>CM046873.1:30896600-30966600 GCA_025617745.1 Heliocidaris erythrogramma
TTGTCAGTGATTTTTACCGACAACTGTTATAAGCTACTGAAATCCTTGCATCTGATTGGCTGAGAGCAAATTTGTCAGTAAAAATCACTGACAAAACACTTTTGATGAAACGCTCCCCAGATCTACAAAAGCAACCCAGGGAAACCAGAAAATGTAATGACTGCAGACGGATTACATGTATCTTTCTAGACAAGATCTAAAACACATATTTCTGAGGAGGCGAGTTGGCTCAGTTGGTAAAGCGTCTGCCTGTTGAACCAAAGATCGTGGGTTCGAATCTACCCAGGGCGGATGACTGAAGCGTGCGTTGTGTGTTAACGTGCCCATCCTTCGTTTCATAGCCGCAGGCTATGTTACAGTGGAAAACACTCCGTCCCTCTGATAGGACGTTTGCCTTGTCTTAATGGGGCATTAGTACTGAGCCAGTATTGCCAATTTACCTAATAATGACTGCCAGACCTAAACTCTGAGTAAGAGTAAAGCACATTGCGATATTTGTTCATTTACACAACATATGAAAACATGGAATATCATTATTATAATCATGTACAATCCTCAATGAGTATCATTATAATCCAGTGACTGCAGATATGGAATTCTGAATGAATTACCTGTTTCTGAGCGTCCGATGACAGCCGAGGAGTAAGGGACATAGGAGGAGTAGTCGGAGGAGAGAGAGCTGGTATCGGATGTTGCAGTGATGATGGGGCTGGTGTCATCCGTTGCTAGGTTCAAGGCATCTATTTCACTTGGAGATGTGGTGGTGCCGCTCGCCCCAGCCTAATACATTTGTACAAACAATTTTGTATGACGTTACTGTCACACCGGGAAACTGCTGCGATCATCAAACTCTCACAATTTTTTTTGTAAGTAAGTAAACAATTTTACAATTTTGGGGGGTACAGAATAATTAGTAAGCTATTACTACAAAACCAGGATGTTTCACAAGGATCAAGCCTTTTTTTTTCATCACTAGGAGATGTTGTCGTGCCACTTGCTCAAGCCTAATGAGCAAAAACAATTTGTATCTTTATATTACAAAACCAGCAATCAAGTTATCTATATCACTAGGAGATATGGTGGTGCCACTTGATCCAGCCTTACAAATAAAGAACAATTACTTTGATGATACTGTACACCCAGGATTCATTTCGAAGATCAAGGTATCTATTTCACTACTTGGGGATGTTGTTTTGCCACTTGCCCCAGCCTGATATGTAGAGAATATTTTGTTGGATGTTACTCTCACACCAGAAACTTTTGCAATCACCAAACTCTTCCAATTTGGGGATCAGTCCCGATGTTCAGTGCTGCGAAATCATTGAATCACACATCACAACAAATTTCCATTGGACTACATGGCCAAAAACATATATCAGTATAATTATTTAGGGATAATTGATGTTTTATCAACTGATAGTAAATCAATATGATTGCAACCATACAAGGACTCGAAGTGGCACTGGACCAAACGACAATAAATCTACGTACAGGGACTGGACTTGTCATTGGATCAAATGGCAATAGGCCAATGTCCGGTGCAACAGGAACTAGATTCCTAATTGGACCAAAATGGAAAATTGTCAATAAATCACTTTGAGTAAATACATGTACCTGTATAGGGACAGGCTGAACCCCATCCTTATCTTGTAGGTTGAATAGATTCCTTCCTACAGTCAGCATTCCTATTTCACCAAGTGACCTTTGACCCTTGTCATTCAAGAGAACCTTCAACAGAAATACAAGTGAGATGGAATGTTAATTACATGCACATTTTACATTGTAGCTGTTACTGTAGTTACAATTAACTGACATGTAAAAATAAACAGAATGGCGATGATACATGTACACACACACACACACACACACACACACACACCTACATTTATGAGTAGATGGGGTCCTTTTATAAAGCTTTGTGACCACAATATAGCCAATTTTCAATCAATAAGAAGTCAGGCAGTGAACAAATACACAATGTATATATATGTACTATGTAATTTGAACCGATGTGTATGGCATAAAGTACATACATGTATACATGTATGTACATATACATGTACATGTATGTATGTAGATATACTAGACAATGTACAAATGTAATTTAATGTAATAGCTTCTGTAATGTATGCAAATTTTATGCATACCTTTCAAAACAAAGGTTGTTCTTGACAACCTGAAAGCTTGCCGGACATAGCAACAAAGAGTGTATGCAAACTGGATTCCAAGCATTGAGGCTCATTTATAAAATGCAGGTTCATGGAATAGCTCGTCACTAGGTGCTCAGAGAATATACGTGCATAAATTTGTATACATTACAGAAGCGGTCTATTGCACATTATGAAGTGCACAAACACAAGTGGATGGGTCTTCATACCAAGTACACTTACATCCACAAAATAATGTACAATGCATGTTCATTTATAACAAACAAATCAAACGATTAAAAGAGGAAATTTTGCATAATCCCCTATTATTTAAGACTTCCTGCTTTTTTTGCCTGGTCCTATTCAACATGTGCAACCATCAAAGATTTTAAAGATAGACAAATCTGTTTATATTTACACATAGCAATATGCATGGTACCATGTTATTATCCACAGTGTGATTAAAGCTACATGTACATGTTGTACATGTTTAGAAAATACATAGAGAAAAGTAAGTAAAACAAAAATTTATGGGAGGAAGCAAGACTGCTGTACATGTATATGGCAAGACAATCTCATAGAATTCATTAGACATGAAGTTATCATGATGTGATGGCTATGATTTTAGTCTTCTCTGTACTGCAGCATCAATAGAACTCTTGCTATTTCATATTTTGGAAATCAATATTAATTTTCCTTGAAACTTTTGGTTTCAGGGGTGATTTCCGTCATTCTAGGACAAATTCATGAACAATGCCAGGAATTTCATAGCCATGCCAAAATATCAAATACATTGTACATACATAACATGCATTGGAGCAGTATATGTATCTAGCCTGTGTACATTAATGTGTACATGTATACATGTATATTCTGTATACATCACAGCATAGGCTTAAATGTAGGTAACAAGAATGTGTACAATGCACCCTATTCATCATGTGCATGGGAAACCTCTTTACCAATATCAACAGGGTGCTTGGAAAATACTGCTTAATTTCCTACTAAATTAACATTGACTTTTGGGAAGAGATGCTAAAATTACAAATCCAAAGCAAAAAAAATATGAAATTATAAAAGTAAAAGCCCTTTGTATACATAATTTGTAAGTGCGCCTGATCGGTTAGTCACAGATGGGCATTTGACAAATTTTGAAAGTTTGAAGGCGTGTAGAAAATAAGTATCAAATTGAAGAGAGCTATTTTATGTATCATTGTGAAGGGCATCACTGAAGGAGTTGAAATGTGATAAAATTTGGTTGCCATGGTCGCCTACTAAAATTATAATCCATATGACAAATGCCTGCTTTTAAACGATCAGGCTCAAATGCACACTGGCTAATTCCATTAATTTTTAAATTTTTTTTTTTAAAGTTTAGTCGTCGTCCTTACATCATCATTGCCATCTTTTCCACCCCTCAGCCAGTAGAGCTCAAACGTGTCCGGTTCGTAGTTGGCCTGGCGCGCCACCTCCTCGCAGAGTTCCACCGAGGTCGTCGACGTCGGCAGAGTGACGGTGAACTTGCAGGTCTGCCATTGCGGGTTGGTGCGATCAAAGATGATGCAAAGGATCTTGGGAAGGTCAGCAGTGCAAGTATCCTGTAGAGGAGAAAAGAGGATTATAAAAAAATCAATTTACATGAGAATTTTGATCATTCCATAAATTCAATGCTGATTATAAATCGGACAAAGGGGGGGGGGGAGGCCACTCAGATATATGGGTGTACACATGCGTGTCCATGGGTTTTCAAAATACCCCCTAAACAGGTTTTATACTTGGATGAAAAAAGACCCCTAAACAAGGATTTTTGCGTGGTTTTTCATCATCCAAACCCCCTAAACAGGTTTGACTTCGGCCACATTAGTCAAAAGCACCCCTTTTTGTTGAAAATCAGCGATTTTGGACCCCTTAACGCGTAACGCGTTCCACCTGAAAAAAGGACCCCTTTTACACGTTTTCTTGGACACGCATGTGTACACCCATATCTGAGTGGCTTCTTCGTTTACTTAACTATTGTCTACGGCGGACCGTTTGAATATTAATGAGTCAGAAAGAAGAGGATCTTGGGTATTTGATTCCAGTTCATCGTGACTTGGCCGTGAACCAGAATAGCCTGGTGGTTAAGTCGCTGCCCGGCAAGCAGTAGATGACAGGTTCGAATCCCGCTGGTTCCAATTTTTTCTGACTTGTGTTTTTCATTAAAGATCGAGCATACGATCTTTAACACTGGGAGTAAAATGCCTAAAAATTTGTTTACAAACATGGAAAGCCCTCGTTCTCTGGATGAGAAACTAGGAATCAACTTTACTTGGCCTGAAATATAAATAATGCTGCAATCAATTACTTTTTGACAAATATTTCTAAATCGCCAACCCTGTTCCCTTCGTTATCATGGAAAGGACTACCAGTACTTTAATATGATTGGAACAATCAAGTCTCAATTTCAAACCAATAAATTATCGCTGACTGAATCTTTCTTCTTTTTACCTAATCCATAACATTGATAAAAGATTAGTTATGTGAGGCTGCTATCCTGTATGTCATTTCAAATAATTTTTGATGTGGGCAAGGGCCATTTTTGAAAGGCATTTTGTCAACATTTTTGACAGAAGAAATTTGGAGCTACATGTCTGTCAACACAGTTCTCCCACGTCGACAGGTGAATTTTCAAAGCACTACTTTGGAGTTTATAAACATAATTTGGGGGACTGGTTTTTTAAAACTTATTACAATACAACAGATTGAACGATTTGGTTGAAAAAAGAGAATTGTTGACACGGTTATATGTCGACAGTGACAATGTCAGAAAGGTTCCATATTGACATGTTGGCAAAGAAAATCAGAGCTAAAAACAGCCCTAATGAGTCGGTGATGGAGTTGGTTGCATGGTTTATCATGATGTGCTCTGATAATCTACACGATGAATAATAACAAAATACCAATCCCACATTTCCAGTAACTTCCTGTTGATACTGAAGTGTATTCAGATCAAATACCTGTTGATCTTTAAAGAGAAGCTCTACATGTAGTTCTGGGAGAGGTGAAAATAATTTGTGAGCTTTCTCATTAGGTGGTCTGTCGGTATCGACAGATCACCTCTTAATTTCGTCAGAATTTTCTTTATTATTTATTCTTTATTTTTATTTTTCTCCCCATTTCTTGTGACCGTGAATTCTCAACATCAACTTAATCAATTTTCTTCAAATTTTCGTCAATTATCAGGCCATAGCAGATCAAGTGCCCCTATCATTATCAAGGTCATCAGGTCATCGTGATGTCATCCAGGCGCCATTTTGTGAAATCACATTATCAATCATATCTTCATAACGAGTCATCAAAAATGAACCATATTTGACACACATGAACTTCAGGTCAAGGGTCAACATAAAATGTCATCAAAATCCGCGCGGGCATCATGACGCGCGGGCATCATGACGCGCGCGTCAAAATTTAGAAATGCTCAAAATCACTTTTTAATCAAATTAGAGTATGGTTCAGGACATTTTAAGCATTTCAAAATTTTCTGTCCGTGTCCGTCCGCGCGCGCACGGCGCGTACAGAACATAAAAACGCTGTTTTTTCGCCTGGTTTGTCTTCCTGACATTATTCTTGACAATTTCCAACTATTTACAGTCATTCTCGACCTTCCATAATGCCACACGCGCGCGTCAAACTTTCAATTTCGTGCGCACGTCAATGGGCATTCTAATGTAAAAAGTGGTAAAAACATGCCTATCTAGAATTCGCTATAGCTCCTCAGAATGCTGGGATACCCCCAAATTTCTTTACATATTCTGAAAGCCTGTGAGTTGTAGATTTGAATTCATGCAGAATTTTTGCCGATCGCATGTTCTGACGTCATCATATTTGTATATGAACTCAAAATATGATTTTGAAAAAAATGATGTCATCATTTTTTAATTCATTTGATAATATTTCAGTAATAGGTGGCCGATTTTCTTCCAAATTTTGATATGTTATAGCTGAGACAATTCTCTACAAGATCAGTCACCACCATTTTTCATTTTGATGACGTCATCACAGTGAAATTTTCAATTAAAGATGCCTTGTCAGAATTTTCCCTATTTGCGTGCTATGTCTATGGGAGATGATTTTTTTTTTTTTTAACATGAATCTACATGTACATGACATTGTTCTCTGAGCTGTATCTCAGTTGTTTTTGGTCTATTTTCTTCCAGATTTTAATATGTTGTAGCTGAGACTATAAGCTTTTATAAGTGTTGCCTCCAATTTTTGATCAGATGTCGGGATCATGCCCAATTTTTCACTACAAAATGTGATTTGAGAATCCCGTTTTTCGTTTACATGTTATCTCTATGGGAAATATTTTGGTATATTGGTCAAAGCACTTGCCTCTCAATCCGGTGACCCAGGTTTTTTGCTTCTTTTTGCTTTTCATTTTACCATCTTCTTCGACTGTTATAACATAAACAATCACAAACCGTGTAATAAACTGCCTTATTTTGCGTGTTATGTCTAAGTAGTGTGCAGTAGTTTATGTATAACCCTATTATAGATCGTAATTCCCTGTCGTGTATTACAGCTATGGGCTTTATCTCCCAAGTATCGTGCTATGTCAAATAGTGCTATTTGATATCACAATTTCTCAAAGTTGGCACAGTCAATTATCTTCAAATTTTCGTCAGTCATCAATCCTAAAAAGGTCAAGTCCCCGCATCTTTTTCAAGGTCATTAAAGATTATTGGGACGTCATCCAGGTGGCATTTTGTAAAAATCAACTCATGGTCGTATCTTCTTCACTAAATTTCATTTCTCTTTCATATTTGGCATGGCTAAGATCAATGTCATTTCAGTCATGGTCATCACCATTATCATCATCATCATCATCATCACCATCATCATCATTACATCTATATCATCATCATGATTATCATCAACATCATTATCATCATCACTGTCATCATATTCATGATGTTGATGATGATGATAATGATGATTAACATCAACATAATTATCATCATTACTGTCATGATGATATAATGATCATCATCATGATTATCATCAACATCATCATCATCATCACTGTTATAATGATGATGATGGTGATGATATAATATCACCGTCATGATAATCATCACCATTATCATGATTGTTATCTTGCACAAATATTATCACATCTTCCAATTACCGTTTCAGACATTTTTCTAAATTCCTGTCCTCAAGAAGCATCTCCATGCGTGGCATTCTTGACTTCCCATCTTCAGTTTAGTATTTCCCCATTATTATGATCATCCTGATTACAATCATGATCATACAAATTGAAAGACAGACCACCTAATTCGTCCTCATGACGAATTAAATCTAGTTCTTTTTATGTCAATTTGGAAGAACATTATAACAGAAATGTCCCCTGAAAAGGATAGCTCCTTAAAATTCCCTCATATTCAAAATATGACGAGAAATAACTGAAATGTTCAGGCCGAACAATAATGCCACTGGTACAGTATGTGCAGTCCCATATAACCATTTCTGCGTGCAGTACATGTGCTTTTCAGTGAGTTGGGTCAATTTCTGATCAATTTGATGATTCCAATACCTGACAGTATAAAACAATTGTTATGTATGCAGACATGAGCAACCTTTCTAAAATTTTGCTTTGAAACAGTTAATTTCTTTCACAATGTATTAAACTGCATGACCAGAACTACATGTAGTTTATCTTTGACTACCATACGTGTACATGTACATCACTACTGTACTTATTACAGTGTACTGAAAAATTACCCAAACCATGCATGCTATAGTTTCACATACATGTATTTCCAGGAAGTTTTTACCAGTTTAACTACACATATTGTTCCAATGCCTGCGATTCCGTACGTTTCTAAACTTTGCCCGCTTGTTTTTCAGTTTTAACACATTCCTAATCAATCAGTAATTGAGTAAAACAAAGAAAACAAACATATACACAGGATATGATTATTGAGTTTTAAATAAATGTACTAAAGGAAGGCCTATAGATTACATGTACTAACAACAGAATTTGAAAAAAGGGTAATTTTAAATCCAGAACACTGTATGATATTTAACTATCCATTTATTTCACCCCAAAACTAGAAATGTGCATTCCTCGTGCCGCGCAATGCGAAATGTATCCCCCGGCGCTGGCAGCGATTTGAAGGAGGGACAAAGACCCTCCCCCATCCCCTCCCTCAAACAAAAGGATGGTGTAGAAATTGCCGCCAGTGGCCCGGAATATTGTCAACACCAGGAGCAGCATTACCAAAACGATTTGTGTAGATTAGAGTATAATGCATTTTTATAGAAAATTCGGAAGAAATATGACCTCAGAGCGCACATAAGACATCCACTAAAATATGACCTTTGATCCTATGAAAGACGGAACACTAGAGGCAGCATCACCAAAAACTGTAGAGGTGTAATCTATAATGGACCTACATACAAAATTTGAATGAAATCCGTCAAGAAATGCAGAAGTAAGAGTGCACAAAAGGGACAAATGAGCTTTGACCCTATAAAGGACGGAACAATGAGGGCAGCATCACCAAACAGTAAAGATGTGTAGATTATACCAAGATACATCTCCATACAAAATTTGAAAGAAATCCATCAAGAAATGTGGCCTGCAGAGTGAACTCACGCCATCCCTTGAAGTATGACCTTTGACCCTATAAAAGACGGGACACTGGTGGCAGCATCACCAAAAACTACAGGTTTTTAGATTACACCAAGGGACACCTTCATGCAAAATTTGAACGCAATCCGTCAAGAAATGCAGAAGTAAGAGTGCAAGAAATGGAAAAATGACCTTTGACCCTATAAAGGACGGAACAATGAGGGCAGCATCACCAAAAATTAAATATGTGTAGATTATACCAAGATACATCTCCATACAAAATTTGAATGAAATCCGTCAAGAAATGCAGAAGTAAGAGTGCACAAAAGGGACAAATGAGCTTTGACCCTATAAAGGACGGAACAATGAGGGCAGCATCACCAAACAGTAAAGATGTGTAGATTATACCAAGATACATCTCCATACAAAATTTGAAAGAAATCCATCAAGAAATGTGGCCTGCAGAGTGAACTCACGCCATCCCTTGAAGTATGACCTTTGACCCTATAAAAGACGGGACACTGGTGGCAGCATCACCAAAAACTACAGGTTTTTAGATTACACCAAGGGACACCTTCATGCAAAATTTGAACGAAATCCGTCAAGAAATGCAGAAGTAAGAGTGCAAGAAATGGAAAAATGACCTTTGACCCTATAAAGGACGGAACAATGAGGGCAGCATCACCAAAAATTAAACATGTGTAGATTATACCAAGATACATCTCCATACAAAATTTGAACAAAATCCATTGAGAAATGTGGCCTGCAGAGTGCACTCACGACATGTCCTGAAGTATGACCTTTGACCCTATAAAAGACGGGACACTGGGGGCAGCATCACCAAACACTATAGGTTTTTAAATTACACCAAGAGACACCTTCATGTAAAATTTGAACAAAATCCGTTGAGAAATGTGACCGCCAGAGCGCACACAAGAGTACACACAAGACATCTATCAAAATATGACCTTTGACCCTATAAAAGACGGAACACTGGGGGCAGCATCACCAAAATCTATAGGGTTCCAGATTTTACCAAGAGACACCTTCATACAAAATTTGAACAAAATCCGTCAAGAAATGCAGAAGTAAGAGTGCAAGAAATGGAAAAATGACCTTTGACCCTATAAAGGACGGAACAATGAGGGCAGCATCACCAAAAATTAAACATGTGTAGATTATACCAAGATACATCTCCATACAAAATTTGAACAAAATCCATTGAGAAATGTGGCCTGCAGAGTGCACTCACGACATGTCCTGAAGTATGACCTTTGACCCTATAAAAGACGGGACACTGGGGGCAGCATCACCAAACACTATAGGTTTTTAAATTACACCAAGAGACACCTTCATGTAAAATTTGAACAAAATCCGTTGAGAAATGTGACCGCCAGAGCGCACACAAGAGTACACACAAGACATCTATCAAAATATGACCTTTGACCCTATAAAAGACGGAACACTGGGGGCAGCATCACCAAAATCTATAGGGTTCCAGATTTTACCAAGAGACACCTTCATACAAAATTTGAACAAAATCCGTTGAGAAATGTGACCGCTAGAGCGCACACAAACTTTCCCCAAAAATATGGCCTTTTACCCTATAAAAGAAGGAACACTGGGGGCAGCATCACCAGAAACTATAGGGGTCCAGATTTTACCAAGATACACGTCCATAGGAAGTCTGAAAGAAATTCGTCGAGAAATGTGACCGCTAGAGCGCACACAAGAATGTGACGCGGCGGCGGCGGCGGCGAAACGCTGCTGAATCCAAAGTATCCTCCAGCATACTGCCGGGGGATACAATTAAAAATCTCTTGATGAGTAATATTGACTAATGGTAGTGATACAAGAAAGAACAGTAAGTCCATGGCCATATCAATTAATTTTTATTTCTGGATTAAAGGTAGTACACTGTACATAGTGTTTGCAAAGATCATAGATTTTTCAAATGTATATTTTATTCGATCCAAGTGACCTACAGAAGAAGATAACGGTCGTTG
This sequence comes from Heliocidaris erythrogramma, assembly GCA_025617745.1. Taxonomy (NCBI): domain Eukaryota; kingdom Metazoa; phylum Echinodermata; class Echinoidea; order Camarodonta; family Echinometridae; genus Heliocidaris; species Heliocidaris erythrogramma. The sequence goes on from CM046873.1 coordinate 30,907,373, forward strand.
GTCCGGTTAAAATCGGTCAAGGTTCAGAGATATAAAGGGTTTTCTTTTCTCGAGCTGTATAGCGCAATCGTTGGCAAAGATATTCTCCTCCGCCAAAATAAAGGTTTTACATAAGAAATCAAGTTCGTCGTTAAATAATATGATGAAGTAGTCTCACATGAAGATACTCCTAAAATTTCATGGCGATCGGCCAATGAATAACTGAGATATAGGGCTTAGCAATTCTTTGTTGCTAAGGGATCGCATTTTTATCGGGAGTCCCCCGATAAAAAGGCGATCCCTGAATTTTTAATAAAATACATAAAATAGAAAAACGTTAATATCTCGAAAACTAAACAATATTAGAATCTGCGGTTTGGAGGGTTGGTTAGGTACCCCAAAGGGAGTGTTATAACAAAAAATGAATAAAATTTATTTTTAAAACCCCGACACTATGCACTACCTTTAAATAAATGGATAAAAGATAAATGTCCGATGGAACACAAAGCACAAAATCACCCAAAAGCAAAGTTACATAAAAAATATAAATCTGTACACATTTAGAGTATAACATGCAGTTTACAATACAAATATACATACATGTACAGAGGCAGGAAGGAAGGACAAATTCTCTGGATAGGAGTTGTCATGGACATGTTACTAAATATACTGTACATGTATATGTACAGTATAACCTCCAGTATGAACTATGAACTTTGAAACAATAGTTCATAATGTTAAAGATGAAGTTGAGTTCTGGTCATGTGATTACATTGTGAAAGAAACTGTCTGGAAGCATTTGGGAAAGATTGATCATGTCTAAATATGGATTGGTTTATAATGTGAGGTTTTGGAATATTCAAAATAAGAAATCAACCCAAACTCGGTCAAAAGCACATGCACCACACACAGAAATGGGTATATGGGACTGCACACAGATGTGGCATGAATGTTCGGCCCGAACACTTCAGCTATTTTTCATCATATTTCAAATATATATTAAAGGGCATTTGAAGTGAAATCCTTTTCAGGGGACATTTCTACTATGATGTTCTTCCAAACTGACGTAAAAGGAATGAGATAGCTCACAAACTATTTTCCACCTTTCCCGGAACCCAACCTTCCCTTTTAAAGGGTAGCAGTCAACAAAAAATGTTTTTCTCTGTATGTTGGGGTTCCATGCCTCTGTAGTACAGTTTTACATTAAAATATTAGCATTGACTAGTTCAGAGAGGAGAAATTGCCAGTTTAAATTTTTATGAACATGTAAGTATTAAAGCTAAAAGCAGCTTATGAGTAGACTCGTCAATGCACATGTAGATGCACACACAATACATGTACCATAATGTATAAAGGAGTACCTACATGTACATGTACATGTACATGTATTTCCATAATTGCGGATCGTCCTAAAAAAATGAGGATATTCTAACAAATAAATAACATTAATGAATAGGTTCGTACATGTATAGTACATTTCATGACTGAAGGAAATACTCATTGATGTACTTTACATGAAAATTATGTATTGATATGATAACGTTTACAGCACCAAGCATGCCATGCACCGTAATGCAAAACATCATTTTGTACACAGTATTACTACATGTACATGTATGTATCCACAGTATCCATAACAATCAATGTACATGTACCATGCAGGCAACACCGATGTATCCTTAAACAAATCATATTCATAATTTCATATTAAAGGCCAAGTCCACCCTAATATCAAGTTGATTTGAATAAATAGAGTAAAATTAAACAAGCTTAACAGTGAAAATTTCACTGAAATCGGATGTAAAATAAGAAAGTTACGGCATTTTGAAGTTTTGCATTATTTCATGAAACAGTGATATGCATAACATGGGCGGTATGCAAATGAGTGAACTGATGATGTCATGCTCTCACTTTTCCCTACATGTATGTATTTTATTATATGAAATATCATATATTTCATTTTTTTTGCTTCAATAATGTAAAACATGATTTGACTCCATATGGAACATGTAAAAATCATCATTAATGTAGCACACTCAAGAAAATCACAAATATGGCAATTAATGTATCACTAGAAATTGGGAAGCTTACAGATGGCAATCGTATAAGTTTTATGTCAACTGCGTATATGATGATTATAAAAACAACATAAATAAAAGCTCTTCTCAGCATGTGGAATATCCGAGGATTCGCCAGAAATATAGCGATGTTTTGATGTCGTCATACGAGGGATCGATCCTGCTTAAGCAGACGACGTCCTATAATGAATGAACGTAATTGCAATGCAATTATTTATCAAATTATAAAGAGTTTGGTATATTTAACATGACCTTATTTCACACCATTCTAAAAGGGAAAGTGAAACTGATTCTGATAACTAAAACCGTTTGATTGTAAATACACAGGAGAAGGGTCAATGATCAATGAAATAAACCCCATTTTCAAATTGAAAAGCCCTGCGAATAATAGCTGGATGGTATTCGTTCCCTCTTGAAACGCCGAACATGCCGCGGTGCAAGCAGCTGAAAATACAATGGCGTCTTATTTTGTTTACAAGTGACTGATTCCTTTATTTTTTGAACGCTGCATTTTTCATCAAAATAATACCATACACGAAGTTAAGAGTGAGGCAACAGACTAACATTAAGACTGACGCTAGTCAAGTAAGAGAAATAAGTGAAGAGGAGATGACAAAACAGGCACTGAAAAATGTGTATAATGTTATGGGACATCGTCTGCTTAGACAGGACTCGCCCCTCTTGTGTCGTCACACATCTCATCAGCGTTCAAGGAGCTTTTCAGCTGCTATATCGGGGGCTGTATTTTACCGTTTTATAATTGATAATAATCATTAATTCAAATGTTTCCAAGCTTTAAATTTGGATAACCTTGTTTAATTTATGCCATCTATGCAATAATAAGTATTAAACCAATATTTAAAATCATTAGTGTTCTACTTTAATGTAATATATTTTCATACAAGGAAGGGATTCTTTATTATCACATCTATAAAAATTGAAATATTTGAAATTTCATATAATAAAATACATACGGAAAAGAGAGTGTGTGACATCATCGGTTCACTCATTTGCATACCGCCCATGCTATGCATATCACTGTTTCATGAAATAATGCAAAACTTCAAAATGCCGTAACTTTCTTATTTTACATCCGATTTCAGTGAAATTTTCACTGTTAGGCTTGTTTAATTTTACTCTATTTATTCAAATCAACTTGATATTAGGGTGGACTTGGCCTTTAATATCTTACATGTACTCTACTTGTACTCTACATCTGGGAGGCACAGGACTAAAATTTGAGAGGCCACGTGTTGCACGCTCACAAGAGCCTTGTTACGTTATAAAAAAACAAAAAACAAAACCTTTAGGCAAAATAAAATGACATTTTTGTCAGTTTTATTCCATAACCCATGTGTGTGTATTTTAAAAAATGTACTGTACATGTACTGGTGCAATACTACTGAAATAGTCATCCTGAATAATTTAAGTATGGTAGGAGTATACATGTAGATATATATCTTTGAAATGAATTAGAAATTACTCACTTCAGCTTTATATTTAAATTTAACAATGTGCATGTATATACTTGTAATTCTTAATTTCCTTTTATTAATTAATATTTTTATGTATATAGACAATTCTTTCTTGAATACTAATAATATTCTCTACATGATGTTTTGGGTGTAATTTATTATAAATACATATATGTACATGTAAATGCCATCAAATTGATATTTCAATGCTATAATGGTTTGTATGTTTTAATGTGAAATAAATGTACTTATAAAATGTGTTATGTATTCACAACAATGTAAAACATGCACAATTCAGCCTTTGGCTGCAATGCATAGCTTTTTTTAAATAAAAACCATTATTGAATATTTTAATTGAATTAAACTGAATTGAAAGTTGGGCTTTGCCATTTTTCAGCGGCTGTTGACCACTTGACCTTAAGCTGAAGAAGAAACCATGACAGAATAATGGGCAAAAATTCTGGGAAATTCATGCCTTCTAAATTGCAGGAAAATAAAGATACCGGTATCTTATTTCCTTTTGATTCCTTCGATTACATCTCTACCACCTTGATCGAGTGGAATTTCAGGCTGTTTTTAGCCTGCAATAAACTTGCTTCTAGGATACTCTCACAAAAGTCCAATAATGCACAAGTTTGCCTATTGGAGGCAGTCCTGGCAGTATCAACAGAGGATCAATTATACATGTACGCTACACACCTTGAAAACAGGCAATGCAACACGCTCAATGCATCAAACTTCTCATGTGACTGAGCAATTAGTTTATAACTAATGTTTACCCCCCCCCCCCCCCCCCAAAAAAAAAAAAAAAAAAAAAAAGAAGAGTCGTTTCCCCGTTTTTTTTAAATTGGTCTTTTCGCCTCTAACAGCTACCTAGGATCGAAAGCTCAGGCCCCTTTTGACTCCATTTTTTAAATTGGAGTAAAATTCATTTGTCATCTTCAAAGTCAATTTGAAGAGGTACAAACCCCTGGGGTACATGTACTTGTGTATACTGTAAAGGGGACGTGCCGCTTTGACGATCCCCTTTTTTGGCTTCTGATTGCCGTTCTCAAAATACCTGGAAATGACAACCCGTTTTGTGGGCTTCCGATTCCATTGTCAAGATAACAGAATTTCCATAAATTGCCGTTCTCAAGATACCCGGATCCCGGGCCTGGAACGAAGCAACTACATGTATGTCTCTCTCCGTTTTGCCCTTTCCCTAGCCCTCGCTATATCTAATGGTATGGTGTGCAAGGTTTTCTATAATTCATAAAGACATAAATAACGTTGAATAAGCCAGTTCGGGGTTGCAATCTGAGCATGAGCAGATAAAGGTCATCTGTACCAAATTCTAAAACCCACTGACACTAACATTCGATATGTGCTCATGAATGTCATGTAATCATTATTCAATTATGCACTAATGGTGCATTCCATGATATCCAGGTGGAAGTATTCTTTTTAAAGGGGGAAACAAAAGCTATTCATGAGGCACCTCTATCACTCCCAGAGTTATTTTTCTGAAGTGCACATAAAGGGACCCTCCATGTCTAAAATATCTGTGGATATTTGGGGTCATTTGTACAATCTCAGTACCATCGCTAACCCCGAACTGGCTTATTTGTGCGAGTGTGGGAGTAGATCTAACGTTAGATCTTGACTCTACAGATGTGTTGTGTGCAATGTTATCTATCGAGATCGAGATAATTTGCACATGTGTGAATGCCAAACAGCCATGTAAGTCGTGGACGTAGTTCCCTCTACAGACAAATGACAGATGTGTGAGTGTATCTGACAAGGAAGTGTACATGTATCACTACGAACATGGCGAAAAAAGAAGCGGACAAAATATACAGCTCCTCATTGTACCTTCCACACTTGCTCTGGTAGACAATAGAACATCCCTTGATTGCTATTATGTAAAAATATGTAGAATAGGTGCCACATGCATATTCACCTGTTCTACTTATTTTACATAATAGCAATGAAGGGATGTTCTTTTGTCTACCAGAACAATTGTGGAGGGTACAATGGGGAGCTGTATATTTTGTCCACTTCTTTGTTCATCGTGTTCATCGTGTTCATAGTGTTCATAGTGGCAGGATACAGCCACACTCATCAATACCGTGTGTGACAATACAGTTTATTCTGTGAAGAGACGCGCACATATTTAACACCAGAATGACAGTCAGCTGCCAACTCGCCACTGGCGTTGTGGCGTGATTGATACGACACTGATCTGCAGATCATGAGATACCGGGTTCAATTCCCACAGCGCACAAAACAAAAAAGGTTAGTTTTAATGAATCGAGAGTGGAAGAGATGAAGGAGAGCATGCAGAGGGGAATGGAAAGGAGAGTAGAGTGGAATATTCCTTTTCGATTTTGCATGCTCGACGCATGCGGCTGTATCCTCCGACGGAGCTGTGGATACAGCCACACGCGAACATTTGTAAAGTAGAGACACACACGTGTGGCGGTCTACACAACCATCTGACAAACATTCAGCTCTTAATTTCACAGGCATGACAGGACGATCTGCTCGTAAGGATGTGAAATTAAACAAAAAAACAAAACAAAAATAAAACTAAAAATAAGGGCCATGCCAAGGCAAGCAGACGAAGAATGTAGATTTTTTTATTTAATAAAATTAAAAAATCATGATTTGCTCATTTGTCATTTATTCATTTGCATGGACAGTCAATGATTGAGATTTGAGGAAATTTTATTAATCTGAATGTCTAACACCAGTTACAGTTGTTGGTTAAGCAAGTTAGGTTCTAAAAACGCAATATAAATTGAAAGAGAAATATCAATTTGGGGCACAGACTAAGTAACAACATGATTCCCACATCAGCACATTTACAAAAACAAACCATTCTCAAAGTTTCAAACTCAAAGCCATTGCATTGGCCATTGGCATTGCACAATCTCTCGCACAAATCACAATGATTCACCGAAAATTCTTTTTCGGCGATCGTCCCCTTCCACAATCAATTTATCAGGAAAAATGACAACTTACGTCCGTAGGAACCAGCTGGCTGCTGTCTATCGGTACCATTCTTCAACAGAATCTTCCCAATTTAGTTTTTGTTATCACAGATTCTTCTCAAACGATGAAATTCAGGCACTTTTCTTCATAACATGACTCTCAACGTGAAGAAATAAATATGACGATTCAGTGACCTAGAACGGTTCCGCTTCCGGGGTTAAGATACTTTTCGTACGCTGCTTCCTCCTTTTCAGTTATTTCCGTTTATTCTATGAAAGGGAAGGGCAGCAGCGTACAGACTTCGGAGCATTCACATCGAAACATGATCAAAATGCTATCTTATGAAGACAGGGGATATCTTTCAAGTTTATTAGACAGTAGATAGAGAGGGAGAGAGAGAGAGAATGACAGATTAGGGTCCCTATTCAAAGATAGAAAGAGTATGTTTTTTTAATGAAATTGTTGTAATATGTGTAGCATGCATGAAAATGCACCCTCTATTGTAAATATTGTTTAGATTATTTATAAGCTTTTAGCCTCTATCCTGTCCTGATATTTTGATCTTTTATATTGCACACAGAATTACTTGGAGGGGCGCAAAAAACGCAAAGGAGAGAATGAAAAAAGGGGGGATGAAGAAAACTCATAATCCTTACGGATTATGCACCCCCAAATCCGCATTGTAAGTGCACTAGCACTAGTTTTTGAAGGTTTGAAATGCGAAATTTTCCAAAGCTTGGTCGCTTTGCCGGCCTCGCATAATTATTTTCCTTCAGGATCTCGTAATTTCGCGCCCCCAGTAGGCCTAAATAGTTCTTAAACAGCTTAAAGGGTTCAAATTTTGAAAAAAATAAAGATGTAATTGCTTTGCTCGCTATATCATGTAAGTTTCATAATGACTCTTATAGTAGAAAATTGTTTATTCCTAGGACCAAAACTCAGAGATACAAAAATTCTTTCTATGTACGAATACGTAAACCATGGAATAATCTTTCCAACGACACCATTACTGCCCCAAGTGTGCACAGTTTTGAAGTAGCTTTGGATAGGTGCTGGAAAAAATGAGCCCATTAAGTACGATTACAAATCGCCTGTACCAGGAAACGATCCAGCCATCTTGAAGAGGAAAAAGAACTTGGAACTGAATATAGAGGCGTAGTGCCTGCGTTCAGTATCTTCCCTATAGGTATCCCTAGGTAGGTAAATATTGCGCCCCCGATATAGGATAAAGTGTATAAAACAGTATTTGCAAAGGTTCTCAACTTTAGGTAGCCTTGCTGAATTTTTAGACTCTTTCTCAAGCCTATTTATGGTTTTCGTTAGTTTTGCTCCCGATTGCAGAAGTGAGTGAATAGAAAACCGTTTAGCAATGTATAAAATTCGAGCTTCTCTACCGCTGAATTGCGGTGGTCAATTGCAAAATTTCCTGGGTAAAATGCACAAGAAATTGCGTTTTTTAGGGTTAAAAATTGCCGCTCGGTCGCTTTGCTCGGTCGCTTTGCTCCCTCGCTAACGTAGAAAAGTTTGGGTACTCGGGGGGGGGGGGGGGCGTAACTTCATGTTTTGCCCCGGGCGCCATAATCTCTAGATACGCCAACTGGCTTCGCTCCCTCGCCGGTCACCCCTCATCGTGAACACGGATCGACACTACTGGTATCCTACACCTTAATAGCCCCCCCCCCCCCCCCCCCGCCCCTCTATTCATGTCTGAAGTCCACCATTGTGTTAAACATGTTAAGTGGGATATTATGGCAGCTTTGATGTGCTTTGATCATGCCTCCTTGTAAAGGCTGGTTTGATTATTGAATAACTTTAGTGTTCCATTGTTTAAATAATCTTGGAAACTGCTGTTGCCATATGAGTGGTCAACTAAACTCTTGGCCAATTAGATGTATAACTTTGATTAAAGCCCAACCCCTAAAAGGTGTAGTGACCAATGAGATGATACCAGTATGATTGTTTAATTAGGTATAAAAGAAGATCCATGTATGTTTTAGTTACTTGCCCCCCCCCCCCCAACTTGGTTCCCCCAACTTATCCCCTACTACCCCTCCCTACTAACTGACCCTAACCAATATCGACGTTGTCTGAAGTTTGACCATCGTAGTTTGAACCAAGTCATCATCTACACTCCAAGTCAATGAGAACTAATAATTATATATAGACATCTGCATTTGGGTACCACTGACCCTTTGAAATCTTAGTGAACCAGTGTATGATCAGCATGTTCCTGTCACTCGAGTGCATGCTGTATGTATCCAGTATCCTGGTACCAAGTGTCATTTCTACTCATCGTGTTCCTGAACTATTTGCTTCCAGAATTCGATGTCGTCGTCCTTTCTCTTCCTGTATTGTCGTCATCATCGTCAGCGTGCGGCAGTGCACCATTACAAGTCGCGATATCGCATATTTATACATCCGCGTTGCATGTTAAGTGGCCACTGTACTAACGATCCCTCCCTGACTAACCTCTCCCCAATCCCTTATAGTATTCCCCTTAATGGCTGTGATAGTTTAAGTTATTTAAAGTATTGTTTATATAGTTTCTAAAGATGGGCTTTTAATTGAGTAAAATCGATTAAGAGTTTTATTAATGATATCTGTAAATTGATTCTCGTTGTTATTTGTTAATGGATATGTAAATAAAATATTTGTGTCCTAGCGCTTTTGTTTATTAATTTTCCTTATCTTTTATTCAGAATTTGTTTATTTTATTGGTCTTGTGACTAACCCCCACCCGAGTTGGAACCTTCGCTAGCGGACCAAAATCTGGTTCCTTCGGGTTAGACGGAACTCACGACCTTCTTAGCGTCTTCAGCACGATACTAAACATGCTAAAAGCTCTCCAAAATCATCTAAATAATTTAAAATTATAATAATTAGCATATCTCAAATAATTTTCCAGTCAAGGGTAAGCGTTTGTCTTGTTTTGTGTTTGCTGTTGTTTGCATGATTAATGAATTATCGTTTGATTCACATAGTTGCTTGATACTTTGAACTTGATTTTACCTGTCTGCAGAAGCTAAAGTGTATATAGGCCTAGTTGACTGGATTGAGAATCAAGCTCAAATTTTGATAATGGCACCTGATTGAAGATATGGAAATACGTTTGTTTTGATTTGCAATTAAATATTTTTGTAGGGAAATTGCTAAAGTGAAAATAGAGTGAGTTAGGGTTAAGGATAAATCAAATAGGAATAGGGTTAAAGAAGATTTTATACTAGGGATTGGCAGCATCATAATGACAAATTTGGACCATTTAGATATGTGTGAGTTGGCTTTCATTTACAAACTGTAGTGTTAAGATTTTGTCCCTTGATTTAAGTAGAGTTCAGTGGAACTGCTACAATTCCCCTTCCCCTTTGGCGTTCATGCTACAGTAGTAGAAATGGTCAAGAATCATCCTCAGTTGGCACTAATATGATACATGGAAGTTATAATAGGTAGATGCTTTTGGATGCAGTGATTGGTCATGATTAAGTTACTTGTATGATCATGTTCAGGCCCGTAGCCAGGGTTTCTAAAGGGGTGGGTCGTGTTTGGCAAAAGTGGACCTTTTTGTCATAATCAATACGGACCTGCCTTCGGCAGGTCTTTGCTAGGGGGGTCCGAGGGCATGCTCCCCCGGAAAATTTTAAAATCTAGATGCTTTCTGCTGCAATTTAAGGACTCCCGAGGGGAAATTTAGGGGTTGTGAATGATGATTTTGAACACACATTTTTGAAGTCGCAGAAACAAAATATTTATTAGATATTTGATATGAACCTTTTGCAAAATACAAGCTTTGCTTTTTAGCATTCCCCTCCATTTTCAGCATTTATTTATTATAATTATCTTTGAAAATTACGTAGTACGAATACTAAAATCGAAATTCCGGGCTACTGCGATCCCCCTTGTAGGAATAAAAGCGAATTCAATTCCAAATCGTAGTGACGCCATACCAATCTTGCGATCGACTAAGATTTGAAGCCGATTTGGCCTTTACTCTGACCAGAAGAATTGCAGTTAACCAAAATTTCGATATTAGTATTCGTATCATTATTCCGAACTTCAAATGAGATAATTTCACTTTATTAAACTTTCACATTTAATGCAAACTTCAGAAAATCGGGTCGCAATCGGATCGTATAGTGTGCGCCGGGCTTTACATTCACTTATAACAGCGAGACCACTAGCAGATAGACCACAGTGACAGCATTTTGAGCAGCCACAATGACATACTCGTGACCCATGCCATGGTTTTCACATTTTCTTTTACAGAACGACGCCAGAGCTCTGACCACTGTGTGTCTGTGTGAATGAACTGACGGTCCGGGATTGACGGCTGAGTGAAGACACGACAATCAAGATTAAAATCTACTTAGACCTATTACTTTTTCCAAAATGTTGGCAACACTGCAACTCACCACTACACCAGCTTGGATGCTGTACAACTGACAGCGTGTGGGTAAGATTAAAGGCGTGTGTGTTTTTTTTTTCATGAAAAAGCGGACCTCAGCCCAAGAAGGGGGGGGGGGGGGGTCGTCCAACCCCTCCGACCCCCCTCTGGCTACGGGCCTGATGTTGGTTTGTCTAATGAGAGACTACCCGCAGCCATGGCTGATCCATGGGCATGGTCGAATGTACGTTTTGTTTTATTTTTAAAATAATTCTTTGGACCACGTTAAAGATGTATTCTGGGTTCTCCGAATGAGCGACCCCGCGTGTTATATATTTTATATGTATTTTTGTACTCGTGAAGATATTTCGCCATTATATCATTGATCATTGTGTATTCTGTAACTGAAAGTCGGCTTAGATGTTTCTTATGGGTCAGATCGTTTGTTGATGTTGCCTGTTCTAGCAAGTCACGCAGTACTTACAAACTGGTCAGGGAATTAGTTAATGCAGACTGAAGTGGTATATGCTCGTCCGAGCACCTCAAAATTGGACCCTAAATTGCGTAATCCTTATAATTCTACCCCTAAATGGTGTAAGATTATGTAAAATATACCCGTAAATGGCGTAAAGGACTGTAAATGATTCACGTGAACGACGTAAATGGCATAGAACAATGTACAACGCAGATGGTGTATAATGAACAAAGATGCTTTACATAATTATTTGAAATCATACAGCCACTTGAATGAACAAACATGCACAGAGAAAACGCTGTTTATGCAAACAGTTGTTTACAATATGAACTGAACAACCCGTTGTACAGTTCATAATGTAAACAATTTGTTTAAATATTAAACAGGTTGTATAGGTTTAAACAACCTTTTAAAGGGCATGCCCAACCTTGGTAATAAGATGATTTGACTCTGTGAAAGCAGAAAAATAAGAAAAACAGGATGGTGAAAATTTTGAAAGAAATCGGACAAGGACTAAGAAAGTTATATATGCATTTTGAAAAATGAGATCACTACATCTATGGGAATCTCAAATTGGCAATGTGGTGAGTCGATTGTGACATTTTTGTGGACAACTCTCCCATTTGTCGTGCACAAAAATATTAATTTGAAGTTTTCTTCGCGGCGCTTTTACCCTTGGGGCAGAAGTCAAAATATATTGGAGATAGCATAGTGTTATAGGTCCTCATGAAAGAAAATGATCCTACTGAGCAATACATTTTGAAAAAAGTGACATTTTAGTCATTTTGTGTGTTGGAGCGAATGGGGAGTTGTCCACAGCTATATCACAGTGACATTACCTATTCGCCCAATATGAAATTCCCATATGTATAGTGATTACAACTTTCAAAAAATCATAACTTTCTTATTGCTTGTCCGATTTCGTTCAAACTTTCACCAATCTGCTTCTCTGATTTTTCCTCTTTCTACATAGTTGCTATGTCAGACATGCTGTAGCATCGCCCGAAAAAATGGCAATGAGGATGTATTGTTTGAAAGCATGCAATTATATTGTAAGCATGTGCTGAGCTGGGGGAAGTTACATTCCACTGTCTATTGTAGAATGTTAGTGTAGCTGACTGATGATTGACAGATGATGTCATTGCAGGAATGAGATCTGGAGCTTTTTTAGGGTGGAGCTTAGGAGGTTGGAAGAAATATTTCAAAATCTATGAAACATATCTAGATGTTTGAATAGCAGAATATTACTTGTATGCATCCCGGCCTGCAAATCAACAGCAACAAACTTGCATTTGGGTTGCGTTTGGTTGCAGGGGCCCTTTAATTCAGAACCCTTTAATGATCTGTGAACAGAAATCATATTTTACTTTTAAGCAAACATTAAATTTGCTATATAACCTAATTGTTTGTTCTCTGCATACCGCATAAACCATAAGCTTAAAATATAGACTTTCTGTGTCATGGTTATTACATCTAGGCCTATATATCGAGGCGCAGCCGCGAGAGGGGGTAAGTTTGATATACACCCCCAATAAATTTCTTTCACCAAATTGAATTTTTCGGCCTTTGTCCGTAAATCAACATTTACTTACTTTTCGGTGGGGGGGGGGGGGGGGGGGGTGGCTAGGTTGATATTTACGAATGCCTGCCGGCAAATTTGAAAAACCTAGGAATGCAGTTGTTATTGTAGTTTTGCTTCTTGGAAAGTTGAGGGCAAGTCTGGGGGAAATTTGGTCCAGAATTAGAAACATTCGAGAACAGGGGGCCCTGGGTTAAGATTATTATAGTTTTAAGTTTACTAGTTTGACAGAGCAGTGAGTGTAGTTTAAGAAAGGTCTAAATAATTAAAAGAAACAGGCATATACATATGCCAACAAACAATTAGGGAAAGTATCTGCTTTGGGGTTGTTTTTTTTTTAGGGGGTGTTTTGTGTTAAAATACATGCTCCAAATCATTTATTAAATCTATCAAATGTCATCATAATGCACATAATATTATCTATTTGAATTTCTTCCTTCTCTCTCTCTTTCTTTCCCATAATAACATCCCTTGTTACCAAATCAGTAACCCACTTCTAAACCAATATGTGACCCCACCATTCTCATCAGCATGATTATGCATAGAGCTCATCTACGCACAATAGTTGACAAACAAGTCGACGGTGAAACACGCCAACCTGTTCCATTGTGCACCAAACAATACCCCGTCTTTACTCACCCTCACTCTTCAAAGAAAAAAACCTTACTAACAATAAGTACCTTATTCATACGAATACGCCCTTGCAGAAGTTATTGAGGTATGGCAAAAGCCTTTCAAAGTTTAAGAGGGGGTGTAGAGTCCAGTACACGGATAGAGTGCAAATTACAGCGCAGACGTACTAAAGTTGCGGTTACGACTTTTGTAAACTCATCGCCATTTTGTTTCAGAAGGATTTCTGGTAGAGGCGTTGTCCGTGTTTGCGCTTTTTGTAATTCTTCTCGAAGGAAACAATTTCGTCTCCATTTCTGTCATTTTCCATTCCTTTGTAGGATAATAATCATAGAAAAAGGTAGGTACAAAATTTTACTGTAATAGAGTTTGAAGTTTTGAGGCCAGTTGGGAAAACTTTCCTATCGTTTGTGAATTGTATATACAGGTAGGTGGTCTGATTCATTGACATGTACACGTCGTGACGTAAATTTAGTGTTGATTAATATAATTTGATTATTATAATCATGTTTGACTGAGGATTGTGCCCACTTAATTCGACTATATAGGTTTTCTGATTCCACTGACTCGTGATATACTTTTTGTCTATATACACGTATAATTACAATATGATATTGAATAATATTAATCCATTCATGTATATCACATTATCGAGTTATGATATGATGTCTCTATATAATTATGCGCGCTTCCAAATGGCTTTGGAAATTAATAATTTATTGACAGTGGTTTAACTTTTTCTTCTGAATTTTCAGATGGGTTTCAACATTGTAGCAACACTTGTTGTTTTCCTCGGCATGTACGGAGCAGCCAATGCCGCTGCACTATCGGGTAAGTATTGCGATTCGAACCACATGTTGGGGCAGATCAAATGAAAGCCAAGAGGGTCACGCCCTTTAGAACAAAATATTGAAGTCGGCTAAAACATGCTCCATTGATTGAGGATTAGAAGGCTATCAGACTTTTGAAACTCATGGCGGGGGGGGGGGGGGGGGGGGGGTTATGTCAGAAAACAACAATCAGATTTGCCCCTTTCTGACAATCCTCGATCTGCTCCTGACTAAGAAATTCAACCGTTATTTATTATAGTTGAAAGTAAGATCTATTTTATAAACATAATTATACATCTTTAATTTGCATCACTCTTGGAAAGAGAAACTCAGAATTAAGCTCAAAGAAACCAACCTGTAGTGAATAAGCCTTCTATATTCAGTGTAGTAAAATGACGCGAAAGCGTTATAGCGGTTTAGCGTTATATTTGCTGATTGCTACGTAAGCCCCGCACAGCAAGGTTGTACGTTTCTTTGGTGTATTAAAAAAGGCTTTTCCTCTAGTATTTTCAAAATGTTTTAAATTAAACATATTTTCACTTTGACAAAATCAAAGCCTTTAAATTTGTATTCATTTGTATAAATTACGCCTCGCACCTAACATCCATTCCAGATTACATTTTGCCACCCCGTTTCATTAACAGTTCATATACTAGGTGTTACAAAAATCATTTCCCACTTTTGATCCTTAATAGTTCAAAAACTATATATCAGATAACACTGACATTGATATGAGCAATATTTGAATAGTGTACAATTTTGTTGGAGGTAGTTTAAAAATGAAAGCATAAATCAGTTTCATTAAATTCAAGATTCATTTTAAGTTCAGATTTGCTCTATTTTCAACCCTCTGTACAAAACATTAAACTTTGCACAGGGGTCAATTTGTGTGTATGGGAGTGTGTGGTTAACACCCAGACAACGGTCCTGGACAATGGCCAGGGTTTGAATGCTTTATTTATTCATGAGGAATTCCACTATCACAGCTACATGTAATCTTTATTCATCCTCTGGCATTAAAGGTGTAAAGTCATTTCACTGAGATGTCATTTTAATGGATTTTGAAGCAATCAAAGTAATGCGAATTGATTTAAGTCATTCAAAGGATAGGAATATTGATGTTGTCGATGATGATGATGATGATGATGGTGGTGGTGGTAATGATGGCGGTAATGATGGCGGTAATGATGATGATGGTAATGATGACAATGATAGTGATAAGGATGACAATGATAGTGACAATGATAGTCATGATTATGATGATAACGATTATGATAACAATGATGATTATGATGATGATGATGCTGCTGCTAATAATGATGATCATGATAGTGACAGTGATGATGATAATGATAACGACGACGATGATGATATTGATGGTGATGATGATGATAGTGATGATGTTGCAAGCATTTTACCCTTTACCATTAATTCAGACTAGCAGTGCCCGGGGCAATCCATCATGAATTCTTAATAAAGCATGTGCATTGGAGCAAGAGACCAGAAGCCTGGTCAGCAGAGCTCTGAAAAGGTGGTATTCCTGTCCATTGTTCAGGGTCATTGCAAGCACACACTCACATACACATCATTGTTTCCTGTGTAAAGTTCAAGTTTTGTACAGAGGGTTAAAATTTGACAAATCTGTAACCTGACTTCAAATTGCAGGCGCGGATCCAGGATTGAGTAATAGAGGGGGCACAAAAATGAAAGTTTGTGAAAAGGTAGACCCGAATTTTTTTGGTCTCGCCAGCTTCTCGAAAAGTCGCTCAGTGTGGGGGGGGGGGGGGGGGGGGGGGGGGGGGGGACGAAAAAAATTTTTCGCCAAACCTTCAAAAATCGCTCAGTAGGGGGTTATGGGGTTCATTTTCCCTCCATAATTCCCTGACAAGCAAAAAAAAAAAAAAAAAAAAAAAGTTTTCATTCTAAAAGGGGGGGCACAATCGAGGAAATGGGCGATCGTCTATGGTAAAAATTCATACTTCTCTTACAAAAGGGGGGGGGCACGGGCCGGCTGTGCCCCCCCCCCCTGGATCCGCGCCTGAAATTGTATTGTATTGTAATGGTTTATTAAAAAAACAAGACTTGCAGCTAAAAAGCTGATAATGTTTGTTTTTACAAAGTTTGTACAAAATTGATCACATCATAATAAAAACATCAAGAAACATAAAAACAAACAAAAACATAGTAAATACATGTAATATCATCATTATATAGCAAGAAAAACCTTAGATAGATGAAATTTAAATAATGAAGTATCTTGTAACATAAAAATGAGTAACATTGTAAAGAATTAAGGTTTCAGGAACAATAAGTGAAACCTTCCCTACATAAAATTTCAAACCGATTTATAAATATTCACTGTTATTATTATTATTATAAGCGTTTGTTTAACAATATGCAACTTAGGTCATTGTACATAAAACAAGACAAGGGAATTATCATAAATACACTGTAAAAGTTGCATAAAGTTGTATAAAAGGATATTTACGTGGAATATTCCAGTATAAAAGATTATAAAAAAAGGAAAAGCATGACCTGCACAAAGCGAATCAAGAGCGTATATTTAAAAGAATAAATCCGACATCAGAGTAATGAGTGGTTTGTAAGAATCATGTAAACAGAAAGGATAAGAACTGTAGGGAAGAATGAAGAATTACAATATAAAGATTCGGCTTATCATGGATTTAATGAAACTTATTTATGCTTTCATGTTCAAATCACCTCCAACTAAATTGTACACTATTCAGCTATTACTCGTATCAATGACAGTGTTATCTGATATAGTTTTCGAACTATTAAGGATCAAAAGTGGGAAACGTTTTTTGTAACACCTAGTATAACGATAAGAAGGTTCCTAACATCCACTCCAAGAAAATATTACCCTTTCAGCTTTACAATGTAAACGTCACCTTGATTTGACTTTTATGTTTGAGCTGTTATCGACTAAAGAGTCTTGTTCATGATGTTTTTGTTGTAAACAATGTACAGTACATTTCATGCAGTACTCATCATTCGTGTTGGAAAATTCCAAACACCTTTATCTCTTTCAATGACCCATACGTCGTAAATAACATTTTATTGTACTCTTACACAAATTACGCACACGCACAACATACATCTATACTATGTGCAGTCTAAAATAATGCAACCATTGTTTGTTGAATCTGACATTGTCGCGTTCCAAGTATGATATTTGTTCCCAAATATTCGTGCTTCTATAATTCCGCAATTTCTGCTTCAGTGAGTTTTTTATTCATAGAAAAGTGCCACGTACTTATTAGTTCAATGAATTCTCCTGAATAGCCCAGTAATAAGTTAAGGTCTTCACTGAGTTACCGTTTAAAGTAGGCATATTTTAATACTAGGTGTTAAAACATTTGACACTTTCGATCGTGAATAAGACTCGGGTTTTTGTATTGTAATGTTGAAGGATGTTAAATTCATTTGGAATAAGTTTTTGTGAAATTCCCTGTATTAATATTAATATTCTCTAAATATCTAATTAGATTGTCACTTTCTTTAAAAAAAATCAGACCACAAATAGACCGGTTCGGTAATGTATTCAAATTTTATACATACCTTTCAAACAAAGGATGTTCTTGAAAAGCTTGTCCGAGACTTGCTGGACATAGCAACAAGTAATGTATGCGAACTGGATTCCAAGCATTGAGGCTCATTTATAAAAAGCAGGTTAATGGAATAGCTTGTCACTAGGCGCTCAGAGAAGAAATGTGCATAGATTGGAATACATTGCCGAACTGCTCTATTCTGTGTGTATCAGTAATTAATTCAGAACACAATACCATTGTGCATATCCAGCGTCATTGATCATTCATGACGCTGGGTTTAAACGTGGTGCTCTGGATAGACCTGTTTACTATGTATTTCAATTTATGCATGTTTCTCTCCAGAATCCTTAGTTACCAACTATTTGGTGCACCTGCTATGCATAATGGCGTCTCTATAGATGGAATCCATTTTGCATACATTAGTTGTTGCTATGTCGGGCAAGCCTCTGGCAAGCTTTCGAGTCGTCAAGAGAAACTTTTGTTCAGAAAGTATGCATAAAATTAGTAAACGGTATATTCAGCTGTAACGCACAATGGCAATAGACCGCTTCTGTAATGTATACAAATTTATGCACACAAATTTATGCACATATATTCTCTGAGCACCTAGTGACGAGCTATTTCATTAACCTGCATTTTATAAATGAGCCTCAATGCTTGGAATCCAGTTTGCATACATTATTTGTTGCTATGTCCGGCCAGTGAAAATCTAAGTATTCAGAGCATTTTCAAAATAAGTGTTCAGAGAAATGTCATAAAACCAACTCCAAATGAATTTGACATCGTTCAACTTTACAATGTGAAAAACTTTCTTTTACACCTAGTATTTGTTTACTGGTATATTGAAGTTGAATTTATCAGTTTTTTATAAAAGAAACTTGGGAAATGCGTCTGATCAGTGATGTGCCCGGGGTACAAATATCAATTTAGACGGAATAACGTCCAGAAAATTTAATGACGCCGGACCAAATGTCGGGTCCCAAATACTGGTAATACTCAACATTTCCTTTGGTTTCTTATTCTTTAACTTTTAAGAACGAACCGACTTCACGTGGACTGAGATGTCAGCCGGTGTCGCCGGGGTTGTCGCCATCCTGGTCGCTCTCCTCGGCATCTCGAGGTGCGTGCACGAATTCACCTGCCGTAACTACCATAACGAACCCGAAGCCCTCCGCTCCATGACCATCGGAGGGGGAGAGAACACCAAGTTGTAGAGAGAATGAGGGGCAGGGCGTGGTGATGGCGTGCTGATGGAGGGATGGGAGGGGTGCCACAAAAAAAAGGTTTGAGGAATTTTGGGTCACCATGGTCACGGACTCTACTGCAGTAGTATAGCCATGGTTGGGTGAAGGATGTTTGGGGTTACGTTTGGAGAGGCGCGGATCGGAGGAAGTACATGGCGTTGTCATTATGTGGAAGGGGTTGAGGATGGGGTTGGGGGAGGGCTGGGGTACAACATAATAGTTAACATGGGCACTTCTGTGTGGGGGGGGGGGGGGCTAGGTATATGTTCCGTGTAGAGTTGTGGCCAAATGGCAGGGGAGGGCATTATATGACGTTATTTTCTATGCAAGTCAAAATTTGTTTGAAAATAATTATGCATTACAAAACTCATGAATCTCATGAAAAGACAAGTCTAATTAAATATTAAAGTAACAAAAATATTTGGGGTTTCATATTTCAGTTAAGCGACGTAACAGTATACAGTATGAAAAACAGAGTTAATGGTAAACGTGTACACGCTGGTAATTGTGTTGTGTGTGTGGGAAAAGATAACGGTCTTTATACAGACATTATATTGTACATAATACGTTTATTGATGTCACAGTATCTATCATCTCTCCAGTACTATTAGAATCAAACCGTTTTTTGTAGATTTCATATTTGTGTCATATTTGCACTTGTAGAATTTTTTCCACCCCATTTGTCCATCACACCAACATTTCACAATAATCAGACTTGAACTTGAGGTCAATATTTTGTCAAGAAAATAAAACAGGGAGTTGTTCAAAATCGGTTGAGTCTCGATCAATATTTTTTAGCAATGTCTCTCGAATCCGCACAATAATATACATTGGCAATCATCAAAGTCTGCAGTGTTTTGTGATAATATTTCCCACGTTGCTTTACAATACTGCTCCATTTATAGGATCTGGGTGGTGTTTCATAAAGCTGTTCGTAAGTTACGCACGACTTTACGCACGACTGGTGATCAGTTCTTGTGCTAAATGATTGAGAATCTGCTTAGTATAGCACCCAAGAACATGTTCCAGTCGTTCGTTAAGCTATTCGTAACTTTACGAACAGCTTTATGAAACACCACCCAGGTGAGAATGTAAATAAAGTGAGCCTATGTAATAAAAAGTCATTCTTGCTGTTCGGTCAACATGACATTGTATGTAAAAGAGAATACAAAGTCCTTGAAACTTGATTTTTCTGTACCAGAACAAAGTGTGATCATCCAAGCAATGCAAATCAATGTAGATACACTATTCGTGGTAAACTTAATTCAGGTTTGAGGCTGTTTGATGTCATTTCGTCTTTCAAAGTAGCAATTTTTTCTTTGGTATAAAGATACGAGATTTTATCATTTTCATGTAGATGTCTTTTTAGATTTCGTGTATTATTGTTCAAAATATACAACAGTTACTGTCTGTTTTGCTTTCTTCAAATTTTTAATTTCATCATTTCAAGTTCTCGGGATGAAGGGAAATGTACATATAAAATCTTGTTTCGGAAGGAATGGAAAAAGATTAAAGAAAATGAACAAAATTGTTGGTGTACATTTTAGTATTTTTCTCCCTGTTAATAAACTTTTTTATTTTCAGTTGTTTTGTTCTGAGGAATATTTGGATGTTAAGAAGGGCTAATATGTCGTCTGTTTGGATCCAGAAGGGCCTAAACTCTGTGTTAAAGTATACGAGTTAACACCTTTCGTGCTCCAAACAGACGATGTGGGCTTTCAAGTATAAATGTGCTGGTATTTCTACCTTTCCTCTTTATCATTATTTTTTGAATTTAGAGAGAATAATTTATTGTGAAGAATAGATGTTATGTGCACTTTATTTTTATCGACCACCATTTAGAGCGTCAAAGGGGCCGGAATTTATGTTTCATTGTTAATCTTAGCGTCTTTCATGATTTCTTTTTAAAGTAATGAAAGTTTAATTGTTAAATAAACCATTTTGAATAAGAGACTAGTGGTGTTACTGTCATTTTTATTTTGGAGAAATGGGTATTATCAACTGATTAGAAGTTACCTGTAGGCGCGCAAAGGAAATGAGATGCTAATGAGGGTATAAAAAAGAGAGAATTAGTGATGAAAATGAAGAGCACGGTACTGAAATGAGATGAGAAGGAGATGGCTCAAAAGATCTTTGTATAGTGGCTAGATGGAATTGCCCCCCCCCCCCCCCAAAAAAAAAAGAAGCAATAAGAAGAAAGTGAAAAGAGAAAAGGAAAGAGATGGGGGAAATGACAAAGTAATAATGACAGGATCCGATCCCGCACCCTCGCCCTCCACCTAATCAGCGGCCTTTTCAATTCCATTCACTGAGTAAGCCCGGTGCCTCCCTATGACGTCACGAGAGAACCCACGCTACGCCATTGTCTTTATAATAGGTCCTGTAAAAAGTAAAGTAGTAACGCGTGATCAAATGTTAACGACAAACCTTGTTTTCTCACTAATCCATTTTCCAGTGTTTCCTGGAATGTATTTTTATTACTTCCTGGAGGGGACGGGAGGGGGGGGGGGGGGTGCTGGTTTGAACGCGGGTGCTTTCGGGGGGGGGGGGGGGGGAGGGAGAACATGGACGAGAGGCGGGAGAGATGAAGAGAAAGAAAGATTGACAAAAAACCATATTCAAAATCTAAAAATATAGACCTAATTAACTACTGAATAAGACCTGTTTACTAAGTTATTCGATTTTACGGATGTTTCTTTCCTGGGGACCTAGTAACGAGGTATTCCATTAACCTGTTATTAATGAATGAACTACAATACTTGGAATCCAGTTTGCATACATTACTTGTTGCTATGTCTCTGACAAGCTTTCAGGTTGTAAAGAACAACCTTTGTTTTAATAGTATTCATAAAATTTGAATATATTTGTAAACGGGTCTATTAGGTGTTACGTTTTGGGTTTTTTCCTAACGGACGAGAATATGCGTTGCACGACTGATTGATAATTTTTTTTTTTAAAGCTTTTTTGCCTTTATTCAGATTTTAAATACAAAATATATCACATCAAAAGTACAATTATAAAGAACATAATATTTGTACATCATACATTTCCTTACATTCTTTTTTACCAATAGTATTTTTAACACAGCTAAATAATTTTATTATTTCATACATTATAGAAAATAATTCATTAATGTACATGATATTATGAAAATTAATCGAATCACTACATACAAATTAGGTAATCTGAATAAAGATTTTCTTATAAAGCAGAAAAGAAAAGGTGAAGGTACTATTTTAGATCCCCTAAAAAAAGCAGTTTCAAAATTAAAACAAAGAATGAAGAGGCGCATTTATTTAAAGATTTCAATTTTTTGTTATTCTAAATTTTGTTGTCAGAAATGTTATCACGAAATTCCTTTATTTTTTTAATCTCCATTCAGATTATCAATACAAAGAAAATTGCACAGAACTAAAAATGTGACATTATTTTTCATACATCATAAACCAATAAATATTTTTCATTGAACATATTCAATCTAAAACAGATAACAAAATTATGTAAAAATGTATATTATATTCCCTTTTTTTTTGAAGGCCATTGTATTTTTACTTAACTAAGATCTTTAATACATTGTCACAACATCAAATGAACATAATATTTCGTGCAATATACTTTGTATTTATATATATACTCGTATTTCCCCAGACATATACTTATATTTGCATACACTGTAAAAAAAAACAAACTAGCAGACAAGAAATATACAATATGTTATAACGTTAATTAAATCAATACAGATTTGGCAGTCTGAATAAAGATTGCTTTATGGAAACAAAAAAGAAAGGTGAAAACCTCAAGGCTCATGCACTGATAAAACATTTTGCACAATGTAAAAAAAAAACAATTTTCTTTGGAGTTTCATAAATTATATCATTGTTTTTACGACGTGTATCTCTGTTATAAATGCTTTCATTACGATTATTATAATTGGTATTATTATTACGATTATTATAATTGGTATTATTATTACGATTACTAACTATTCTTATTGTTGTTGTTATTATTATAACTATTATTATTACTATTATTATTATTATTATTAATATTACTAATACTATTATCATCATCATATTCATTATGGTTATTATCATGTTATATCTTTATTACCCTCATTCGAAACATCAAGATAGTAAAATTTAACAAAATGACCATTCTCCTCTCCCATTTGTCACTAGTTAAAAGAAAAAACAAACAAAAAACATACATATAAAAATGAAGAAAAATCGAGAGAAAAAAATTTTTGCAGAGTGGCCTTCTTTATTTTGCTCCCACAAAACAAATACCACCTAGTACAATGGAAAATATGCAATCTAAATATGATATTCAAATACATTAAAAAAACGAAATAAAAACAATGAAGGCGCTACTTTAATACCCCTGATTATTTTTTTTTAATGTTTTGTATGAAATTATCCTGTTAAAAAATGAATGAAAACAAGCACTCAATGACTTGTAAATGGTTGGATCAGCGAAAAAGTAAAAAAGAGTGGGGAGGAGGAAAGACAAAAAATGATCAACAAAAACCTAAATTTTACGATCTTGAAGGGATGAAATGTTCCCATTTTTTATAATGTATTGTTAGTTTGTCCTTTATTTTTGCTTTTTCATATTCAATTTTTTGGGAGTTCTCTATAGCCTTACAGATGTCTTTACAAGTTGGGAGCCTTCCGTGTTTACGACTGTTGTAAATCATATATTTGCCCATAATAAGTACGTGATTAACCAAAACATTATCTTTCAGATTTTCTCTGAAGCCTAGTAATACATCAATCCATTGTATATTAAGTAGCTGAAACATTTTCAGTTCATTTCCCACCTCCTTCCATATATTTGATATTTGTTCACATTGATAGAAGATGTGAAAATACGTTTCTATAATATATTTTTTACAAAACGAACATAAATTTGACTGAGCAAATCCAAATGTATGTAATTTATCATTACAAAATATAATGCTATATGTAAAAGTTTGTATTGAAAATCCCTTAACTTCCAATCTAAAGTTCAAAACCTGGGAACAGAAAAACATGTTGCCACTACCGACTTATCCATATTAAGAGCTAATACTTCTGGATGTTTAAAAGCAAAAGAATCTTGTATTGTACTAATGAAAATATTGTATAACATTTTGGATGTCACAGACTCCAGAGAATACACTTTTTTGTTAACGTTGAAGAAAATGATGGAATAGTCCAGATTATCGTTTAAAGTATCATCATTTTCTCTCTTCGCCTTCCAAGAAACTGGTAGCTTATGGTATATATCATTGGGCAGAAGTATATCATCTACATTTAAACCTTTCCTTATGAAATATTCCCCTGATCTGATATCACCCTCTGTATTAATCAAATGTTTAACTTGAAAGAAATGTGCGTCGTATAGTTTTTCATTTTACCGAAAAGTCCTACCTGTAATAAGAGTATTATTGAATATTATTTGATTTTCGTTACGAGTTTCTTTGGCAATAAATTGTTTATCTTGTAAATAATTCCAGATACTCAGAAATTCCATATAAATATCGGGTACCTTTATGTCAATTGAATTACAGTTGTAATGGCAAAGAAATATCATCCTGCCCCCTACCTTATGGAATATAAAATCAAAAAATTGTTTCCATTTCATGTCATTATTACCTATAAGAAGTCTCTTAATCCAAATTACCCTCTGAGCACAGACCATGTATTTAAAGTTCAACATTTTTAAACCCCCCATATCATAATTCCTATATAAAATATTCCTTTTTATCTTATCGTGACCATTCCAAATGAAGTTAAAGCAGATCGCCTCTACTTCTTTGAATACCCATGACGGTACTGACATTATAGAAGATACATATAATAATTTAGAAATAGCAAAAACTTTAACTAATTGAATTTTCCCAAAAAGAGTAAGATCCCTTTGCTTCCACCACCCTAACAATCTTTTTATTTTGCTAAGAATTTCTTTATAATTCATTTCTTCTTTAACATTAATGTCAAGAGTAAAATATACCCAAGTACTTTAACCAAGGAAACCAGTTTACCCAAAGTGATATTGGGTAAAATATTTTCATTTCGACTAGCAGACCCCAAATCCATTATTTGTGTCTTATCCTTATTAATTTTCAGGCCAGATACCTGAGAGAAAGAATCCATTATTTTTTCTAAGATTTTCATATCTTCTATATCTTTTAGAAAAATAGAGCAATCGTCTGCATACATAACCAACTTAACTTCTATATTACCTATCGAAATACCTTTTAAATTTTGTTCTTTTCGAATAGCCAAAGCTAATGTTTCTATAATCAACAAAAATATATACGGAGACAACGGATCCCCTTGTCTTACGCCCCTACCTATTTCAAAATAACCTGTAGAATACCCTCCGTTCATGACACAACTGACGACATTATTATACAAAACTTCTATCCATCTACAGAAATGGGTGCCAAAACCATATTTTTTCATTAATGCTTTCATATATGAGTGTGAAACTGTGTCAAAAGCTTTCTCAAAATCAACAGTTACTAAAAACCCTTGTACATTGTATGTCTTTGTGTAAAAAATAATATCATCAATAATTCTTACAGCTTCCCCAATATTTCTACCAGTAAGAAATCCTACTTGATCAACATGTATCACTTCTTCTAGTACCTTCTTTATTCTCTCAGCCAAAAGTTTCGACAATAGCTTATAGTCAACATTTAAAAGGGTAATTGGTCTGTAGTTACGAATTTATAAAGGATTTTTATCTTCTTTTTTAATTATAGTTATAACGCCCTGTTTTTGAGTAGTAGACAATTCAGCTTTCTCAAAAGATGTATTAAATGAATCTAAAACAAGGTCCCCTATATCATGCCAAAAAGTGCGATAAAATTCAACGGTCAGGCCATCATTCCCAGGAGATTTATTTAAAGACATTTTATTTAACACTGAAGTACATTCCCGATCGTAATTTTATCATCACATAATTTCTTACTAGCTTCACTTATTTTCAAAGGGGAGATGTCATGAAAATAACCTTCCGCCATATCAGTTCCATGATGTTCTAAATACAAGTTATGGTAAAAATATCTTATTTCAGTCAAAATTTCTTTGGGGTCAGTTATTTCTTCATTTTTATCTTCTAATTTCAATTTATCTCTGATTTGATGCCAGTAACTGCTTGAAGTAATTTTCATTGATTTCAGTTTCTTCAAACCATTTTGCACGTGATCTTATCTTTAAACCAACAACTCTCTGATTGTAAATAGTTTTGAATTCATTTCTCTTTAATTCTAAGTTGTGTAAAGTATTATTATCTGAGGAACTCACCAGTAAATCTTCTAGCTTCTGAATATCTATCTGTAATTTTCTTAATTTTTCTCTAGTTTCTTGTGCCCTGTTTTTGGAGTACTTTTTGTTTTTTTCACGGATATTCATTTTAACAAAATCCCACAAGACCCTAGGGTCTGTAATATCCTTCTTTCCCTGATCAATACAATTTTTAATTTCTGCTCTTATATATTGAACATATTCTACGTCCAAGCAAAGACTATTGTTTAATTTCCAGTAAGATGGACCTATATTCTTTAAAACTGTATCTCCCAAGAGCAAACACAGATGAATTGCTGAGTGATCAGGAGCAATGGATAATGCAAAGGCGCTTTATATAAAGGGCGCCCCTTATGCTCATCTTTTACGGAAGAAGAGTGAAACTGGGCGTTGTGGCCACAGAACTCGTCTTTTGGAGTTCTGTGGTTGTGGCGTGCGCCTGTAATCCAGCTAACAGTGGAAGTTTATAAAGTGATTCAGCGGACCCAGGTTCGAGACTGAGTCATGTCTTTCGGATGGTGACGTTAAAGGTCGGTCCCAGACGTAAATAATCATATCTGATTCATACACGTCTGTAAAAACCCAGTTACACACACACACACACACAGACACGTTTACATGGCTTTACTTCCGAGGACAACTATTGTTCCTCTATTGTTACTCGTCCTCGGACAGTCGACGGAATAAGGCATAAATTCATTGTTCGACGTTCGAGGACTATTGTCCGGCTTCCGAGGACCATTGTTGTCATGATTTTTTTTTTGTTCTCTGTCCGAAAATGTCCTCGGACATAATGCTAAACAAACGCACACACACACACACACACACAAACAAACACACACACACACACACACACACACACCCAGTGAAAGTAGGAAAGGGAGTGGTGGGAGGCTGCTATCTCTTTCATTTCTTGACGATTATGGTGAATATATATGTATGTGTATATAGTACATGAACAGATCCTTTATTTCGTTTTTAGTGTTTGTTTTTTTTCTTCACTGTCTATAAAAGTAGGGGAAATGCAATACTGCATTGATTTTATTTCTGTTCCCCCTTCCCACTCTCTTTTCTCTCTCTCTCTTCTCTTCTCTCCTTGTACTCCCCCGCCTTTCCATGCGCCGTCGTCATACACCCTAAACGCGAACGTCGGGTGAGAGACAATTAATAAACCCATACAAAGCACGTGAGGAGAGGGGGCATCCGGTGTCGAGGGGAGGGGCAGGGGTGGGGTGTACGGCTTGTTTTCAAGATGAAGAATAAAGAGATGATAGGGAGGATGATATAGCCTACAGAAGGGAGAGAGAGAGAGAGAGGGGGGGGGGGGGGAGTGAGAAATAAAGGGAGAGATGTTTATTTTCAGCCAGAATCTCGGTCAGGAATCCTGATTATAAAGATCGTTAAGTCGGGCAGCAAGTTTGATTAATATAATGCTCGCATGACCTGACTCGGCCCAATTATGATTACGTTTCGCCTGACAAGCTGTCCAAAGGAAAAAAAAATTAAACCGCAAGCTTCTATACTAACAAATATTTCCACTAAAAAATAGTAGCCTACCTAAATTTTATTTGTTAAGGCTTCAGATTGTACACAAGTAATGTTTTATTATAACCATAATTTTTATCCCCTTCTTTCTTTCTTTTTTTCCTTGAGAAAAGTGCTTCTTGTCAAAAACACAAATGTTAGCTTGGAAATTCCTAAATTGATGAAAATTCAACTGCCCGTATACATGACATCTAGCCACTTAACATTGCTCAATTATAATTATGATTTTTATTGTTTAAATGATTGCGATACAAAATATCATATCTGACAAGTACTTACCTGTTTTCATATCATTTTATTATGTTGATAAATCACGTATTCGGAAATATGCGTAAGCCTTTAAGAAGCGATACTTCATTTTTTGTCAGCGGGATGATTTCATATGAATTATTTCAACATTAGCGATGTGGAAAACGGTGCCATATACCTTAAAGCTATTGCAATCCGCAAAGCTCTCCAGGTTTCAAATTTGAAATATTGTCTTGTGTTATTAAGCTTATATTCATTCAAGACACGCCGATGCATATATGTATAAAAGAATGATGCTAATTTTTAGTTAGCGGAACAGTTTTTAAAGAAGCTATTTCACCATTAGAAAGTCAATGTATGAACGGTGCCACCATTAAGCTTTTGAAATCTATAACACTCTCCAACTTTAAACTTGAAATATGTTTTTTTTATATAAGGCCTATATTATTTAACACGTACCAACGTATTTTGAGACATGCCTATGTACAGCTAGTATTGCATAAGAAAAGGATTTTATTCTTCAGTTAGCGGACTAAAATGAAATTATTTCAACATTAGCGATGTGAAAAACGGTGCTACCCTAAAGCTATTGCGATCTATAAAGCTCTCCAAGTTTCAAAGTTGAAATATTGTTGATTGTTGTGTTATCAGGTCTGTATCTAAGACGCGTCGATGTAGGGGTTATACAGTTGCGTATACTATTTATCTAGGTATGCTGGCGCCCGGGGCAAACTATCAAAACTATCAACATGTCCAAACTCAGATTAATGAGCGTTTTTAATTTAGAAATGATGGCACTACGTGAAAATGAGTCTAACCCCATAAAACACCATTTGTTGCGCATTTGGTCCTTGGCTGGGGCGCAAATAATCCTCAAAGACCATAATTTTCTTGTATTTCTCCCCTTTTCTTTCTCTCTTTTCCTTTTTTGCACCCCCTGCAAGTGCCCCATCTGCCCCCGTAGATACGCCACTAGTGTTTATACGGAGTGATGCTTATTTATAGTTAGTGGAATAATATCAAAACAATTAGCGATGTGAAGAACGGTGCTACCCTAGAGCTTTTGCAAGCTATAAACCTTTCCAACTGTCAAAGTTGAAATATTGTCTTGTCGTGTTTTGCTCATCATGCGTCTGGCAAGGTTCCCCCTCTAATTATGGTAACACTAATGAGCGAAGACATACAAAAACCAGAGACATACGAGTTCCCCATTAGGGCGGCATGTGCTCCGGCATATCAATTACAGGATCTTCATCAGTCACGATGTATGTTTGTTTTGTTTTGTTTTTTTTTTTTTGTTCTGTTTTTGTTTGTTGTTGTTTGTTTTTTGTTTGTTTGTGTTTTTTGTTTTGTTTTGTTATATTTTGTTGATTTTTTTGTTTTTGTTTGTTGTTGTATTTTTTTAAATTTTTTTATTTTTTTTTTTTTTTTTTTTTATTTTTTTTATTTATTTATTTATTTTTTTTTTTTTGGGGGGGGGGGGGAATTATGGCGATGTCTGAGCTCAATGGTGTAGCGTTGGCTCTGACATTGCGGGGGGGGGGGGGGGGCTCCCGTCTTACTCGATGGATGAAGTGCGAATTTTCTTTAGGGGAAGGTTGTGGGAGAGCGTCCTATATCACCTTCTTTTCTTATCCCATTACCCCCTCCCTTTCTTTTTCTCCCTTTTCCCCCTTTTTCCTCTCCATACGGGGGTACCCTTGCCCCATAGCTATATACGTAACAGCTTATTAATATCATAAACATATGGTGATGTCGAAGCTAGAGACATTAAAATAGGAGGCATCGTCACATGTTTTTTTCTTGTGTGCTGCAAGTGTTCAACCAAAATAGCATTTGACGCATTCCACTTGTTATATGTGGTGCATTAAATTCGAAAAGAAAATAAAAATGGCAAGAACACCTTTGAAAAACTGTCATGATCATCAGGGGCCTCTTGCACATAACTTAAACGCAACTTGATCTTCAACCAATCAGGACCGTTTAATTCTCTGAGTTGGGTTCAAACACAAATTCTTATACAAGGTGGCTCAGATCAGGAAAGTAAAAATAAACTTTAACCATCTATTTTCTTTGAATTATTGGTGTTCATAGATTTCCAACCATTCTAGTCCCGAGGTAAAAATATAATTTGGCCATATTTGGTTCAGTAGTTTCTTATCATGTTCTCTTATATTGTGCGTATTGTTAAATAATGCCTTAGGATGATATATGATATATTTGATAGGATCTAAATGGATGTAAATCTTAAATGACTAGCTTTTGCTGCATGGGGAAAACATCGGTAAATCTTCTGTGTCAATTTGCAAGATTAAAAAGCACTGGTGTAAATTACAATGGCGTAGATACAGGGGCAGCACGGGGGCACAGGGACACGTGCCCCCATCGAATGGGGGAAAAAGGGGATGACCAAGTGAGAGAGAGAGAGAGAGAGAGAGGGGGGGGGGGTGGAGATGGGGAAGGGTTGAGAAAAGGAGACGATATGAACCCTTCCTGCAACCCTCCTAACAATCACCATCATCCACATTATCATCATCATCATAATTAGCTCTTCTATATTATCGTCATCATTATCATCGTTATCACCACCATCATTTTCTTGTTCATCATGACAATCATTATCATCACTATAATTACCATCATCATTATTATCATCATAATTAGCATCATCATCATCATAATTAGCATCATCTTCTATATTATCGTCATCATTATCGCTCATCTTTATCATCATTATCACCATCATCATCTTCTCGTTCATCATTACAATCATTATTATCATCATTATTATGGTTACCATCATAGTTATTATCATTATAATTAGCATCATCATCATCATCATCATCACCACCATCATTATCATTACCATCATCATCATCATCATCATCATCATCATCACGGTCATCATAATTAGCATCATCTCAATTAATAATCAACAATAATATTATCATTTTGTTGCTTATATAATATACGACATTGTTTACACGACTAATTCTTGTTAGAAGTAATAACCACCCCTATTATTTTCCACTCCTGTCCCAATTTTCTGATGGACTTACCCTGGATATTACGAGCTCCCTTCCTTCGCTGCGCGCGGCAAAAATAAAATACACGTAAGTGCAATAGCAGACCCCTAGCAGACGATGTTTTCATAATACGTGTACGCCGCGATGCACATCGCACGCTCCTCTCGCTTCTGTAGTTCTCATATCTCGCTATTTCTTGAGGACAAACCGTAAAAAATGCCTGGATTTCTTACCAAAATGGAGAACCCTTTTGTCTTGTGGTGTATTTGAAAAGGTGTGAAGGAAGATCTGATTTTGAACTTGGCTTGGGCAATGGATGTTTTCAATCGCTGAGATTCAGGGAGCAAAAGAAGGTCCAATTTATGCAGGCTTGGATATTAATAGCCTAGTAACACAGGTAAGATTCTTGTAGCTACTAGATTCTTATTTCATGTACGCGTTCGTAAACCCGGCAACTACTATACCTGCTTGCCTTGATCGTACCTTCTTGAACATACCCAGTCGGTTATGTGATAAATGTGGCTGAGTGCAACCATTGAACTTCATTACATTTACAAATGTCAGATCATGAAGTACGAGTGTGTGCACAGCCAGCGCAAAGCAAACATTTGTACCCATGTTGTCACTCACTGTCAAATTC
Source organism: Heliocidaris erythrogramma (assembly GCA_025617745.1). Classification (NCBI taxonomy): domain Eukaryota; kingdom Metazoa; phylum Echinodermata; class Echinoidea; order Camarodonta; family Echinometridae; genus Heliocidaris; species Heliocidaris erythrogramma. The sequence goes on from CM046873.1 coordinate 30,939,341, forward strand.
TTGCAAGAAAATTCGAGCAGCACTTGGAAAATGTTCTAAAGAATTATAAGAATAAAGCTCTTAGCTTGCTTAGTTCTCTGATTTTTAAAGGATCGCTCTCTGTCTGTGCCTCCGTAACCATCATCACCAAAGAGATTAATAACATGATAGAAATGGAGTAACAAATCGCCTGATTTTATATACGAAAATTTTAAGTTAGTATTTGCAGAAACACTTCTTGTGTGCAATAATTTGCCTGTCAATTATAGAGGTTGAGTTTAACCGAGGCTCTATTTTGGAGTATTTTTGATTGGCAAACGAGCAAGAATGACTTGACAGCTAGGAGTACTAACGTGACAAAGTTCCGTGTCTCATTTTCTTACATACTAGTAGAGGGCCTTTTACAGCTGATAATGTCAGAAAATGAAACGCGGAACTTTATCTAAATACGCTAATTGATACTTAAAACTCACGGTGCTTGAGAGATATGCTTGTCATAGTTAAATTGGTAGGCCATATATTATATATATACGAACGAAATTTAAAAAATGTTCGATTCTAGTTTAGTGATTACGATGACAATCGAATCAAAATCAGCTTTGATAAACTCCTTATACTTTCATCTCTGAAAACCCTGCGAAGACCTGAGGCATTTTATTATTTTTCTTCAGACTTCACAAATCGTAAACTGAGGACTCGATCTTTACGCTTTATTTTTCTACACGTTATACATTCATCGCAGAAAACTCTGCTATAAAAAATAAAAACCCAAGATATTTTACACCTTTTCTTGCGACTTTCGCTATACATTGTATCTTTAGGATTTTCCTACAGATTATTTTCAATTTCAACACCTTATACTTACATTTCTAAAAAACCCTGCTAAACCTCAGATATTTCACACCTTTTTGGCGACTTTCACTACATTGTAACTCGAGGACATTTCTACACGTTACACTATCATCCCTGAAATCCCTGCGAAAATGGACTCTCTTTCCTGCAATTTTTATCCACATTGAAACTCGAGGATTGTTCGTGTACTTTGTAATGGGAACTCCAGTATACCAGGGGAGTGGGCCATATGAGTGAAAAAAAGAAAAAAAAAAACGATCAAATAATCCCCCCAATGGGGAAATCACCCGCGTGAGAGATTTACAGGCGCATTATTAGATTTTGGAAAGGATTTTGGATGCATTGGAGAGCTCAGTGGTGCGTTCGCACTGCAGCTCTTCACTCCTATGAGCGCCCAAATTAGTCGTGGTAGTCATTATACCCACTGCTCAGAAGGTGTTATATTGATTGCGTTAATACCAGCACTAAAGCCAGTTCACACGAGGCGTCACTCCGACTGCGTCAGTACCTGCGCTAATCGAACCTGTGAAGGCGATTAACCCATACACGAGTAATCAAAACTATTGTGTGCACTGGTCATTTTGCAACCACTTTTTAAACGATATCACTCTCCCCTAACGCACAAAAGATCGCAAAAGTCACTGACGCTGTCTTAACGTCAGCAAATGGCGGCTCGTGTGAGCCGGGCTCAACAAAGCTCGGTGCACACCAAGCGTTAATTCAAGAACATTCAGACATTAACTGGACGCACAGAACAGGTCCAGGCGCATTCTCCAGCACCTGCAGGATGCGGTGGCCAAGCGCAAGGTTTTTTGGATTTGTCCGAAAGTCGACTTTCAACGGAAGACTGCATGCATGGCGTAACAATCTACACAAACAAATAAGTGCATACTAAACATGTGTGTTCTGTATGCAGGCGCAGCCGTCACTCTCTGTAGGGTGCCTATTGTTCACTTCTTACTGCGGTATGAATTCTGTGAAGTGAACGATCATGAAAGATTGATATCGTTTAAAAAGTGATTGCAAAATGAAAAGTGCAAACAATACTTATTAATAACTGGCGTATGAGTTAATGGCCTTCACAGGTTCGATTAGCGCAGGTACTGACGCAATAGAAATGACGCCTCATGTGAGCCAGGCTTAAAGTGTTCCACCTTAAATGAACCACTGTAGGCCTACTATCTAAGTTACAATAGACCGGACTATGAAGCAGATAATGGTAAGGCGTTCGAATCCCTGTCATGACAATCGGCTACATTATTTTGCCAGTTGCCACTCTCTACCCAGGTGAAAATAGATATTCGGTAGGAAGAAATTCCTAGAAATCTTGAGCCATTTATTATATTAAGCCGGGCTCACACGAGGCGTCATTTGCTGACGTTAGGACTGCGTCAGTGACTTTTTTGCGTCATGAACTCAATGATATCGATTGAAAGTGATTGCAAAAGGAACAGTGCAGGTAATTCTGGGTTAATTGGCTTCTCAGGCTTGATTAGTGCAGGTTATGACGTATTCGAAATGACGTCTCGTGTGAGCTCGGCTTTAGCCCGACTAAACCGGGGGAGCGTTTCATCAAGCATTTTGTCAGTGATTTTGTTATAAGCTACTGAAATCCTTGCATCTGATTGGCTGAGAGCAAATTTGTCAGTAAAAATCACTGAAAAACTCGCTTGATGAAACGCTCCCCGGGGTTATGATTACGACCCATGACAATTATAATTATGATGACGACGATGTTGATGACAATGACGAGAATGGTGCAGATAATAATGACGGTGATAATTATTATTTTAGTGACACAAATGATGATGGTGAGGATGATAATAATAATAATCAGGGAGACTTAAAGCTCGGCTCACATGATGCGTCGTTTGCTGACGTAAGGACCGCGTCAGGTCTTTTGCGCGTCATGGAAGAGTGATATAGTTAAAAAAAGTGATTGCAAAATGAATAGTGCAGACAACAGTTTTGATAACTGGTGTATGGATTAAATGCGTTTACAGGCTCGATTAGCGCAAGTACTGACGCAATCGATATGACGTCTCGAGTGAGCAAGGCTTAAGTAATAGGATGACTGTGCATTTGCAAAACAAGGATGAGGTTCTTAACAATGCGGACGCACCCCAAGTGCTTGTCCGTCAATACAACGGTTGGGTCCAGCGAGAGACGAACAGCCAGCGTGATGGATGGCGGTAAGGTCGCGGGATCAAATCTCGGCTGAGCGCTTCGAGTGTTGATGCGCAATCAATCGAGAGGTACAAGCATGTGTGAAAATCTAGCGAGCAGAAGGTCAGATCAGAATGAGGGGTGAGATTGGAAGGGATGGGTAATCAGGAGTTAACAAAGGCTGTAGCGTTGTGTAGAAAGAGTGGAGTCTTTAAGGGAGGGGTATACCAGAGGTAACATGTGAAAAGCTAGCGAGGAAGAGGGTCAGATAAAAAAGAGGGGGTGGGAGAGATGGGGAGGGATGGTTAATCCAGGAGTTTCGATAGGCTGTAAATAGCCATGATAGCGTGGTGTGTAAGAGTGGAGTTGTGAGGGTAAGGGTAATACCAGGGGTAAAAGCTAGCGAGTCAGGGGGTCAGATCAGAATGAGGGAGGGGAGGGGGTGGAGATAAGGGGAGGCTCATGACAGGGGTGGGGAAGTTTAACAAGAGACTGTTGCGTATAGTACGGAAGTGTGGATTATTGATGGTGGGGGTAATCACGGGGCAAAAGAGATGCATTCTGCATGTACAATCATCACAGCAATTTTTGTCAGGGGCAGAACCAAGATTTCGTAAATGGGTGGGGGGGGGGGGGGGGTGTAAATTCCGAAAAATATCTGATCAGCAAAAAAAATGAAAAATAAATGTAAAAACATTTTCTGTGCTTTTTTACTAGAAAATTTGAAAAGAGGGGCACTGCCTTTGGTTGTGGACTGTAAGTATGCCTTTTTTTAAAATGCGTGTAGATCGGTTGTGCTCCCTAAATCCTCCAGGGAGGCACTACGCATAGATCAATCCTACCAGAAAACAGAAAGAAAAGCTGGTATATGAGTCAACTAATATCCTTCTTTTTTATGTCTGTAATTAATATCATTCTGCCAATCTCATAATAATGTTAGTGAGAGGAGACAAAATTAAAGGAGAAGTCCACCCTGAATATCAAGTTGGTTTCAAAATAGGCAGGAAATTAAAGAAACAGATCAGTGAAAATTTGAGCCATATCCGGTAAGAAACCAGAAATTAATGAATTTTATGAATTCTTGAAGTTCAAACACAAATTGGCATCACTGTGATGTATATTGCAAGCTCCTCTCCCATTTGCTCTTTACAGAAAATTTCATTTCATTTTCATTTTCTTAGTTGTTGATGAAGAAATATATTCCTTTCATACAGCTTTTGTTTAAAACATATTTGCAATGATTTTATCTAGAGTGCATGTATATAATTATGATTCGATATTTTCTTCAGAAAAATATCAAATTTGTGATTGTACAGGGCAAATGGGAGAGGAAGCTTGCAAGGTACGTCACGGAGTTGCCAATTTGTGTTTCATTGAACACAACTTCAAAAATCCATAACTTTCTTATTTCTATCGGATTTTGCTCAAAATGTTCATATGTATTTCATATTTAATTTTTTTCATTTCCAACAAAATACAACTTTCATAACAATACAAAATACAATGCAAAATTTATACAAAACATTACATTTGAAAGTAAGATAGATCAATACAATAAAGAAAAGAAAAGTGGAATAATTACGTATGAAACTTGATTTATATTCTGTGGAAATGGATGGATCTTTTTTTTTCTGCTTCGTTTGCAACCAATTTGATTCCCTTTAACTTACAAATCTCCTGGCTACCAGTAAATGTTCAAAAAACAACCTTAATATAAACTACACTCTCTGAATCACGGATATGATGAAACTGATGTCGGATTATAAAAGGAAAGGGAGGGGGAGGGGCGTGTGATAATTGGGTGTATAGCTTGTTGTGATAATTTAATTCTCTATTACGACATTGAACTACACTGTGCTTTGAATGTGGAATAGTAAAAGAGAAGATAGAAATTCTGTAGTCTGGCAAAGGAGAAAATATTGTAAGTTTCCCTTTCTTTTTCTCTCCGTGTGGAAGAATATCATAGTATACACTGTAAAAAATATTTGTATTTTTACAGGGGAAAAATACAGATTTGTTCTGTTTATTATAAATACAGCAGTTGTGATGTTATTTTTACATTTTTTCCGTAAAAGTACCTCATTTGTAATTGCGAAACTGAGCTACATCAGAAACTTGTGATTTTAAGGCAAAATAGGGGTTTTATACAGTTTTTTGTGTAATTTTACAGTTTAATTTTTTTACGTTAATGTATTGTAGGACTCGGTTTCCAACGCAATTACATAAGAACCTGTTATCTGAATTACAGATCTGAAATGTATGCTAGAATTACATACAGCATGTATTTTTACAGCAAATTTCTGGAGACTCTGCTGACATCAGATTTCTGTAATTTTACTGTACTTTTTTTTTACAATGTAGTAATGTTCCATGAAAAAAAAATGAATAAACTGACATGCTTTCAAATACGACAGAAATAGTTTACAACTGTGGATCAAATTCCGATGCCACATCAGTCCCATGTACCCATATCTGTGTGTAGTGCTTTTCACTGTTGGTTATCGTCAGCAAGTTGGAGTCAATTTGTTTTACATTTAATTTCGATGATTCGAAAACCTCGCAATACAAATCATTCTTATTTACTACATGATTATCCGTCCAGAATAAATTATAGACAGTTTCTTTGGCAATGAAACTGCATCAGACCAGTCCTCAGTAATGCAAGAAAAATTACTGCTAATGTTGTTTCTATAATTGAAATACTAGTACCATAACAGCAAGGTACAAATGCTGTTATATATCATATTCATTCAAGAAGGTCAGTAGAAAAATCATATTTTTTTTCTTAGTAGTGGTTCATAATATAGTATACCCTATAATAGGAGTTTCGTGTAATATTTTTCTTGTCCAGGGCTGTATAGTGCCCCTGTCCCCCTCCCCTAAAGAATTGGCACTGCGGACTTTACACCGAATTGCACCCTTCTGGCTTTCGGTACTCGCGTCGGATTGATCATCAGAGTGATTTACACCCAATTAACGCCCTTCTGTCTCCCAGCGCATGCAGAGGATTGATCATCTGTAGTGATTTACACCGAATCAACGCCCTTTTGTGTCTCGGCACTCGCGGAGCCTCGATCATCTGTCATGATTTTACACAGAATTAACGCCATTCTGTGTCTCAGCACTCGCGGAGGACTGATCATATAAAGTGCTTATACACAGAATTAACGCCCTTCTGTGTCTCAGCACGCGGAGGGCCGATCATCTGTCAGGATTTTACACAGAATTAACACCATTCTGGCTCTGAGCATCCGCGGAGTACCGATCATCTCTAGTGAGTTTACACCGAATTTACGCCCTTCTGGCTGTCAGCACTCGCGGGGGACCGATCCTTGCAGTGATTTTATGCGCATTGAATAATCCAAACCCTAAGAATTAGCGATCAGGGATCGATGGGTAATTGCTTGCTGATTTATATTTCATCAAAGACAGAGGGTGGACATTGACATTTCAACAGGGCAGCGTTAAACAAAGGAAGAAGAAAAAAGATGGAAGGAAAATACAGAAGTACATGTAAGGAAAAACCGCGTTATACCCAAGCCACACCAAAGAGATCGATAGCAGACAGACGGCAGACTGAACATAAAATTATATTACCCCGAATGTTAAAGATTCGGTATCGGTGGGGAGTCGGTTTGGCGGTGTGACTGAGGTATTAGAGGCTGGGCGTTGACATTTCAACAGGACGGGAATAGAAACAGAATGGAAGAAAAGAAGGAAAATGCAGAAGTGCAGCAGGGAGGTTGGGAATGAGTGGAAAGAAAATGGAAGTAGTGATCACATGATAAGCATGAAAAGAGAACATTAACCTCTATAGAGTGTTTGCTCGAATATGTGTTCAAGACATTCTCCTCCTCCTCCTTCGCCCCTTCTTTTCGTTTTTCGTTTTCTCCTTCTCCACCTCTCCTTCCTCAGCATCTTTCTCTTACTACTTATTCTTCATCTTGCTTTATTCATTTTTCTTCTTCATATTCTTCTTATGCTTCTTAAACTTCCTTCTCTTCTTCTTCTCCTCTTCTTTTTTCTGCTTATCCTCCTCCATTTTCTTCTGATCGCTCCTCTTCCTTCTTCTACTTTCAATTCTTTCCTTCTTTGTATTTTTCTTCACCTCCTTCTACTGTCCTTCTTTTTGTTTCTTTTACTGCTTCGTCGTCTTTTTTTGGTGGGGGTAACAATTAAAATAAATTTTTATTCGGTGGGACAGAAAGAAAATCATTTATTCTAGCCACGATCACAAACTTCGCAAGGAAATGTCCATCTTTCCAACAAGAGAATGAAATGATGCCCTGATGCATTCGACTGAAATGTTCATTTCTCATTCCATATTCATCTCGCGGACGTACGGATGAATGCATAAATGGTTCGTGTAGCAGTGATCTTGCCAAAATGTTAAAAAGGACAATCGAAAAAACGAGGTTCCTTGGAAATTAGAAGAATGATACGTGTACTTTTGACCCAAAAAGTATCAGTGTGGAAGGAGAAAAACTTGACGTGATCTGTTCTGACAGTTTCCAATCGATCTATTGTCATGATTTGTTGCCCGGAGAAAGTCTGAGGAGAATTGCAAAAATGGAAATATATACATGAATTTGGGAAATGGCTCGGGAGTTTCGTGTGAACTAGTTTGCAAGATGCTTCTTCTAAAAAAAACCGTAAGACGTGTATCTATTTGACACCTGCAAACCATTATTAGGTTTCGCGAATTATAGCTATTTATGTTCATATCTTCATCCGTATGGAAAATGCCAAAATGACTTAAATGTTACAAGCTAGTATTTACGTAGAACTTGTGGAAGAAACTAAATGCAACGTGCCTCGTGCCAAATTTTGTCACTATACGCCTGTATTTCAAATTATATTTAGAATACAAATTATTCCTAAATATGAGTTATGCAGGTCTACATAATTATGTCGTATCAACTACTTTGCATAATTAACAGTTTTTTTTATATACTGACTTGCTCACTCTTAGTGAGGGCAGTGTGACATGGGGAGGGGGAGGGAGGAAAGGGGGGAAGGGAGGGAGGGGAGGTTGATCCCATCGTGACAAGCTAGGCTATAAGCTCTGCATGTATGTTCACGGTAATCTCGAAGAAAACTACCTGATTAAAAACCACATACATGACATACCTTCCCAGGCCAGGAATATGGCCCAAGAATTACGTTTACTGGACACGTATCAACAGTCATACCGGGGGAATTGAAAATAGACTTCTCCTTTCAAGAGCGCAACTTGAAAAGCTTTTACCTTTTCGACCCGTACTTGATTTCTATAATATGTTTACGCGCTGCTCTGCTTAGCTCATTGCCCCATCGTCCTTTTTCAACAACTGGTGGCGTGGCGGGGGATGGGGGAGGAGGGGGACACAGCCGACCCGTTCCCAATTTTGAAACCAAGTGTCATAGATGAAATGCGCAATCCGAAAATGTCGCCCTTTTTCAAATTACAAAGGCACTGAAGTGATAATTTTTGTGTTCATTTTTACATTTCAGATTTTATTTAAATTAAGCCCCCCTTTGTAAAAACAAAATCCTGGATCCTGGTTTCAACACTCTTTCTTCCTTACTATCTCTCTTTTTCACTCTCGCTCCCTCTTCCTGAGTCTCTCTCTCTCTCTTTCCCTCTCGCTTTTCTTCTTCGCACCTTCTCTATACCATAATCATAATAATAATATTCCGCTTTTGTATAGCGCCTAATACATCGGCGATGTCTCTAAGCGCTTTAAAGATATATTATTACCCCTTTTATCGGATTATGGCTTCCCCGAACACAATGTATGCACATTCTCCACTCCCTGAGGAGTATTCTAGCAATTGTCCGTGGCGCTCACATTGCTAAGCAAACGATATTAACTTTCGCATCCTACCGGGTACCCATGTAACACCTGGGTGAAGAGTGGCAAATGTAGATTAACGTCTTGCCAAAGGACGCTAGTGCTGCCGTGGGATTCGAACCCCGGAGCTCGTGGTTCACAGTCCGGGAACTTACCCCGTGATCCACAACACCTCTGCCATGCAACCCCACTCTTTCTCAATACTTTCATTACTCCCTTTTCTTCCTTTCTTTGGCCTTCTATCTCGAATTTATTATTCTCTCATTTTATTTTAAATCATGCCTTTCTCTCTTTTCCTGATTGATGGTCATGAATACAGAGAGAGAGAGAGAGAGAGACATGGGAATTATACAGAGATTCAATGGAGAGACCGAGACAAACAGACATAGTGACAGAGACGTGGTGATAAAGAGTGAGACAGAAAGACAGAGACAAACATAGAGGAGCAAAGAGAGAGAGAGAGAGAAGGGGGAGGGAGAGATTCCTGAGATAGAGAGAGAGAATGTGCTATACACCCCCCTCACACTCCACACCCACGCCCACACCCATCTACATGCAATAACAATGCCTTGATGTACGACAAATGGCAATATGTACTTTTCTGGAAGTTCACCATTGATTCAGATGCTAGGACATGCACCGCCACCGACACAATGGTCGATTCGTCGCGATTCTTGATGTAAACGACATTTTGCACTTTCTATGGAATGCTATGACATGCGTTAGTAATTTGATACATGTACTGCAGCCGAAGAAAATAAAATTTCTCACTTTCTCTTCCCTACTTTTGATTTTTGAAGAAAAAATATGACAATCCAAAAACGTTTTCAATGCATTTTTGCATGACAATGTCGACCTATGTCGACCTTCTTAAAGGTACTGGTAAACATTCGAAATGAAATGAAACGCATCCAGTCCCCCAAAAATGATTATAGGCAGAAAGATAACCAAGACAATATATACCGAATGGATTGTTCTCCAGCAAATCATTATTCATGAAATAACTAATATGACAAGTTTTACGCATTCAATTTACCTGCTTTTACTGCAACAGATACAGAAATCCTAGCCGAAGATGATAATTTTATTTAAAAAAATAATACTCCAACTTTCCAGAGTATCTGTACAATACAACCACGATGGAAGACAAAAAAAAATGAAATACGTGTTAGTTTGAGAAAGGGACGGAAAAGAGCATAATTTAAAGGGTCATGGTAATATACGATGTCAATGATTTTCCCAATCCTGTCTTTAAATTATTTTTACTCACTGCCTGGCATATTGCATCAATGCGCTAAGTAGCAGAACAACACTTACGATGTAAGTCAACGCAAAATCTGCCGTTCTGTAATTACCATATATAGATGACGTCAGATTCCGTATCATCTTCAAATTGCTCTGTGACATGCTAACAAAATGTCAAAGAAAATTGACATATCAGATCGAATCACTGACACTGCTTCACATGGTCAATTTAGCAGACGACCGATCGTGTCGGACATGGCTATCGGTCATGCTTTTCTGAAGAAGTCGATGAAATTATGTGATTTCTAGCTTCGCGGGAAAGTGATCCTGTGTCAACGTTTGCTCAATATTTCCCTTCTTGTCGTCTGAGGCACGGAGTGAGTTGACAAGGGAAAGAGAGAAAGAGAGAGAGAGAGAGAGATAATGTTGAAAACAGAATGGCATGAACAAACATACTGTCAATCATAATCGTTGTTATTTGCTCTCCACGGTAGGGCTTACACAATCATATTTTTATTTTTGTGTTTGGGATGTTTAGGATAACAAAGAAATGAGAGAAAGGCTGAAAGGTAGATCTGACATGCATTCAACATTTTCTTAAGGCTTGGCGTACATGATCGAAGAATGTACTAGTAGTTGTCAGTAAAAAGTTAGAGCAATGGAGAGGGAGGGGATATTACATAGATAAAAGAGAGAGAGAGAGGGACAGAGAGAGAGAGAGAGAGAGACAAAGAAAGACAATAAAGGGTAAGACAGACAGACATACAGATAGAGTTGCGGAGAAAAAAAGGAGAAAGAGAGGTAGAGAGACACAGAGAGAGCGAGAGAGACAGAGAGAGAGAGAGAGAGAGGGGGGGGGGGGGGGAATTTGATATGTCATTCCAACCGGGGGTGGGATCGATACTCGCAAATTTGTCGACAATCTTAACGATGATTTCTCCTATCCACACACAGATAGTCCATGCAGCGACGCCCGTACACATCTTGGGGATAAAAAGTCATCGTTTTCGTCCCCAGAATATACCCCTCTCCTTATCATCAAGATTTCATTATAACTCGCCATGTATATTTATGTACACAGTGTGTCATTGTTTGCAAGATTCCGATGACATGACATTTCCCGCCAAAATTCATAAGATTTGGCGGGAAAACGTATTGAGTACATGCCACGGTTTGATTGGAAATGTAAATCTATCCGTACTTTTCAGATTTTTTTCCTTCTTTTCTCATCATGGAAGGGCAGTTGATTTGATATCACTGTCACCTGTCATCCATAAAGCAAGCACCTTGATCAATGCAGTCACCCGATGCTTCGCCCGTTGAGATCCAGAAAGGCGTTAACTCTAGGTTAAAGAATAAGCCCTAACGCCCTTATGGCTCTTCAGTAACAGACAGCTTGCTCTATAACACGAGCGTCTATGCACCATGGTAGCCGATCAAGTCAGAAATTCATATCACTGGGCATATTCGCCAATGGAATTAATTCAATAAATGAGTAAATATCTCAAATCAAAAGTAGGGCCTATATTAGGATTCAAAACCCGAAAGGGGAAGCTTGTGTTGAGACAAGTAATGCCAAGTTAATGTACTAAGAACATGAATGCTTTTCTCTGCATTATAGCCTCATCAGTTACAATGTAACCGACCAAAGCGCTTAGAGAGAGAAAAAAAAAACAGAGCGAGAAGAATCACTTGGGAAGAACTTAATCAACTCCCTTCCCATGGGAGGGAGAAAGGGGATAACGGTTAAAATAGTTTCTAAAATTACAATTTTCCATGATTTAACCAATAGTAATATGTACTTCTGCCAAAAGATGTTTTTAATCAACATCCTTATTAACTGAATGATTATCAGAGTATCTATATTGGCACTGCTTAAAGTGGCATTAAACTGGTAGAACTTGAACAGCACCATCTTACTGCGATTGCTAGATTAAGATTATAATTTGAAAATTTATTGCATTTTATTTAGAATTTTGACAAACTGCTTGTTTTGGATAATAGGCAAGTTATATATTTAAAACTATTATTTTTGACTTGGCATTGTGGGAAATTGTGTGCAGGTACATTCTTAGCTTTTACAAACTATGGGGCATGATGGGAAAATGAGAGGCACAGACACATCAAATCCCATTGAAATATGGCGCTATTTATGAGCTTCAGTTTACTGTCACTTTCAACTAAATGAAAACTCCAGTTGCCTCGACATGGAATATTGTTCATACATCTGCAGATACTATATCGCAGGAGACATTAAAAAAAAACAGTGAAAAGGACATCATTGCCGATTTGCAGAGGGATGTCTGATTCACCAGGCCTTATGGAAAAAGCCTCAACCTTGATAAAATTACCAAATCCATGGGCTGCAAAAGATAATTTTTTGGAGGGGTGGGGGCAAAGGTCTCAATAATCACTGACAAACAATTACAAAAAACAAACAGACTCCTTGAAATGTTCCTGAAGCATTGTAGGTCTCCAAAATCTCTGACACCCTCCAAAAACAAAATAGATTCTCACATGTTCGTCTTTGTTTGTTTTCGGGGGGGGGGGGGGGGGGGGAGCGGCGGCATGTTTGCCAACTCAGTCGCCCCCTGCTCTCCGTAACGCCGTCTCTTACCAAAGTCATTACTAGCTCCCGTACTACATATTCCTGTAACCTGTGAAACGAGAGACCTAGGGGTTTTCTTTTATCTTCGTGGATGACGAGGAGGTCCCATCTTTTCATCGAGATTTCATTACGGGTTAGGATTGTAAGCTCACGTTTGTGTATACAATGCGTCACCTCCAAAAGCTCTCACGACATGCACGTTCACACAGCCATAAAGTTATTTCACGTCTTTCTCATGGGCGTTGGTAGACTTTTTGTTGACAAATTTGCCGAAAACAACAATCAAAGTAAAAAAGTTCTCGGATTTTCAAAATTAAAGATAAGTTCTACAGGTGTATTTTTTTAATTTATGAAATAAAACCCACCAAACTTTCCAACACATAGCAAGACAAATACATGGGAATAGGCAAGTTGAACTATTTCTTTTAGTTATGCAAACTGTCTATATATAGATGTTACACAAATCCACACCTGTCAATTTCGCAATAATAGGCCCTATACACTAAAATTTAATTATAGTTTCTCATCAGACGCTTTTTTGTAAACAAGTGTTTATAACTACTTATAAAATGCACACCGACGGACAGACAGACAGGCCTTCGAAACAAGCCAACCCTTTCATATAGGAAATTTTAATTACCGAGATGATATCAAGTAACAGTGACCTTGCTCTGAACCTTTGGGTATCTGTTTAAGCAAGGAGGATCTAATCTAAGACTATTCTATTTCATCATTATCTTGTCGTCATTATTCTCGAAGCGCTAATTGATGTAAGAGGCGGAGCCAGGTTATTGTATAAAAAATGGGGCGGGGGGGGGGATCCATTCCGAAGAAAAAAAAAGCTATCGCATTTTTAGGGGATAATTTACACAATAAATATCTGACAAACAAACGAAAATGGCTATTTGATTTTAGGTGCCTTTTGGGTTTTCAAATTTGAAGGGTGGGCACATTTCTCGTTTGTACTCAAGTTATGCCACATGGTTTAAAAATGGGGAGGGGCGGGGGGGGGGGCTGGGGAGGGTGTGCACGGGCTGTGCTTCCTAGATCCGTTAGTGGTTGATCTAACAAGGTTTTCTAACACGAGACATTGATAAAAAAAAAATTCAATCATAAAGCCATAAACAATTAAAGCCAGATTTAGAATTCTCGTGCTAAACCTTCTACAACCTTTCAGAGTATACATGGGCACTGTGAAAGTCATAAATATCGCACGTCAGATGATCTTTGTGATATGATTTTATATACGGTACAGTTATCACGTTTCTGTTGTTAAACGCGTGACCGGTACGATTTTCACACTTTATGATATAGACATGCAATGGCCGTGAAATTTGATTATTTATTTCTTAATGCCAGACACGACACTCCCGGGGACACTTGGGCATTTCCACACCAATGTTACGGGACTAAATGTTACTAAATGCATGTAATATCATGTATTTTCCGATATATCTGTCCCAACCCCCTCCCCAATTATGAAATTGATGTTGTTAAAGTTTGTTTAGTTTATCTTTAAGTTTGTTAAAGCGCTTAGAAACAACATGTAAATTAGCGCTATATAAATGTTAATTATTATTATTATTATTATCATTATTATTATTATTACTATCATTATTATTATTATTATTATTGTTATTTGTGTTTGCCAGAGGTGAAATTAATATATCATCGAGCCTCTTCTCTCGGCTTATAGGCTACATCTTTACTCCCTCTCTCTCTCTCTCGACTATATCTTCATCACCCTCTCTCTCTCTCTACTTTTGGTATGCAACCGAAGGACATGACTGAGATTCGAACCTGGGTCCGACCAGAGTCAGTTTGTAGGCGAATATGAATAGCTACCCGTAGACGTTACCTCTAGACCAACTCCTGATCACTGAATCCTGGGCCCCGTCTTATAAAGAACTGCGATTGATTCGAATCGATCGCAACTTGAAATCAGTCGCAACTCCTATCTCTTAAGTACACAGTTGCGATTAATTTTAAGTTGCGATCGATTCGAATCAGTCGCAACTCTTTATAAGACGGGGCCCAGATAATGAAGTCTTCCTTCAGACAATCCACATTTTCTTACATCTAAATTTATGTTACACCTTTTGGCGATTATTAATGGGAAAGTCTACCCTGGTATTAAGTTGATTTGAATAAAAGAAGAAAAATGAGAGAAACAGATCTGTGAAAGTTTGAGCAAAATCCGATAAAAAATAAGAAAGTTATGAAATTTTTGAATTTGGCTTCAAGCAAACACAAATTGGCAGCTCTATGACGTATCTTGCGAGCTCCTCTCCCATTTGCTCAGTACAGAAAATCTCATAAATTTTCCTTTTCTTAGTTTCTGATGAAGGAATGGATTTGTTTTATACAGGTTTTGTGTAAAAATATATGAGCAATGATTATATCTAAGGTGCATGTATGACTGCATATTTTCTTTATAGAAAATGGAAATTTATTATTTTTTTTGTGTACAGAGCAAAATAGGAGAGGAGCTCGCAAGATACGTCACGGGGTTGCCACTTTGTGTTTGATTGATTACAAATTCAAAAATTTATAACTCTTAATTTTCTTATCGTATTTTGCTCAAATCTTTACTGATCTGTTTCTTTAATTCTTCTACTCCTTTGATTCTTCTACTTCTTTTGAAAGCAACTTGTAATCAGGGTGAACTTCCCCTTTAATTGAGACTTTGACTTTACCATTTGCATCCTTTATTTAATTTAAAATTAAGAATGATATCTATTTGGCTTTCAATCAGTAACAGTGACTAATGACAGTGACTTTGGATGAATGGCCCACTACCCATGCCCCCCTCCCTGCCAATGTTTCCCTTTTAATCATCTTAGTCCTCCCTTCTCACCCCTCCCCCCCCCCTTCCCGGTTGCCCCTCTTTCATCTTGAACTTCCTTGTCTTCCCCCAGTAGGGTCCAGTCTGCTTCCTGTTCCTAAAAGAGTCTTAAAGTCGAAATATCTTGGGAAGGCTCAGCAGACGAGGTCGGTTACCAGTCTTTCCGTCCAGCTTTAATATAGCCATGCCATTATTTATTATCTCTCTCTCTCTCTCCCTCTCTCTCTTTCTCTTTTCTCTGTCCCTCTCCACTGTTTCCAACGCTCCGTCTTACCCTTCCCCTCCCTAACTCCCACTCCATTTTGTCTATTTCTGCTTCTTTCAGTTTATTTTCTCTCCCCTCCCCAACCTCCCCCACCCTCTCCCCTCTGCCTACTTGATTTTCCCTTTCTCTTCACCTATCTTTCTCTCACTCTCTCACTCTCTCTCTCTCTCCCTCACCCCTCCTTTTATCTTCCCGCCATCTCGCCCCTCTCAAGTTATGCACTTTTCTTAATAATTGCTGCCACCGGGGGAAAAATTGATTGAATAGAGGGTGCTAGACACCACCTCCACTCCTGCAGTGAGTACCTCTCCATAAAAATTAATCATTTATAGTTTAGAAAAAAGCTATCCTCAATTGTCGTCTTTCTAAACAATAAACCACACTGTCACACTGTGGTTCGGAAGACAATAATTGCTGTCCATACGTTGTCAGATGCCTTTCTATATGAAAACGGCGTGTTAGAGAGATAGAAAAAATGTCTGTATACATGCGAAACTCTGTCGCATTAAATTTATCACATGAAGTATATTTATAGCTACAACACGTGATTTATGTTTACTTGCCAATATTTTGTTCGTTCCCCCTCCATTGCTTGAAAAGGTATTTTCATGCTATGCATGTATAATCTAACAATAGTAATTACATGGCATTGTGGCTGTGAACATTACGCTTTCAGCACAGCTTTATTGAGCGTTACATTCTGAAAGATCTAAGCATTACAGTAAAATGCAACCACAAGCCAAAGAAAAACAGAAATTTGAGGGGCGGATGGGGGGTGGGGGTTGGGTGACACCCCACGAACTCCCACCCCCTATAGTAACAGACGCCCCTGGATGTACTCTTCATAACTACCTAACGACTGGGGCGAAATCCTACGGCTTAATTTCCTGACTATCGATCGCAATGTTATGATAGCAGAATCACATGTGTATGCGCCCGCTTTCTCAATATCGTGTCGTCTGCTCTTTCTCCAACCAAGCACACATTCACTTCATCGTACGGTAATAGAATACATATGGGAACCAAGGGACTTGATTGTTCGACACATCTGAAGCATGTTGCATTGACTTGTGTCCCCGCTTTTGTGAATATTCATTGATATGGAATATAATCTTGACATTTATCCGTAGGCTAAACGCAAATCGAGAGCTGAAGATCGCGATAACGGTGTGCAGTTATTCTGTCGTCTGTCTTTTATTTTCAACTAGGATTCAAATGTTCCACGGCGCGCTGTTTCTTTAATCCTGGATCACAACTGTCAGATGATGATGAAGGTGATGTGATAATTGGGACGTACAGTACCTCTGGGATTATTCACTGTATTTCTGGTATTCTTCACAGTGTCAGACTGTAAGCTGTATTTTGAAGGTAAGAGACTTCTCGTGTTCGATTGATGATTGTGTCTATTAATGTTGATAAGGGCAAGTTCATAAAGTTTATCTGAAGTGTCGAGGTGTCGCCAACTTCATTACGATCCCCTCGGCAACGACACTCATGTCAATATAATGCTACTGTTTGAACTTTTTCGCACTGTGTTCAAAAATATCATAATTTATGACACGTATGATTATGTGGTAGCGGTTATGTGATGTGGGACGGGTGATATGAAGTTTCAAGCCCTACGTGACGAAAGGCAATTTATTAATATAAAGGACGGTGGTAATCGTGCATAGGGACAAGGGATTAGGTTTAATACAATGATTGATTAAGTAAAAATCTCATAAAAAAGAAAGGAGGAAATTCATAGAAAGAGAGAGAGAGAGAGAAAGGGAGAAAGAGAGAGAGAGAGGGGGGGGGGGGGGGGGGGAGGCGTCCCGCATATTTTCGATGAGGGGATGGTTGTCTGCAAATTTGAAAAAGATATAGTTTTAGCTACCTGGTACCATGTCGACCAATTTGTCCACCCACCCCCTTCCCATTCAAAATGTTTTAGCGACACTCCTTATCGGGGTCCGCTTGCTATTCACAAGGACCGCTATTCATAGAAAACCGCTATTCATCTAACACGCGTTATGAATAGCGGTCCTTATGAATAATTACGAATAGTGGTCCTTATGAATGGAGGTCCTTATGAATAACGAGGTAATTTGTCTATGGTTTGCTCGTTATTTAGAAGAACCGCTATTCATACAAAACCGCTATTCATTTAGTCACGCCTTATGGATAGCGGTCCTTATGAATAAGTGGTCCTTGTGAATAGCGGTCCTTATGACTACCCCTGAGCTATTATATAGTTCGAACCATCACTTAAAATCTATTCATCCTTTCTTTCTCTCCTTCTCATTTATGCTATTTTTGCAGTCTGTCATCTCCTTGATCGTTCACACAGATCGCTTCCAAAATACCACACCCAAACTAGTTCCTTTTTCTTGGCTGGCCTTCAGATTTAGTCTGAAATTTCCCCTTTTTAAGGGTGGGGGGGGGGGGGGGGGGGGAGTGACGCAAATTACTTCCAAAGTTTTATAGACGGCATCATAACCAAGCAAGAAACCAAAAATACTCCGACGTAAATTCCTACGTGATTACGGCTTATATGTATATGTTTTGACGGCACCAATTTGTGGGATGGGGCATGGCCAGGTTCCCCCGATTAAAGTCTTTGCTCTGCATATTTTTTAATGTGCATTTACTGATACCGTTATGGAATAGAACCTATATTTCATTTATTCTGTCCATGAATATTTAATGCTTCTGACCTTATAAATTTTAGCATGGATATTTTTACTGTTTTTGTTACAAACGTCAGTTTGTGATTTATTTCATCGAAGTTAGGAATACAAGGATTATAAATGTTTTATTATGAAATAATCAGAAATATCTTAGACCAACCGTTTACAACATTTGAATCTTCCTTTCAGTCACTGCGCCGATAATAATTCAAATCCATGAAATAATAACGTCTGGTAGTTATAGACTAGGAACTCATGACGGATGACCAATGGGAAGGTCTACATAAGTACAACTGGAAGACAATAGCACAGGAAGTATTTGCTTAGTTGTTATTACTGTTAATTCCTCGCTTATCTTCCGGATAAGATAGCCCGGCTCATATGAATTCGATTTATTTCTAAATACATGTGCCTGCCTGCTCAATCCAACATTGGATAGCGCTTGAGTCACTTATTGAATAATATCAGGGATTTGTTAGCCGATTTATCGTGCTTGGGATTTAGACTAAAAGATCAGTTTAACTTCCTTTGTCCAACTCGTTGCAATTTCACAAAAGTCATATAAATCAATGCGTAAAAGATCCGCATTCTTGTCGCAGAAATTTTCTTTTTTATTCCATATTGTTTCCATGTTCATAGCCATATGCATGATTAGTGGTGTAAATATTACGTGATTTTTTACCTGGACTGGACAATTAACCATGATATATATATATAGATATTGATATATAGTACAAACAAACAGACAATTAATAAGGCATGTCCGAGCATAAACACGCGTTCTCGTTCTGGGGCACTATTAGAAATTGTTCCAGGTTTCAGTCATAGGCGTCATGGGGGGGGGGGGGGGGGGGGGGGGGGTGACGAGGACCTTCATAAACGCATAATTTGGCAAGACAAATTATTACAACAAGCGATGGGGAATAAGAATGGAAATATCCTACAAACACAAGTTGTTCGATTTTGCTTGCAAGGACTTGAAAAGTGAAGAAGGGATCCAGGGATGGTTCACTCGCCCCCCCCCCCCCCCCCCCCCCCTCCCTGATTGGTGTATAGCGACGTGTCTGTACGCGATAGATAATGGAACACCACAGGGACATCGCTCTAGAGGTGGGGTAATTTTCTTTAATGGATGGTGGGGGATGAGGGGATGTCATAGCCACCCTCTCCCTTCTAGCCATGCCATTGTATTGGCCACCAAAACCAGTACCTCGTTGCTCGCCCCTCATGACCACCTTATCTCGACCCCAGAAAATCCTTATGTACGATATCATAACTCTTCTCGATAGAAGAAAATTATCATTCGTTTTTGGAACGGAAACAGTTCGGTTTTCAACAAAGGACGCGCTTAATTTCTTCATTTCCTCTTATTTGAATAACGTGGTGGTGATGAGAAAAGAGTGATTGTTGAGGGCAAGAGATTAAAATGAGATGTTAAGGGACAAAGGGAGGAAAATGAAGAGAAAGAGAAAGACAGAGAGAAAGAGAGAGAGAGAGAGAGAGAGAGAGAGAGAGAGGGGGGAATTATGTAATGGAAAAATAACATAAAGACGGAGATGCATATTGACGGGGGGGGGGGGGGGGGGAGAGTGCATGAAAATCAAAGGAAAGGGGGTTAAATGCACAGGCGTTGCTTTCGATAACCATTTTGGTGAGTAATGATTAGTTTTTCATTATTAATTTGTTGCATGCTTCTCAATATCTTTATCTTTGTTTGATAAACAAACATATTACATTGATTTAGGTTTAATCATTAAATCGATATATATAGCGATGCTTATAATTATTGCATCGGAAAAGATAAATAAACCAAATCAAATAAAAGTGTGTGTTTGTGTTTTGTGTGTGTGCGTGTGTGTGAGAAAGAGAGAGAGAGGGTGGGGGAGGGAGAGAGAGAAAAAAAAAAGATGGGGATATGAAGCGAAAACGCTTAAGATATTAATTCCAGAGAAAAATCAGAGGGTATAGACCATGTAGATATTAACAGAAAGTACACGTACTTGTAAAGAAATAAAAACCCACAGCGGAGATATACGTACATGTACATGTACCCATCCGGAGAATAATTAAGGAGCTTCTTGGTATAAACCCTGAACCATGAAACACTCTCTCTTCATCCACATCCACATTCACACGCATGTTGAAGATGCGAGTCACGTCTGCCCATCATTGAAGCCTACAAGGCTTGTTAATATTCTCAGCGAGCTGCTTCCCTCAAACAAACACTCGCCAAAATACGTCTTAATTTCGTCATTATAACACCAGTCACGTCATTACCAAAATGTTATTTTCCAATCGGCCTGGATTGAAATGCTAATGGCTATATCTATGGAAGAAGTGATTTGTTCCCCCCGCAATCTCAATCACACTTGAAGACAGCTTTTAGATCAAGAAATAGAGAGAAAGTGAGTTTTTAATTTCCGTCTTGCCCTATCATCCATCGCCAACAATTTTCCCATGGTGATTTGGGCTCAAAGCAGGGGTTTCGGAGCAATATTTGTGAAAAGCTTGGCAAGGGATTATTCGTACTCTGTCACTCATCCAGTTTATTTTCATTTGGTCCAATGCCAATTGGTCTAATATATCCACAGCTCGTCTACTCCCATTTCGTCTATAATCACCCTGTCTACGATCTAACTAGTATAATATATTTATTCCTCACCCGGTCGGCCTATTATACATGTGTTTGTCCGATTGAGTCTATTATTATCATGAACATTTTTTTTCCATGGGGCGACGGAGGGGGTGGGTGAGCTAACCAAAAATGTACTAGAGTAAAAGAACATGCATGTACCCAAATATTTTTCACACAAAAATTATTATTAACGACAAACGTAAAGGAAAAAATAAGAAAGGGCGTCATTAATCCCCATTTGTGGCGCCCTCCTACTGCAAGTGGCCACGCCATATAGTTACTCTTATCTTCCATGAGTGTATCTTGTGTATAAGGCAAAGCCTGCATTCTATCAAGGTCCAAGGTTCGCTTTATTTTCATATTTCACATTTCACTTTTTATACATAACAATAATAATACGCATAATACAGGGTATTTTCGATAAACATAAGTACATAAACTGTATTACATTGGGTTGCTTGTCGTTACTTGTCAAATAATGACTAACACAATGAGGAAATGGGGATATGAAGGAGCCTAAGGTAAAAGCAAAGCTTGTTGGATGTAGGCTCCAGAGAGTAATACAATAAGTCCTAAAATGTGAGAATGAACTAGAAACAGTTGAAGAAAAGTGTAAATAAAAAAGTACGTGTATTATTATTAAAATGTGCATAATGTGAATAAATAATCAGCGAAGAATACTGAAATGCAGATCAATAAATGATGGTTTTATGGATCAATTTCCTTATTTCGAAATACATGTACATGTAGCAAGGAGTTATCTGTGATAACTCCTTGCATGTACTAACAAAACAGATAAACGAACGAGATATACCCTCTGCCATGCACGAAGCTTGGGCACCCAAATGGTCACTGATAATGGAAGATAAACAAAGCTCAATACAACAAACAAACGTAAACAAAGGAGTAAACAAAATAAAAATGATTCTGACCAGTGAGTATGATGAGGATAGAGACTGACTTGTAGTAGGTCTTTTTTTTTTGTTCCATGAATATATTGATTTGTTACTCTCTTGCTACAGGGCCTGTGTAAACACACCATAAAAACGTCGCTGTTTATTCCTACTTTTCGTTCTGCAATATTTCGTGATTAATGAGTCGTAAAATGTCGAGCATGACGTTATCAAAATGCCTTTCGCATTTCGATTTGTGTCTGTCTGTGTGTGCTGGGGGGGGGGGGGGGGGGCTTATCAAATTGAGAAAGGAGTCGAGTTACGTGTAAATAACATGATAAATGATAACTTGATAAGCTTTAATGAAATTGATTAAATCTTTTGCCAGAGACAAATCACATCCGTACAGTGTTTTGTTTTTATCAATTTCTTGCCATTTACCATAATGAAATTCATCATGAAGATATAAGCAGACACAGGCATTAGTTGACCTTATACTTTCCTGCAGAAGTTTTGCACTGAATCTAATTTGGCAGAAGCGTGGATTTGCTTGATTTCCATGGTTTAAAGGGAGCGACAAGTCGCAATCCATGGGCGCTTTTACAGTTAGCTGCTCCTTTCTCTGGATCAAAGTTCAAAGCGACTTCAATTTATCGTGCGCAGCTAATAAAAGTTCGCACATTGACCCAAATTTGAGTAAACAAGATTGCGCGTTCTTTATTCCAGTATTTGAATCTCATTGGTCGGTTGCGTATGGAAGGATTCGAGTTAACAATCGCGCGAGGAATCCGGCAATAACATTCCTTCGGTAGCGCACGATTGGACCTGATTGTATCCGAATTTCCCCGAGTCAGGCCAACTGGTCAGGCCCATGGATTACGACTTGCCACTCCCTTTAAACATTCATGTCGCTATAGCACACATATGCTAAAGATGTATAAAATAACGATGAAGTTCCCAACTGTAGAATTTGTCTTGCGTGTAATGGAACCGTGCCCGTACGTGCCTTTCATTCATCAATTTTGTTTTCGTTCTCGGTTGTATCATTATTATACAATCTTAATGACATTTTTAAAATGATAAGGAATGATTGAAATATGTATCAATATTACTCGTGGGGCATTTTAAGTTATAGGCTGTGTTCATTCTTTTTTATAAATACCTGATCCTATTCCATTGAAATGTTCACGTATCGTTGTCTATATATATACGTTGTGAAATGGAGATGAGACGCCGCGTTTCTTTAACACACACCGTGATATATCACATGGTATGGACAGCAACATGCCCTTTCAGTTCACTGTCCATACGATGGCATGCTAAAATCCGATGTGAGAACCTCACCTATATGGACAACAAAACTTGATCAATTGATACTAATCATGCTAATTAAGTGAGGAATAAATAAGCTGGCTTACATGGACATCATGGATATGAGCTGGTCTAGTCAGCTATCTCGGTTGCGTACCCGGAAATTCGGGGTTCGATCGCGAGTCGCGTCTTTCGGATGGTGAGGTTAAAAGTCGGTCCCCACAGTGATTGATAAAATGTCTATAAAAAAACCCAATCGCACTTGAGAAACATATCATATATCCCATATTAGCCTGGTTGGAAACGCATTTGCCGAGAGGTCCTTTATCCAGTGACGTGTTTCGCGTAATGAAAACCCATAAAAACTATATAAACTAAACCATACAAAACAAAACAAATTAAAGCGTTGAAGAGAGAAGAACGAAACCGAATCTATTCCATTCCAATCGCCTCTCGAATAACCTGGAGATTATTCCATACCGGGAATTCAAATTTCGCTAATTGAATTTAGACTGATTGTATAGCTGGATGGCAATTCATAGGAGAGATGAATTTTCGATGTATCAAGTTTTTACTTCCCTTTCTCGAATAACGACCCGGCTGTGAGTTCGCGAACAACGATGCGACAGCCTGAGCCTGGCAGCGGCTCCTTACCCCGAAATCGCTGGAAATCGAATGGCCTATTTGAATCGATTGAAAAGAGGTGACTGAACTTTGGAAATCTGTATCGGAATTTGTCATCTCTTCCCCACCTCCACGTACTGGTAATTCGTACTCCAATCTTGTCATCTTGTGTGTGGCCTTCCGGGCACATTTTCGCAGGGGGGGGGGGGGGGGGGGGGGGGGGAAAGGATATATACTTTCCAGTTTCTAAACGAGCAATACTTTTGACACTTCTTTGTAGTGAAATTTTTATTTTTTATCATAAAATATGCTAAAGATATGAAAATTATCGGTCAGGGGGAATTTAGGGAACGATCAAATTCCCCACCAAACGGGACGATTGGCCTTTGCTGCCCGGATATCAGGTAACAATTGGCGAATATTCGTAAAATTCTCGGGTGTGAGGGGGGGGGGGGGGTAGGGGGAGGAGGACGAGAACCCCCAGCTTCCCCGTCTCTTTCATCCTTGTTCTTGTAAACAACCATTTATGGCCGTTTCATATCAAAACGATTAAAATAATTTTACATTCTAACATGCCTCCAAACAACAATACGGGTCAACCTACTTTATATTTTGATTCAGAAGAATTCTGAATAATTGAAAACATCTATCCTATCGAGAAGAAAGAATAGCGAGCTAAAGAAAAGAAAAAAAAACAATGACTAAACTCTGTATGTACGCGGCTGACCTAAAATCAAATCAGGACACAGATCATGTAGATGGTGTCCCAGATGTATGTAGGGTAGTGGAAGGAGTAATCATAGGATATTGTCTCACATGTTAAGGGGACATCCTAATTTGTATCTTTCGTAATCATGTAGACAAGGTGTACAAATACAGTTTTAATTAAGCCCATGTGTATAGATGAGTTTTTATTTAATCAGTGCTCTTGGCTATTCTCCACAAACAGCTGATGATGGATTTTCGCTTGTTCCCTCTTGCGACAATAAATTTCATTTTTGGCCCTTCTTTAGCGACGAAGAAAATGTTCATTTCTGTCCCGACCATCCCAGACCCTGGCGCCGACAAAATGTGAAACCCAACCCACCCCTCCATCTTTATCACACCCATATTCCTGAATTAATATTTGGGAAAGTCCAAAGTATGTTCCATATGGTTACCAAGTTTATAACATTGTGTTATAGAATTGTGAACATAAATTGACATTAACAAATATAATTTTACTTCGTATTTTGTCTGATCTGGGTCCCGTTTCATAAAACTTGTTATCAATAACAACTGCCTCATTTCTAGGACAAATATGCTCTCGGCCAATCAGATTCAAGGCTTTCAGTAGCTTATAACAATTATTGTAACTTGTTATTGATAGTAAGTTTTATGAAACGGAAGTATAGGATGGCTATCAGCTTGATCGATACAGACGTCAGGGGAGCGTCTCATGAAAGGAAGTTGTCAGATATTTTATCCGACAACTGTTATAAGCTACTGAAATCCTTGCATCTGATTGGCTGAGAGAAAATTTGTCGGACAAAAATATCTGACAAGTCCTTTCTTGAAACGCCCCCAGATGTACTAACATCTTAGTTGTGGTTGGTATGGGACAAAATCGCTTGGACAAGCCTAATTAATTACATGTATATTTCAGCCAATTGCATCTTCTGAATATTGTGCGTGGATGGATGGATTGCCCCTTTAACTACCGAAATGCATTAATGGATGATCAACTAATAACAATCTGTGTGCCAGATACTGGGTAGACATTCAGGAAATACGTCATTGCTTGAAGCCTTCTCAGTCCCACACCTAACGATAGAGTGTCTGTTTTCATGAGAGACTGACCCTTCCCCCATCTCGTACTCGCTCCCTGTATTATATTTTTTTCCGAAGAACGCACTAACCATGCAGTGCCAGTGCATGGAGCCATCAACAGCAGCGTAATTTGATTCATCTTCCACCTCCCTGACTGAATATTATTTTAAGGCTATTGCCATGCTTACTGAAATATCGGTTTCTGGATGTTTAACGGTGTTTTGAACATCAAAACAAATTAGCTATATCAGAATATTTTCTTTTACTTATGTATAAACGTTAGTATCTTCAGACAGGATAAAAGGGCTAAAGAGGGAGAGAGAGAGAGAGAGAGAGAGAGAGTGAGGGGGAGGGGGGGGGGGGGGGGGGAGAAAGGAGTCGATTGAAAATTAAAAAAAATAATAAGGGAAGTTAATTAAAATCTATAATTTAAGTCTATATGTTTATAGTTATGAAAAATCATAATTGATAATATAGTCAAACTTTACTGATTGCCATTATTACAATAACCCCAACAACAACAACAACATAGGCCCGTGGCGTAGCGGAACCGTAGACCCCCCCCCCCTCCTCCCCGATTGCAGTCCGACAGTAGCCCATGTACTTTCCAAAACCCTTTTAAAATCAAATGCTGGATAAGCCACTATCATATCAACCATATGAATGATCACTTGTTTGTTATTTTATGTCAATTGAAGTCACGGGTTTTCTCCTTCAAGGCTGTCCCAAGTCACGAGATGATGTAATTATTTCTTTCTCATCTTGAACTATACGCACGCAATACTTTAATTGTTTCAGTCTTTTAATCTGTTATGTAAAGTTGTTTGTAGATATTTTGGAAATAGTTTCAATCATTTATTCCCACCATAGAAACATATTACAAAAATATCAATACAAATCAGTATAATGAATAATAGTGGCGGGATCATGGAAAGCGCATTATAGGCTTGTTAAAAATGTACAGAGATATGCTAATGTGAAAATTAGGTACCTTTTTCGAATGCACCTAGGTACAAAAAATAATTCATATATTTTCACTTCACCTTAATTCTATTCAATTCAATGCTTTTATTGTCTATATCAACGGAAATTTGCTTTCTTTGCATGTAAAATACATATACAGAAGAATAGAAACATGAGAAAGACAATCGGCATATATACACACTCTAAAAAAACGTCTAGTCATTTTTATGACCAGGTCGCCTGGTCACATTTTCTTAATCTGATTCTAGTCATTCTGACAAGGATTCTGTTCATTTTGACTAGGATTCTGTTCATTTTGACTAGGATTCTGTTCATTTTGACTAGGATTCTGTTCATTCTGTTAATTTGTTTTACCAAAACGCAACGGACAAATCGGAAATTCTTTTTCTTCAATGGTATTCATTTTTGGAATTCTCTCCCAAAACATGTTAAAACGGTGCAAAATTTTACGCACTTAAAAGTGTCTTAAAACAACATCTAAAGAACGAGTCCCTCGAACTCGAACATTGATTAATCAATAGTGTTGTAGGGTTTGTTCCCT
>CM046873.1:31629100-31975223 GCA_025617745.1 Heliocidaris erythrogramma
TTCATAATTTTGTTCAAATCGTCTTGATGAATTCGATTTTCAGAACATCACAAAGTCAGCTGAGGGGTTTACTTTTTTCACTTTCAAAATGCATTATAAATTGATTTTTCCATCACAAACCCCATAATAAAACAGCTACGATGGGTAATATATTTGACCAAATCTACTGCAACAACTAGGTTTCCATTGCCAAAAGATCTTTGGTAATACATTTATCGATTTATACTTTTATCCCTGTGTGTCTTTTTCAGTCTCTTCCCTCTCCCCCTCCCGCTCTCTCTCTCTCTCTCTCTCTCTCTCTTTCTCTCCGTCCTCTCCAATAGAAAACTCTATAGCAAACCGCTGAAATAGTCATTCAATTCAAAACATAATAATCAGTCAATCCCAAACTTATGACATACCCATGTGACATAAACATACTCATATGACATTATCATATGACTCAATCAAAAGTTATGAAATCACTGTATTTAAGCATACAATGATGGAAAATACGACTTAAAACCAAATCTAATCAAATTCAATAAAATCAAGTCAAACACATTTTGCGGATTTTTTTTTTCCTGGGGTATGCGGATTGAATATACATCCCGAAAGCATTACCAAAACTCACGGCAAGACATCGAGTTAAAAGAAATGGAATCCAAGCCTCAGCAGAGACTACAGATCCTTATCACAGCCATCGCATCATCCCTATAGTAAATATTTAAATCGAAGTCCAATTCAATTCGATTAAGTCTATAATGATTGCACATCCTACACCGACCCATTACATTTCATCATCAAAGTCCCTTTTGCAAGTCAAATTGACATTTTGTGGTGTTATCGACCCGCGACAGTTGATCTAGAACCCCGTGAAATTGACTTTACTAATTTGATAGAAAGCGAGTAATAATGTTTAGGTAGTACGGGAGCTATCTAGGGACCCGTCGGAAAGCGAAAATTAATTTTCTTCGAGGATTCCGGGAAAATAAACCCGAGAAACGGAATTATTTATTTCTAATTTACCTTTGTAATTAGTTTCAATGCATGTATTCATGTTTCCTCCTTATTTTGTTTTAATTCCCTTGGCAACTTATTGATTTATAGCTCTCTCATCCGAATTTCTGTATCTTCCCCTCTTTTCCTACATATCTTTATCTTTTTGATCAATATGTCTCTCTGTGGTACTCCTTTTCTCTTTTGGTATATTATATCTTCCCGTCTTTCTATTTCTTTAAACAAAATAAGGATAACTTAAGACACGATGCAGTGTGTTTTATACTCCTAGCTTTTTTGTTTAGTGTTTTTCCTGAACCGCAAATTTATTTCATGCAGAAAGAAAAAATATGTTCGTGAGATTTAGAGCTACTAATTTGTTGACCGACTGCGAGTAAACTTTAGAAATGAATCATCGATTTCGGATAGGGCCTGTTTTTGCAGTTGAGCTTCAAATAGCGTTGAAAAATACCCACTTGCATTGGTCCTTGTTCATATTCAGCCTACACGCAGCCGACATGTCCCCCGCCCTGTAGTTTGCTCATCGCTGATTGGTCAGTAAGAGTTATCTCTCATGCAAATAAAACACGCAATGCCTTCACTGATTGGTCATTCAGTGCATTATATATTCACACGTGATATCAAGCTAGCTACTAATTGGTCAGTTGGAAAGTAATCTATATGCAAATTGGCTCAGGTGAGTCATGGCAATGATGAATGCATGTCATGATTTCGGGAGGGAGAATCTTTAAATTAGGTATCACAAATTGTGACGTAGATTGATGATGTAATTAAAGTTGCCGAATTAGGGATTAAAACTTTATTCTTTTACAAAAGGACTTGCATGCCGTGATAATTGATAGGAAATCATAATTGTCATGTTAGGAAATCGTGGTAGTCATTTCAAATACTTAGAGTCAGTTACAATGATTATTCATTATTTATTAGTCTAAATTAAGAATGGATTATCGAATATTACGCGACGTTTAATTATATTTGAACATTACTATCATAATTTTAAGCTCCAAAGTCATAAATAATAAGTGAGTGCTCATAATGCTATTCTATAAATGTATAAACTGTCATGCCTGTCTGCGTTATTACACTGAATGGCCGACGGTAGATTTGGAAAGGGGGGGGGGGGGTCATTAGCGAATCATTTGTTATCGACCCTAGGCAGATTACATCTTTTACAAATAAATGATTTAAGCAAATGTATACAATCGAAACTTGTGGCATGATTTATAGAAATAAGATGATCCTTATAAAACACCCCTTTCTGCTGTGTTCATACTACTTACGTGTTCACACTGCTTACATAATTTATAATTTTTTTAGAATTAATTTCAAAGAATTAAAAAAGCAACACCCATACATTCAAGAGTGCACATAATATACATAATTATTACGAAAGTTCATCTGTATTGGTCATTTAATGTTCAAAACTTCCAAATGTCTATGGCCCGGTTATCGACCATTACGTCAGAAAGGTCAGGTCGGGTCCCATCGCCGACGAAGGCTCTAGCTGAACTGCTGAAAATTTCAGAGATAAATTTTTGTGTGACTGTATAGTTCAGCTCTTCAACAGTATATAAACATGGAATTGTCTGTTTTGATGTTATAGCGGATATTTCAATCTTTTTCATATTCTTCGTTACAACTTTTTTTTGACTGAAAAGGGATAATAACAAAAACTGAATCTGAATCTGATCATTGGACAAATTCACCTAAACACAGGCATGTAATCTGGAGACATGTTGAATGTGATTTCATTCAGGATGTACGTAATATTTTTGATATTTGAAGTTATGGTTGATATTTCAACCCCGATTTCAACATATTTTATGTGCCCTGATATTATTGGTTTGATTGCCAAACGATTCAAAAAAATGATAATTTCACGAATTCATCGTAACTTTTTGTCACTCGCTGCATTGATGCATCTCCAATGCTTCTAACGGCATAACTGTAATTTGGAAGCAATCAAAATGTCTATGAATTTAGTGACACTGCAATTACCATGTAGCCTATTTTTGCTATAACAATGTTTCCACCATATTCTTTCGGCAAATATCTAGCCGCAAAACAATTACATTCCGGAGCAGGAAGAAGGCATTATCAGTTCCTAATTTGAAAATAAAAGTACGTATAATTGGCGTATGTTGTTTATCGAGTCTGTTGTTGTTGTTGTTATTATTTTTATTTGTTTGTTTGTTTGGTAACAAAGTTCAGGAAAGAAAATAAAATCATTAAAACCTCACAACCTGGACTTATCGTCGCCATTTCAAACGCCCCCATCGAAACTCTGCAATGTGACGTCAAAGATTACGTTTTTAATAGGAAAACAGGCTCTTTTGTTTTAGAAGGTCATTGTATGTTTTTGAAGTTCATGGCCACTGGCATAGATACGGGGGGGGGGCGGGGCAGGTGGCCCTCCGAGAATCGAATAGTGAGAATTGGGAAGAGAAAGAGAGAAAGAAAAGGAGAGGGGGTGCATCGCGAAGAGACCCCTTCCACTCCTTTTCCTTTGCTCGATTGCCCTGTCCACTCGCATCTCATCCACCGAGTAAAGACAGGTGCCCCCCCCCCCCCATCCCATGACACCAATACCCCCTCAATGGCTGGATTCACGCTATGCCACTGTTCACGATCAGATGTCGTAAACAACGATCAGGGCCCCGTTTCATAAAACATTTTATCAATAACAAGTTGCAATGACTGTTATAAGCTACTGAAATCCTTGCATCTGATTGGCTGAGAGCAAATTTGTCGTAGAAATGTGGCAGTTGTTACCGATAACAAGTTTTATGAAACGGGGTGCAGGTGTTGTTTATTTTGTCACCATAATACGCTTAAAAGCTCATCAAGTTGATCGAAATCTGTGCTGTTTTTAAATTATATTCAGGAAATCTTACGGAAGTGGATAAAGATTTGGAATGCTAATACATTTCCGCATTTTTTATGCATATTACGTTGGTTCAGGTAAAAAATAAATGACTTATGTTTGTTTATTTACAAACTAACTAGCCGATGACATTCGATGACATTCGGAAATCGTTCTTTCCGGAGTATCGATAGGAAATGAATAATGTATTTTCCAGTGACTTCGGAGGAAAAAAAAACAACGACTGAACCATAATACTTCATTAATTGATTTTAAAAAGAAATCCCAAATAGCAAATTTGTATTAAAATCACATTTACTTCGTTTGTTCCATTTTATTGTTGATATCATTATCAAATGATATAGATATTTCCTTTCTCTGCTTCGTCTACTCCTTTTCCTTACAACTGTTCTTACATTATTTGTAATGGAAAATAGGGATTATTTTAGTAAAATTGGGTTCTAAAGGTTATTGCGTTGTAGCTGAACGTCGTAGGCGATGCCCCTGCCTTTGGTAGTGGTATTTCTTTTTATATGGTTTGGTGGGTATTTTCTTTTAATTCATTCACATCATTTAAAAATGATTGGGATGATAAACACATCGAGTGAGCTTGTCACTATAATGCTTAAAAATAATCAACCCAATATGACATTAGAATCAATTTATCATATCTTCCTTTAAAGTAACTTATATTACAATCAAACTACAAATATAATCAGGTTTTTGCATGATTTCGAGGAAAGGGGGCGTCAGTTACCTGGGAGAGGCAAGTGGCAAGCGGCCTCAATAAATGATTTCGGGATCTATTGAGTCGTATGCTCTCGAACACGACGCCCCTTCCAATATCGAAGATGGATTATACCTCTGAACAATGATGCCTTGTATCACCACAACCACTACCACCACCACCAGTCCACCACAGAGGTGCTTTGAGCCAATGTACTTCTCTTCTACGGATGAAAGCTTAGGTGATCATCTTCACATCATCTCCATCGACATCATCATTCCCCGTCACCAGCACAATCACCCCCTTCATCCCCACCGTGCTTATACCAATAACAATAATATTATCATTAAAGTTATAATATAACCATCACCTCCTTTCCTCCAAAAGCATCATCATATTCCATAACATCCATCATCATCGTCGTCGTCGTCGTCGTCACCCTCCGCCTTTATTGTCATTTAACTTCATTTCCACCTTCATCATACCCGACACTATCGGAAGGGTGCTTCGAATCAATGTCTTTCGCCTTAACGGATAAACTCCCTTCCTACTCAACCACCATCATCCCGAACCTCCATCTCCATCCTCATTACCCCCCCCCCCCCCCAAAAAAAAAAAACAACAACACAACAACAACAACAACAAACAAACAAACAAACAAAACACACAAAACAAAACAAAAGAAACTTCCACCCTCATCATAGGTGCTTCGAATCGATGTCCTTCGCCTTCACGGATGAATTCACGTCCCGCTCATTAACCATTGCCAACCTTCATCAGCATCCTCTTTCCCACTATCACAACCACCATCATCATTACTCTACCACCACTTCCAATATCATCAAACCCTTCATCTCCTCCCTGGTCAACCCCACTATTTACCACCACCATCACTATTCATAATTACCATCACTCCACCATCATCATCATCATCACAATCACCATCATCATCATCATCATCACCATCACAATCACCATCTCAATCATCATCATCATCATCATCATCACAATCACCATCTCAATCATCATCATCATCACAGTCACCATCATCATCATCATCATCATCATCATCTTCTTCATCATCATCACAATCAGCATCATCATCATCATCACAATCACCATCTCAATCATCATCATCATCACAATCACCATCTAAATCATCATCATCTTCATAATCACCATCTAAATCATCAGCATCATC
This sequence comes from Heliocidaris erythrogramma, assembly GCA_025617745.1. Lineage (NCBI taxonomy): Eukaryota > Metazoa > Echinodermata > Echinoidea > Camarodonta > Echinometridae > Heliocidaris > Heliocidaris erythrogramma. The sequence continues at coordinate 31,634,891 of CM046873.1, forward strand.
ATCATCACAATCACCATCTCCGTCATCATCATCATCATCATTATCATCATCACAATCACCATCATCATCATCATCATCATCATCATCACAATCACCATCTCAATCATCATCATCATCACAATCACCATCATCATCATCAGCATCACAATTACCATCTCAGTCATCATCCTCACAATCACCATCATCATCATCATCATCACAATCACCATCTCAATCATCATCCTGTATCCTCCCCCAATCATATCCCCTATGACTTACCCTTTTTGTCCTTAACTACACAGTCAAAGGAAAAGGTGCTTTGAATCAGTGTCCTTCGCCTTCACGGATGAGCTCCCGTCCCACTCAACCACGAAAAATGTAACCACTCAGAGTAATTATGAATCATTACGATGTCTTCTTCCTTTCATTGCGGTATGGTCTGACTTTGAACTTCTTAATCATACATCCTTGGGTATATATCATCATCATGACATTACACGTTTAATCACTTCACTGATCTCTATGTAACACGCATCATTATAGAGATTACTTGCTCAAGGATTGTAATTTTGAAAGAAATATTTAAAAGGAAGGGAATATGTTATCAATATGTATAATATACCTGTGGAAGTAGAGAGCAAGTCTATTGAAATTGAAGATGAAATTGTCTGTTTTCCAAGCCGTCTAGTGAAATAACATTTGTGATATCATTCCTAAAACTAATTTAGTTGACATCGAGTTGATTTTAGTGCACTAGTTGATTTCCCCAGCTCAAACAACCGAACAGTATCGTTTGAATCAATTAATCTCGGAGTTTAAAATTGGGTGTGATAACTTCTTTCTCATTCTTAAGTTGATATCGACCAGATGGGGTATACAGACGATGTCTTACTCATCCCGAAGTCTTGCTATAGAGTTGTCTTAACTCATTTACGAGTACTGGACTTGTGAAATAACAATTGTGATATCATTTCTAATTCAAATTTAGTTGAACAAGAGTTGATATTCCCAGCTCCTATACAATCCGACAGTATCGTTTCATCAATCACTTTAATCTTGGGGTTCAAAACAGGGTGTGACAGCAATGATAAACGTCTTTCCCATTCTAAGTTGATATCGACCAGATTGGGTATAGAGACAATGTCTTACTCATTCTAAACCCTCGCGATAGAGTTGTCTTAATTCATTTTATTAGTACTGGACGCAAGGATAAACATGTGCCATCCACAGTTACTACTGTAAGTTAACGCGTTCTGTAATTGGATTAAAGAGAAACGATATTGGCACAGGGAAACCATGTTTCAGCGATCACACAAATTTACAAATTTTACATCCAAAGTGGGGACTTCGTCGAAGGTTACATGTCGTTTTCGGAAGTTTCGTAATTCCGAAAATAAATTAGGGGTCATATTTCCGAAAGTGTAGCAGAACCCTAGTTTCCAGAAGTACGAACCTTCGGACTAATGAACTCTATTTCATTTTCGGAAATACGAAAACTATTTCATTTTCGGAATTATGAACCTTCGGAATAACGAACCGTCGGAATAATGAATCTTCGGAGTAATGCAACAAATGTTCGCAATTATAAACTCTATTTCACTTTCGGATATTATGAACCCCCTGCTATATGGGAATTTCGTGTTTCGGAATTACGAAGCTTAGGGGGAAAGAGTACCATCTCCCCCTCCCCCCCCCCCCCCCTCGATCGAACAATAGCGTATCCAGAATTATTTTCCGGTTTTACAAATAGGCTATATTTAAGAAATTATCCAATTTTATCAGGGGTGCGTGCCCCCCTCCCCATGGTTTCGCTATTGTCAAAAGTCATTGAGACCTAGAGCATTTCGTAATGGACCTGAAAACTAATCGGAAAGTTTACAAAAACATATTTTGGTCCCGTGAATCTTCGGTCTACATGGTCTAAGGCACTATTTCACTGTTAAAAATGCACTTTGAAAAAGAGTCCATCTGCGAAATCAATAACTGAAAGTCTTGAGGTCGTATGACGGCGATATGAGGGCCCGGGGGGCACTCAGTATATAGTGTGCGGTGGGTATGTGCCGCCCAGAAGACCCCCATTTTTACACTCAAATTTCCGTTCCAAAGCAGAGCATTTTTTTCTTGTTGTCAGAAAAAGAAGATAGAAAACCGTTCTAAAACACCTTTTTTTTCATTCCGTCGTTCCGGCCGTTCTGACCCGCTCCGGCCCGTTTCGAAGAATATAAGTTTTGGTGAAAAGTTGGAAACGAGTTTCATTCCAGATGCTTAATTCCTCCGGGCTTTCCAGATTACTTCAAATCCGGTTCCAATCCACCCCAGGGAGTTCAGTTTTCATTCATGCTGAGCGCATGCACAAACCATAGGCTTGGCATGACAGCGGATTTTAGCTAATGGGAGCTTGTGGAACCAGTTCCGTAGCATCATATTTATATTGCAATCCAGTTCCAAAGACCCCCCCCCCCCCCCCTTTTTTTTTTCTCTTCAGAATGTTAGTAGTTCCGAAGACCATCCTTTTCATGATATGCTCATTCCGAAGCCCACTTTTTTGTCTTGCCGGCGGCACATACCCACCACTTATGGGTCGATTGCCCCCCCCCCCCCCTCCCGGTATGAGGGTACAATGTCACCAACAAGCCAATTTTTTTCATTTTAGGTTTCCTTATTCATCGATGATCTAAGTCATGGAGAGGCTTTGAAGATTACCCAGCATGCTCGGCGATGATGTACGATGAGTAGCTCCAGAATTCCACAAAGTCGGGAAGTTATTCGCTTATTCATAAAACTTTGAAGTCCATGATTGCGGCATGATGAAGAGAGGGTGAGGGGGGGGGGGGGGGGGGTGATTAAAAATGAAGTCGACTGTAGTACTGATTGAGGATTGAGCACGAAAAGGAGGATGATAGATATAGTTACAAATTTACAAATTAATTATATATCATATCCAGATTGTATTAATATTTTACTAACATAAAAAAAATATTCACCACAAGATTTGAAGTAACAAACAAAATTAAGAGAATCATGAGCGATGAGGTGTAATCATAATCATTGAATGAAACGGTGCTGGAAGACGATGTTCGCTCTTAGGATGCGTAATAATTTCGAGTGTATAGCAAAGAGGAATAAGGATTAATCATTATCGCATTGCTCATTTCTATACAACTCCACGCTTTCGTCGGAGAAGTTTTGTTAGAACCATTTTTAAAAGGGTAGGGGATGTTAGACCAATATTGTAAAAAAAAGATTGCCAAACTTATTTTTTCCGAGAAGCAAAGCAGGAGTCTTCAATGTAACTATTTATCTTTTTAATGTATTTATAATGAGTGTGTCATCCAATCCCCGCAGCATCTATCACCTCTAACCTCCTCCTCCTGTACAAATTAGTTCGTCATCAAGCTAATTACTATTTTCTTTTTCGAACAATAAGATACAAATCACGATGACCATCTCTTAAACCATTTCGACATTCGTTTTCTTCCACCAAGCTTTGAGTCATCCCTAAGTCCTTGCTTGTTGCCGACATCAGTACAGATACTTGTTCGACCAGTCACGATACAGGCGAGAATCTAATGAAATATCGTCCAGATGCTTCATGCTCGAGTCGACGCTTTTAAAGATAATGAAGGTCTAAAATTTTAAAGGTATCCTAATACTGTACAACGGTAATTAGAAGAGGATACCGTGTAAGGATTCCCCTCAGGTTAAAGTGATTTCGTAACTTTGTAGAAGGCTTGATAAAATATGAGCTGCCTGGCCTTACATGCTATCAGTGTATGTATTATGGTGTATAAAAATGAAGCCCAGAAAAAAAGAGCACATCAAAATCATCATGTGCTTCACAAAAGTAAACATATGCAAGTGACCGGAAATGCCAGACTCATTTTCCCCTATAGACTCAGTGTTAGACTAAAGCTTATGGCTATACGCTTTCGTAAATGGAAGTATTCAGTCATAGATATCTTAATAATAGCATTATATAAAAATATTTGAAAACCTTTCTATGCCTGGCTATTTATTTATCCTTCTGAACATTATTATACAAGACAGATATCAAACTTCAACAATTTATTAAATCAAGCCTCCACAAAGTTACCGAATCCCTTTAAAGCCCATGCTGAGAGCCATAAGGGCGTTAACTTTGTGTAGAAATTATGAGTTAACTACCTCCTGGCTCTTATCAGACGATTAAGGAAAATGAAATTAATGAAATTTGAAAATTATTATTTTAGAGACCAAGAGGGTAATATTGAATTATCGGCGGATCATCCATTGATATCAATTATGGCAGGCTAAAAGTCAATGTACATATTTCAGCAGCTTGTTTTCGATGTACATATATATTTGTCCAAAAATTTCATTGGTAAGATTAATTTTTGTTATGAAATTATTGGTTTTATTAATAATCAAGAGCAAGAAGAGTGTTACATTTTGCCACACATAAGTTGCATGAACGATCCTCAAGACAAATATAATTTGTCCATTCTTAAAAACAAAAAAATGAAACCTATGATTGTAAAATTCATAGACATTGTTGCTGGGTATGTTGGGATCTATGCCGAATTTTAGATGATATTTGCACAATTTTTCAGAAGGGATACACTCCCTTTAAAGATCTTCCGATGCCCAGTTTGATAGGCCATCTTACTTTTTCTTCCAGTCATTAATTTGTCCTATCTATGAATCATCGGGTGACTATCAAACCCCGCTCAATATGGGAAAACCATCGAGGTTAGAGCGTTCACCTGGAGTCGGCCTTGAACGTAAGGTATGACTCCTTCCTTTGCATGTAGAAGAAGGTTGAAGGAGTATGAGGGGTTATGGAAGATGATGGGGGTATAAGATGGAGGGAAGAATGTGGAGGGGTGGGGAGGGTCAAATGGGGAGGGGGCAGGGAATAAGGGGAAAATTTGGGAAAACCGTTGAGGTTAGAGCGTTCACCTGGATTCGGCCTTGAAGGAGAGGATGGCTCCTTGGTGGTAGAGGTAGAACGAGTATGAGGGGGGGGGGGGGGGTAATAGAAGGTGATGGGTATGAGATGGGGGAGAGGATGTAGAGGGGAGGAGGAGGAGGGAAATAAGGGGTGGGGAACACGGAGGAAGACCGCTGATGTTAGAGAGTTCACCTGGAGTCAGCCTTGATGTCCCTTAGTGGAGGGATAAGGAGTAGAAGATGTATGAGGGGCAAAAGAAGTGGTGGGGTATGAGATGGGGAAACGATCCGAGATGGGGGTGAGTAGGGGGAAATGGAGCAGGAATAGGGGGAACAAGAAGGAAAAGCATCGAGGTTAAAGCGTTATTTCGATCGGTCTTGAACACAAGGATGACTCCTTGTAAGAGGAATATGAGGAGCAGTGGCGGATTTAATAAGGAGCACTTCCGGCCGCCCCCCCCCCCCCCTTTTGGAAGAAAAGTTTACTTTTAGAAATCGTGCGCCCCCCCCCCTCCCCCTATTATAGAAATGATAACCTTTTTTTTCTTCTTCTTTTTCTTCTTCTTCTTTTTGCTTGTGCGAGAATTCTGGTGAAGAACTGGACCAAAAAAATCTGATAACCTTGCATGGGCGAGGAGGCAGATTTGATCGAGATAAGTCTGAGGGGACATAACAGGTCACGGGGGACAAGAAGGACGGAGGAGGCAAATGGGTTATCCTGGTTACGAAGGGAGAATGGGGGAGCAGAGAGGATACCAAGGATGATAAACTCCTTGATTGAGAAGGGGTATAAAGGGAAAAGGTGGTAAGGTACAAGATAGATGCAGAGAGAGGGCGACATTTTTTTAATGAGTGATTGTTTCAACAAGGAGTTATCACAGAAAATTATTACGTCACCATCATAACCATCGGTAATGGGGGTTAGCTCCTGTATGCCGATGGAACAAAATGTTCTAAATGTATATATACACCTCCTAACGAAATTGCATCCTCGGTATTTTATAGACCTCCCTCAAGCTTAAATTTGTAATACAAGTAGCAACTCCGCAACATAATATACACAACGCGCTTTAGGGGGCGAGCGATGATGATAAACTTCATATCTAAGAAATTTGATTTCATAAATGTGTAAACAAAATATGAATAAAAGAAGGGGTGAGTTGGTTATCTCAGCGAACATTTGCAGGTGTTTGCTTGTAGGGGGTATCTGATATGGTCGCCAGGCCGCTGCACCAGGCGGACGTGTGCCCCAGCATATGGTTATGATGGTGGCGGCGGATGTGCCGATAGTTCTTACCGTTGTAAAAGGATGTGTGGAATTTGAACGAAGATGGGTAAATGATATTTCATAGAGAGCAATGTTTCTGCACGTTGTAACTTGGTGTTGATTGAATTGCACAGAGGGAAAATAACGATATTGCGTTTCAAATATAGATTTGTAACTCTTATCCAACGCTTCCTTTTCTCATTTGGTAAACTGGTACAACATGATCTCACCTAAATCATGTAAACGTACATTGTTTCTCCCTCCCCATTTCTTCTCTTTATCTCTCTTTTATCCCTCACTTCTCTTTCATCTCCCCCTTCTCTCTCTCTCTCTTTCTCTCTCTCTCTCTCTCTCTCTTTCTCACTCTTTACATCATGATCGTCAGAGGTACGCAGTTACCAAAAATACAAGTTTGGAAGGAATTTACAAACAGATAGGAACCGGAATACAAATAAACCTATACGTAAAACGCGACAGGAAGAAAAGATAAACATGATAAGTGAAGAGAAATAATAATCAAATGATTAAAAACAAAACTATCAGAGGAAGCACTCTCGTTTGCATACCTGTCTGATGCATTAGAACTGCTTCTACAGGATTTTAATCGTACTTTCTCCTATCACCTACTATATAATTGACACCACAATATAAATTCATACACCTGTATAGTACGATATTGCTGCGCATCGAAAATCGAAACCCCTAAATTTTCTTACAACGAGCCACTGTCCGCGCATGCGCTGTTGATATGACACAAGCGTTTTCGGCCACGCCCGTCAAATATCTGCCATGATAATTTTCTACAAAATGGAGTGTCCATTTCTAATGTATTATTTCACTCAGTTGTCCAATGTTGAATAAAACAAAAGCAGAGTCATCGTTTAATACACTGGATAGTAATCATTATTCATGACAATTTATAGTACGTTTTTGTAACACTCTAGAATAAATCCATAAATTTATTAATCGACAACAAACAAGGACTTTAAACAATTGTAAGGACCTTACAATGGTGACAGATCTTTGGGGAAAAGAAAGGAAAATCGCTTATCTCGACCCTTTCCTTGGCTGTGTTGATGGACGCCATTTGTGAGAAAAAATGACGTGGAAGGAAATTGACCAATAATAGTAATTTAATTGTTTCTGTCTCATTCGTTGAATCCTCTAATGGCCATTATTTCCAGCCAGTTTTGCCGAATGCAAAAGGGAGGGGAAAGCATGTGGAAACCGCATTTACTTTAATTTGTAGCAGTATGGGAGATATCCCAGTTTTTATCCATGATTTGGGGGAATCTGAGAACACCGAAAAGAGGAGAAGTAGAAATATTATTATGATGTTATTTGATTTAACTTGATTTATTGGTTTCTCCATCATATTTTTATATACATTTTCAGGCATGTGACAGATCTCATGCATAGTACATAATTATACTTGTTGAATGCATAACTGAATACATAATTGAGTACATGATAATTGAGTGCATGTAATTGAATACATACTTGAATACATAATTGGATACATAATTGAATTCATAACTGAATACATATTGAACATGTTGAATACATAATCATGCATAATAATGTATAAAATTAAATGTTTATTAGAATTAAAGTTTAGATATAAATGTATTAAATGTTGTTGTACAAAGTTTCATAAATTAAACAAGAAAGATTACAGGGTCGACAAAAAAGTAACATTGGATATGGTGACAGTCGTTGAACACTGCATGGGCTATACAAACGCCCTCATTCTCGGGGAGGTGACACTGTCATACTTTATTTTTGGTCAAAATATGCAAAAGGTTTGCGAACAGAGCTTATACCATAAATGCCAATTATTCCCATTGTATGGTATTTGGATCGTGTGTTGTAAAATGGGCTTCAGAAATATTTGTTCTTTTCTTCAACTAAATTTCGTCAAGACAACAAATCGATACTCTAAAATCATCAGATTTTAACGTAATTACTAAAAATGCTATACTCTTTGATTTTACGAAATTTCAAAGCAATAAAAACCAGACTATTCTATTTCAAACAAGTCTTATTAATTAAAAAAGTCGTATAGATGTAAAAATCGAAGTATCTAGGTCTATACGTCTGTAAGCAACATTATACCCCTCCTCTTAGCCTCTTCGCACCCTCTTCTTGGTGTCCTTCTCTCTCAATCCTTATGATAAATTTTCTTGCAATCAGTCAACCAGCCCAGCTAATCAAAGAGCGGTCAGTTCGGACATGCTCGATATAGCAGCCCTCCATGACTCATCGTTACATCTCGTCACCCATCCATTTTGAGAAATGGACTGATCGTGGAGTAAGGGGCCTGTCACATGTCATCGAAAACGATAACGATAAACTATAACTATGAAAGAAGTCTTCTGGGGAGCGTTTCATCTAGTGTTTTGTCAGTGACTTTTACTGACAAATTTGCTCTCAGCCAATCAGATGCAAGGATTTCAGTAGCTTATAACAGTTGTCGGTAAAAAACACTGACAAAACGCTTGATGAAACGCCCCCCCCCCCCAGAAGTACAAGTACTCTCTAATAAAGAGGAGTAGAAGATCAATAGTTTTTGATGTCACAATAATTATGTCAACCCTTTAGGACAGGAATTATTTAAGGGCTAAATTGATCATATTTTGTTCTTCAAATTGGCAACAATAGTATTTTTCTTTTAGTGCTACATGGTTCTAATAAGGTGTAATGTCTTTGAAAACAATTTACATGGTTAGCAAGTTTGTCAAAAGTTTAAAAATTTGCCAAGTTTGATTTAAAAAAAAACAATGATTTTGAACTTCTCAATGTGTTACCAATTTAAGGATTTTAAAGCTTATTCTCGTTCTTAAAATTCCTGGCATCAAACGCAATATGGTCATGCAACAAATATGGACATAGTATGTGCCGAAATTTTTGCTCTTTCTACTCATGCATCTGGTATGTTTTTTAGAGCTCTAAATCAAAAGTTACTGAGCAAAATCACAAAAGGTGGTCAATTGTCTTGGGTTAATAGGGATCATTTCGTTTTAGAGTTAAATCCACTCCAAAGTAATTGTTGAATTACTCTTTTGAGTATGGATTCCATTACATTTTGAACGTGGATTTCACTCCAAATGAAGTGTTTCCTAATTACGACTTTCGCAAAAGGGGGTTTCTACTTCAGTCTGTACATTTAGAGAGTAGAATATCAGCGTTATGAGGCGTCATATCGAGTGCGTTATGAACCTGCGCTAACCAAGCCTCTGAAGCAAATCGGTGCATACGCCAATGCAATGTCATCACTGTTCATTATTCATTCACTTTTTGTATAAACGATGTCACTCTCAGCAGGGCCTCGTTTCATAAAACTTGTTATTATAAGGTACTGAAATCCTTGCATATGATTGGCTGAAAGACAATTGGTCATAGAAATGTGGCAGTTGTTACTGATAACAAGTTTTATGAAACGGGACCCTAACGCGTCAAAGACCGCAGCGCCCAGTTTCATAAAACTTGTTATCACTAACAAGTTAAGGTAGTTGTTATAAGCTTGTTATAAACCAGTCGTTGACGCAGTCCTGCGTCTGCAACGGGCGTTAACGATTTATGCTAATGAGCCTTCAGCACCGATATTCTCCGATCTAATACCCTTTCTACATAAACTTCAGAAGAATGGTATCGTTATCGATGATGTGTGACAGGGTCCTAAGGATTGGGTATGACAGAGGCTGGATACGTTCAATGAAAAGCTAAGATATGGAGAAAAATGGAGGGGGAAATATGAAAAGTTTTCCGTCATATCAATGACGCCATGGCAATCACCACCACAGCTTGATCGGGGTCCCAGCCGCCCAGATGGCTTCTGCATTACCGCTGACTATTCACGGGTGATATTAATACGTCATTCAGAGGGGTGATATTGGGGGCCTGGGTGGCGTTCGCGCACGGTGGGAGGGGCAGCAGACCAAAACGCCCTGTCCCATAGGAAAAATGTTTTAAAGCAACACAAATGCGTTTCATTAGTCATGTCGTTGGTACTGTTTTCTTTGCACGCTATTAACCGACACGTCATCTATAATGAGCTCAGCGTTTGTGTTGATGAATTAGGCCTATGCCGCCTGTTTGTCAAATTACACTGATTACGAATGATCTTTATTCTCAGAGAATTTTCTTTCAGTGAGAAAACTGATACAACGTCTTTAAATTTTGCTATCAGTTTTTCTTTCGGATTCTATATCTTTGTTCAAAGTGACAATGTGATTGTTGTCTTTACAGAAGTGGTGGCGCTTGACAATTTTGAAGGGGGAATGTCGGACCAAAGAAAAAAATGAATGTGGTGTGTCACATACCACCTCAGCCCCTGTACAAAGCTAATTACATTCCAGGTTTGTAGTAGCGAGGGGGTTAAGAAAAATCAAATTAATATCCACTCCAGGGGAGGGTCAGGCTTCCCCGAAGACTTCATCCGATGATGGAGAAGGATATTAAAGATGAAGGAAAGTGGATTAATAAGACGCCTTGGATAGTGTTGAATCATATTACGATGTGAAGTGCCCTTTCCACCCTCTCATCATGCTCAGACAAGATTGTGGGGATGACACTTTCGCACAAAACGGTTGTAAATAAGATAAAAGAAAGGGACGTTGGCGGAAAAAAATTTCAGCAGGGAGTGGCGTGCATGGGTCCTCACTTGCCGACAAGGTTGGTCAAGAGTTTCCAACAAGCAAAATAAAAAATTTAAGTCTTCAGATCTTAGAATTTCCAAAAAGTATGCCGAAGATTTTCAACAAAAAAAAGGGCAAATGAAAAATTAAGGCTTTCATTTTGGAATATACCGAGAAGGTTCTCAAATCATTTGTCCACCAATGGTGATTTCGGACATAATTTACCCCTCTCGCTCGATCTATTTAAAGAAACAGTGTAAATCCTCGGTATATATTTGCAAAACCATTCTTCCAACAAATGGATTTTATTATTAGAAATTAAAGATTCATCTAACCAATCATCAATTTCTTATTTCTTTCTGTTGAATAATGTTTGGCTGACATAATATTAAAAAATGATATAACAATCAATAACTGATGTATGTCACCATATAGTAGCAGTTTCTTCGGGGGGGGGCGTGGGGGCTTCAGCATTTTGTATACATGTTTCTGCTTGAAATTCTAGAATTATTCGCGGGATGACTGTTTTTGTTTTTGTTTTGTTTTTGTTTTTTTTTTTGGGGGGGGGGGGTTGGGTTGTTGTATTCATTGTAGCGTGTGTGCATTTATTGAAAAGACACTGGTGACATCTACCGCCCCCCTCTCTCTCTCTCTCTCTCTCTCTCCTCTCTCTCTCTCCCTCCTCTCTCTTTCTCTTTCTCTCTCTCTCTCTGTCTCTCTCCTCTCTCTCTCTCTCTTATAGAAAAATATATATATATATATATATATATATCTATAATATAATACACTAAGGATTTGAGGCTCTTTTTTTTTGGTTCAAATAGGCTCCTCCCCTGGCCCTTTTGGTCCCGCGCTTTTGGTACCCACGGGTGGGGAAGGGTTCTTAGAGTGGTGGGAGGCACTTCTTAAGGGCTGACGTCCCGTCCATATTTCATAAATTCATTTTGAAGCATTGAATTTCCGCAGGGAGTAGGCCTAATCATTCTACCAACCCATGAAGCGGGTTATAGCTTCATGCCCAGCCACCCATATACCTTTCCCTGTGAAGGGAGCTATGCCAAAGAACAGCATGGCCATATATCCGCATGGCTTCAGTGTACAGTACAGTATTATACACACGTGTTAGATCGTTCGCACGGACGTGGTGTAGAGGTCATCATACAGGTATAGAGTTACATCATTGAAGCTCATGGTCACACACACAGTTTAGTTTGTATGTTTCACGACGTTCGCTACCGTAATTTGACACTTTATCAGAAAATCTGATAAGAAGAAAATTCCTTCGAAAATATTCCATAATGATTATGAATACGTAAAATGATATTAATCCCTTCTCCCCTCGCCCTGGGGGTGATGGATACAATGGAATGGGGGGAGCTGAAGGGGGGGGGGGTAGTAGGGGGGAGTCAATCCGTCGGTCCTCCCCAGACCCATATAAGGGGGCCATTATCCCCCTGAAAATAAAATGACAAATTCATTTTTCTCATTATTGCATCCTTTACAGGGACGTACCGCTAATTATGGATTTACTCTGAGTATTAATAAACCACAGAAACATGGCAAGATCAAATCGCTCCCTCTAGGTCTATGCATGGATATTCTACTCGAACATTATTAAATCCATATCATCAATTTTTTCAAGATTAAAAGGAATTTTCTTCAGAACTCATGCAAGCTTTGGATAAATAAGACATATTCACATGATCATGGGGCGGATCCAGATTTAGTATAAGCGGGGAAACATGCAGGTTTGTCAACTTTTGGAAAAGGCAGACCTGGGGGGGGGGGGGGTGGCGATAATTTTTTTTTTCGTCAGACCAAGAAAATTCGCTCAGGAGGTGGTGGTTATGGGGGTCCCTCCATAATTCTCTGACAAGCAAAAAAGAAGGTTTCATTCTAAAAGGGGCGGGGGCACAATCAACAAAAGGGCGGATCGTCTATGGTCAAAATGCATACTTTCCTGCCATTGAACGGGGGGGGGGTGGGGATGGCACGGCCAAAGCACCCCCCCCCCCCCCGGGTCCGCCAATGGACATGTTGTAAATACTTCTTGGTAAAAATAACTTTACCCGACTTTTTTATTTATTCACTTGATTATTGTAACAAAATACGGTACGGTGATTAATCATAAACACAGCTAGCGCCCGTGGATGTCCACGGGCTGCTTCTGCTAGTATATATATATAAGTGTAAGGAAATAACATATACAACAGCTTTGGCAAATCTCGTGGAAATAAATACAAATTTGAAAGAAATTGCGAGAATAACGTTGCGTAGCTCACTCAAAGTTCCCCAGAGCTGTCCCTCCCTTTTTGAAATTTTGCAAAGGCTGAAAAAATGTCTCCGCCGGGAATCGAACCCGGGTCGTTTGGCTTAGAACGCCAATGCCTCCTAAAAGGGAGGATGTATATATATAATATATATATATATATATATCCTCCCTTTTAGGAGCCTTTCAAATTGAAGACCGTAGCTGCGCCAGTCTGTACCGTCTCTGTAAAAATCAAAATCGAAATAAATCTTATTGGAAAACTGTAACTTGTAACAAGTGAATGAAATAACTCATCACTACGGATTCGGAGGGGGGGGGGGGAGAGGCTCCGTAAATTTGAACACATGTTTGATGAGAAGGGATATTTCCATTCGTTCATCTCTAGTCTCTAAAATTGTCAGAGCTAAGCTGCACTGGCGACTTCCCTCCAAACTACACTTAACATAGCCCTCGCTCGCTCTGCTGCCTCAGTTAACTCACTGAGTATCTTCCCGGGCGGTGCGGCTGAGGTCTTATTTATGTGACCACCGTAAATTAAAGTTTGGGCCTGATTAACTTGAGGAGTATGGAGATAAATGGGGGATAGGTCATCGACTCTATGCTGAACTTCTTCATCTTCGTTTAACCGTCATCTTCATCCAGTGATAGCTATGGTATCCGTAATGCTTCATCTCCGTGTGTGCGTGTGTTTGTGTGTTTTGTTGTTTATGTTGTTGTTGTTTTTTCGCATCAGTACATCAGCAGTACATGATTTGCTTCTGTGCAGAGCAACGTAGCTTTGAGGGCATAGGGGCACGTGCCCCCCCCCCCATATCTAATGGTGAAAATGATAGGAATAGGTTGATAAAAATTGGAAAGGGGAAGCAAAAATATGAGAATAAAGATGATATAACCCTTTCTTACACATGTTGGAATCGGTTGTCTAATCTTTGGGGTTGTTGTTGTTGTTTTTGTGGTATTTTTTTAAAGAATTTCATAAATTTGTTAATTCGGTGCACCGCCCCCCCTGCCCCATTACACCACTGTCGTCTCAATGGCGGGATCCTATATTTTCTAATGTTATTCGTTACCATATTCTGAATATTTAGATGCTTTTGCTGTCCCAGATTTCTGCCAATTTTCGCCATCTTCTGGTTCTATCCCGTTGTGTGCCTTCTTAACACCGTCTATTTCCTATCGGTCTTCTTTTAATTCTTTCTTTTTTAAATTTTCTTTTGGTATTTCAAGCATCCCTTCTTCGAATTGTTCTTCTTTGTCTTAGTATTACTTCTTCTTTCTTGTTCCTTCTGTCTCTTTATTTTCCTTCAGCTTTCCATCCCTCGTATTCACCATCTTCTTCTAAGTGGGATTTCTTTTCGTTCTACTTAATAATCTTCATGCTCTGTTCCTTTTTCTTCTTCTCTTGTCACATTGTCTTTTTCGATATAATTTTCATTATCTCGTTCTTTTCGTGTGTATATTAAAGTGACAGTAAATTGAAGCTCCTAATTGGCGCCATCTTTCAACATGATTTGAAACGTGTCTGTGCCTCTATTTTTCCCATCATGCCCCATTCTAGTTTGTAGAAGCTTAGAATGTATCTGTAGGCAATTTTCCACATGTGCAACGTGAAAAATAATAGTTTGAAATATAAAATTTGCCTATTTTCCCAACAGCTGTTTGTCGAAATTCAAAATAAAATGCAATTAATTTTCAAATTATAATCTCAATTTTGCAGTTACTGTAAGGTGGCGCTGTTCAAGTTTTGCCAGTTTAAATGCCATTTAATACATTCCCTTTATTTGCTGTTGATAAGTCATGTAATACTGCATATTTCATTGTATTTTTCTGTTTTTTATCATGTTATTTTTCATCTTTCAGCTTTTCTTTACATGTATTCTGTGATCTTTATTCACACATCTTGAATACATTTTCTCATTATTTTTTTAAAATCAAATGTTTACTATAAAGATATCTCTTCACATAAAAACACTTATTTTTCCGTGATGCAAAATCTCAAGGGCCACGCCCTTCCTGCTCCTCCCTCCCCCCTCTCCCTTCCCATTCATTTCTTCCCCGATGCTGCCTTCGCTTCGGCGTAGAGTCCAGCTCCCACCTTCCTTTCTCAATTCCAATTTTCCCTCACCGATCCTCTTAAAAGAAAATACATATATCTGTGATTTTGATTTATGGTCTTCGCGTGACGCCAGTGTTTCTGATAAGCCTACCCAAGGAGGCACATTGCAGATGAGTCATTTCTTAATTGCTGGGGATTTGAGTATCGTCCCTTAAAGGGAGAGTTCATCTTGATAATCAACACTGTAAAAAATAACTGTAAAACTACAGTTTTTTGGCCCTTGAAATACATTACAATACAGGTTTTTTGGCCCTTGAAATTACAAGTTATTGCCGTTATTTCAATTTTACAGTCTTTTCCTGTAAAACAACAGCAAGTTTGTTGGTTTAACCGGAAATCACGTATATTTACAATCGCCAGACATAATTTATGTCGGGCGATTGTAAATATATGCTGATTTCCGGTAACAAAAAAGAAACTGTGGAAAAAAGGACATTCCCGGCATCCTGACGGCCAGGCAATTTTTACATTGTACTTATTGCAATCATTGACCTAAAGCCTATTATCTCCTCATCTAAAATTTAAACACGCTTATTTCATGTTATTGTTCTCGTTGAAATCAATTTTGTTCATTCATTTTTTGTAATCTAAAAAACCCACGTTTATTTAACAGAAACATATAATTGCTTTAAAAATATTAACCACTTTCCAAGCAATTATAAATTTATTTGACAGAGACGTATAATTGCTTTAAAAGATATAAACCACTTTCTAGGGGAAAAAACAAATCTTAAATTGCCCGCTCATTGACTTGTTCAAATTATGGTACACGTAGACATGCACAAATCACATTTCACTCAATCATTTGTATTTTTGTTAAAACTTGAATATAGTTGTTGCTTTTCATGGTTTCAGAGTTGCGATAGTCATGTTAGTAGGCCTATTTACTAATATGGTTCTGATTCATGGAACCAGATATCCACTTAAATTATTTTTTTTTTTAAATAACAATTTATCAAATTTAAGCACAAAACATACTACTGTTTGCATGCTTACCAGTTACATAAATATAGTTGCCGATCATAATTTAATGATGCAAGATGATAAGTGTATAATTTTTGTGTGACTATACTCTGCCTTTGAAATGTTTTTCTACTTCTCTTTAATGACCTTTAATAATGAAATTTTAAGAAAGTGATATCCGTGAATGTGATGAAATATACAGTTTACCATTAAAGCATCCATATCAAGACTAAATGACTTTTTATTTGTGGCATTGAAAAAAGATGTATACATTTGAGTTCTTAATATGTCACACCACTCTAATTTTACATTTATTATGAATAAAAGCATTAATTCGGGTTGTCAGTACAGTGTGCGCTGCAACAATATTGAACAAAGTGTACCTTTAATATCCTTACTTACGCAAGTTTTGTTTCCCTATAATGAGATGGCAAGCGATGATTCTACAGGACTTGTTATCATGGTTATGACCCGGTCTGCCAGTAGACGTGCGTGGTAGAAGTGAAACTCCACCCGCCGTAAAAACAAAATAAAAGTACAAACAAAACTGCATGGTCGAACAACAGACATACAGTTATAAGGTTCCTGAACTTGAATGATTGGCGCATGTGGCGGTCAGTTGGGGCATCGAGGCAGGGGTGGGGGAGGGGTCCTTCCCAGTCTAAACCTTTTATTCTGGGGGGGGGGGGGGGGGCACCCTAGTCAACTGTGCAAAGCTCTAGCACATCCAGCAAGAGTAGGGAGGGGTGTTTTGGAGGCTAATTTTCCTTAGACCCAAAAATATAATCTTCGCGTTTTCATATTTTGCACCTCTTTCCAACTAAGTCAGTTTTGGGATGACTGGTGTATGGATGGATATTGGGGATGGATCCCTTCATAAAAAGCAATAAAACAATACAATTATTCATGTGTGCCCCCCCCCCCTCCCATCTTTCTGAAAGATTCTTGCGACGCCATTGGTTTGTCCTTCTTATCCCAGCTAAAAAAATAAGACTTCAGACAACGAGATGCCAAAGAAGTGACTCCGAGTATATGTGCAAGATGTGACTGGTATCTCCACAATGGTCACAACTCCCGGCCCATCCTCTCGTCGTAAAGTTTGATTTATTATCATAATATCATTAAGCTGACCATTAAAGAGCTGAATGATTGATGCCAATAGTAATTCATTCTCGATTTGGTTTCATCATTGGGAAGAGTTTTGAAAGTCAGAGATAATAACAGTCATCGAAACAATAAATTGTTGTTAATAGTCAGATGGTGGATTTATAGAAGTTGACCTTTTTTTTTTGTTGGAAACCCCGAGGGAACTCCCTTTGAAGGAGACTGGCCAAATTGCTGGAAATTGGAAAATATTCTGTGTAACTGCGAATAGAGTCCTGAGCGGGTAAATTTTATTTGTAGAGTTACAGAAATTCCCCATAACCTTTAGCTTTAAAGAAGTCCATGAATACCTTCACTTACGATTTTTCTTTTGGCCCTACCCACCCCAGCGCTTGTAAACAAATTTGTAACCGCCAAAAGCGCCGACGGGGGATTCGAAACCACAACCTTCATCTTAATCACAGAAAACGAACCACACCTATACAATTCAATAAGTTATTTCCTCGCAGGTCTTTTTCGATTTGCAGAAAATGAGGGCAGATATTAAAGGCTGATTAATTATTTTCTGTTTTAGAGAGAAACGTCCCCGCTTAAAGCAAAGTATTGTCACCCTCCTTCAACATGATAAATCTCCACCACTTGTGGTTACGATTTCTACCCCCCCCCCCGCTCTCTCTCTCTCTCTCTCTCTCTCTCTCTCTCTCTCTTTCTATCTCTATCTATCTCTATCTTTCTTTTCATCTTAAAAATAATTTAAAAACACAATAAAACTACTTTCGAAAAATCAACTGAAGGCAATTTCAATAGCCCTTTAGAATTGTGCGAACATTACAATCGCCTATTACGTAATCCGAACCGGATTTCTATGGGCAGTACTATAAGCCTTTGAAATTGCCCTTGAGTTTATTTTTCGAAAGTAGTTTTGATCGTGTACCACACACTTTTTTGCAAGGTAAATCGATTATTTTATAATGGTTTCCCATAAACAATTATCACTGTGAACTAAAATCCACTGCATCATTACCTACATTTGATTAAATGCAGAATTAATCGTAAAAACGGGTGAGTGAAAATTTGTGAAAATTCCACGAATAAAAAGATTTATTATTATTATACGTTTTGACGATCGCTACAAACATTGGCAACTCCATGATTTCCTTTGCTAGTTTGCGGGCAACTGTGATCCATGACAGAAAATTCTCACAAACATTTCTTGCAATTTTGATGAAAGAGAATATGTATTAAATACAGCATGATATCTAAGAACTTGTTTTCATATTTTAAGCAGGATATGAAAGTGATGATAGACAGCCTTGCATCTAATGTTGTACTTTTTAAAATTAGATTAACATTTTAATAGCAGTATGCCGCTAGCTGGATTAATAATGTGAGCTAATTTCCCGTAAATTGTTTCAATCATGAACATTTGTAACGCAAGAAAAGCAAAGACAGTGCGTGTATAACTTTGACACTTACCGATACTGCGCTCAAAGGCAAGGCGTTCAACGAAATATGTCTGCAAGCAAAATATGCAACTTTTATCATGAAAATTATAAAGAATATAGTGACAGTCAGCATGCGAGTATTTCTATTGTTAGAACCTTTTATTACCCTTGCCAAATGACTATGTCCTGAGCTGCATGTATGTATGATATCGAGATTGCCTCCAGGACTACAAATACATAGATACATAAGAAGAGTGGGGGAGAGGGAGGGTGGCTGAAGCCCCCCCCCCCCCCCCTCCACACCGCCGCCACCATCAATAATATATCAACAGTAACATCGACACTAGAAGTTGTTGTGTTGATC
This sequence comes from Heliocidaris erythrogramma, assembly GCA_025617745.1. Taxonomy (NCBI): domain Eukaryota; kingdom Metazoa; phylum Echinodermata; class Echinoidea; order Camarodonta; family Echinometridae; genus Heliocidaris; species Heliocidaris erythrogramma. The sequence goes on from CM046873.1 coordinate 31,653,967, forward strand.
ATTTTACAAACCGACATTCTTACCTGAACTTCAGCTAATAAGCCAGTTCGGGGTTAGCGCATGGTACAAATGACCCCAAATATCCACAGATATTTTAGACATGGAGGGTCCCATTATGTGCACTTCAGAAAAATAACTCTGGGAGTGATAGAGGTGCCTCATGAATAGCTTTTGTTTCCCCCCTTTAAAAAGAATACTTCCACCTGGATATCATGGAATGCACCATTAGTGCATAATTGAATAATGATTACATGACATTCATGAGCACATATCGAATATTAGTGTCAGTGGGTTTTAGAATTTGGTACAGATGACCTTTATCTGCTCATGCTCAGATTGCATCTCCGAAGTGGCTTATTAAATCAGAAATATTCTCAAAAATATTCCTTTGTGTATTTCATTTTTCTAATTAATACGCAATAAATTGATATATACATGTAGTAGTAAACTACAAAGGTCTATGAGTATTAAAGACAATATATATTATGCCACAAAAAACAAGAACATCACGAAGAGAAGGATAAAGCAATGTCTGTTTGCTTATCGTTATTTCATGGTAAGCTACGAATATGATGTGGAAACTGGAAGGTTAATATGCAAGAGATGACATTCCCCTCCCACGGTGCTCGAATCCCCAAACCTATACGTTGAGTTTGCAAAATAAACTTTATGTATTATCATTACAACATGCACGAGACATTAAAACAATGACTCCATATACTGTTGTTGAATAACAGTTGTCCATGATACAGCCATCAGCTGCCCGCGGTGCAGCTGATGACGTCATCAAGTGCAAGGAGATTATACATCTCTATCTGACAGGGATTAGCCGATCTCTAATTCGGAAATCATTGGGGATTAGAGTCATCATTATCCAACTAATCCCCGGCGATCGAGGTCCGTTATCTCCCGGCCACAAAGAGACGATAAAACAAAGTGAGTCATTACGAGTTTTAGGGTTGCGAAGAACCGGACGGGAAGAGAGAGAGAGAGAGAGAGAGAGAGAGAAAAGTTCATGAAGTTTAACTTAAGACATTAAAGTCCAACTTCTGAAAAAGGAAAGGCGTGATCACAGGATCCATCGAATTTACACCGGCAGTTCAAAAATAAATCGTTTAACTGTGAAATGAATATCAGTTGCAAAATACGCAAAATATGAAGAGAACGTCAAGACTAACGAGACATTATCTGCAGAAAGATGTTTTTCGGTATACACAGATTTGTCATATCAATTTTGTTGCTTGTACGGATCGCCTGGTTTTTATTAGCAAGTTTTCGTAATTTTATTCGAATTTTGCATGGTATAACATCCCACTTATACATCAGCTTCTGTATCATCGACATTAAAATAAATTTCGAATATTTCTTAAGAAAACTTTATACATTATCCTTGAAATACTTATTTTTTTGCGAAATATATTTTTGTTACCAAAACTTAATATATAGCCTTTAATAATTATGAACCCCGGGAAACTGGGATACTCGATGTCACTTCTTGGAAAATGATCAATAAGCCTTTAAATTTTGATATCCTGTATTTTCCGAACTCGAGCTTGAGATAGATCACTCATCTTTAAAGATGGGGGAGAGGGCCGTCCGCATCCTAAAATACATGTAATAAAAAAAAAGTAGGCAAGACCCTTTTTCTATCGCTAAACAATTACCCTTTTTCTTAGGATTTTCCAAATACACTTTTGCTGACATTCAGTATAAGACATGATCAAATAGTATTTCTGTCTCTTCTTCTCCTTTCTCTCCTTCGTGTAAACTTACCCCTCCCCCTCTTACTTTCGTTCTTGAAAATGGATAGAAAGTAGAGAAAACGTGAAATTGTTTTCCAGATTTTTCTTCAATTCATTCATGCAAATGTCCCCTAACATGAGCATAATATTGAACTACTCACCTTTCCACCAATACGTATTAGTCATTATGATGCTCAGATTAGAACTTTCTTAACAAACATATGTGGATTATTCGAATGACATATGGATTAAAATGCTGTTTATTCATTTGGTGCTATTATTTCGAGATTCTTGCTTGAATCAAACCGCATATTAGTTAGCTATTGGGGTAAAATTCCTTAGTAACATTCACTATATCATAGAGGTCTTTTCCTTTCTTGTTAATTTTAACGAGTTTCCCGGATCTATTACGATCATCCCTTTTCCAGGTTTATTTCTGTGCTATTTTTGACATAATTCCTTTGTTAATTCCTTCTTTCCCGTTTTTCCTCTTTTTCTGCTATATGATGTTCTTTTCTTGGATAATTCCTATCTTTCCACCCAAATCTTTTATCTCTTTACATTTCCTTTTTGGTGATGAATCCCAAATCTTGATTTGTTTTTCTTCTATTATATTTTCCTTTCTTACTCTTTATAAGTTTATATATGATTATGGCTTTATCCATTACACGTGTAACTAATGACCTGCAGTATGCACCCTCACATTTGATGTTATAAATTATCTTGACCTCAATCTAGAATACAACTTGCTTTCTTCCTTCTCTCATTTTTGTATTTAACATATATGTTATTTCTTCGCTAAATAATCCTCTCCTGTTATAGAACGTGGTGCACTTTTTCATGACAAACGCTACAAAATTCCGCAGGGTAATAGTTCATTAAGAAGAAGGCGCAACAGGTTTTTTCACTCATGCATATTGACTAATAGTCCGTGTGACCTCTAAGTTCTTACAACCGTCCAATCACAACACGGGACATAAATTAGTCACAGGCTCTAAAAAGAGGACCCCCGAAATAAACAATTATCTCAGACAAGGCGAAAAATACTCTGATTAATTAGCCAGGGTCTACTTATTAGTCATGTTAGTCATCCAAACTAATCCCTATTTTGCTCATTAAAATTGAGGTAAATCTAGAGTGTCTTGATTCAGACGAGGCAGGGGGGGGGGCGTATGAACGGCGATTATTTCCTTTTAAAAATATAATGGGCGATAACATTTATTGGTTTGAAGTACCATTTTGAGGTCCAGTTGTGATATGACTGATATAAAATTAATCATCTCTGAACAATTACAGTTTCCTTTGTTCTCAAGGCCGTACGCAGAAATTTTTTCCTGGGGGGCAAGATGATCGCTTTCAAAGGAACCCAAAACTTGAAGTCTAAAACCCTATTAAAAAAAAGTATGATTTGAAATTTCTGGGGGGCAACTGCCCCCCCTGCCCCCCCCCCCCCCCCCCCCCCCGCTGCGTACGGCCTTGTTTGTTCTCATTGTTGAATTAATATGGCAAAGCATGATAGACTATAATTTGTAAGAATTATAACTTGTAAGTATGATTATAATTTCATTTGTGGAACAGAGCCTCGAAATATTTTGTTTAGTGTTTATGAATTGTATGAATAGCACCTCTTTTTCCACTGTAAAACTTAAAATGTTAATCAATATTAATGGAGTATTGAGAACTGAAAAGAGATATTCCATTTTTTATTTTTTTATTTTTTTGCATGTGCATGTTTTCGATCTCGGCTTTCGTTTTGATTTCTTCAGATGTCTTCTTCGAAATTTCCATTTTCTTCTTCATATTCTCCTCCTCCTTCTCCTCCTCCTCATTATTCTCCTTCTTTTTCTTCTTCTTCTTCTTCTTCTTCTTCTTCTTCTCCTTCTTCTTCTTCTGCTCTTCCTCCTATTCTTCCTCCTATTCCTCCTTCTTCTTCCTCAAAATGACTTTATTTTTACAAACAGACGATTCATTTGGTACTACAAAACTTAAAGATAACATTTAACAAATTCATAGTGACGAAGCTTTTTATTTTTCATTGTCATCCTCGTAAACTCCTTTATTTTCTTATTTGTTCAGCTTGCTGCTTTCTCTCTCCTGATTAAATCTAGACGATACGTTAAACCAGATTTTCTTTTCTCTTTATAACTTCCTGAAGAACAAACTACTTTTTAGTTTTAATCTATTGCCACTTTTCAATAAACTACGCTCGGCCACACGAAATAACAAGATTGTAGATATTCTTCTCTTTTTATAACTTCCGAAAGAAAAGGATTAATTTCAATCTATTGCCACTTTGCAAAGCACGTCTAGTATCAATTCACATTGACTTTTATAGGCCTCAGGTGAAACTAATTGATTTTCTGTGACAAAAGAAACCATAACATTGAACTTGAGTTTGGAGTAGCTAATAAATCTCTCACACTCGCGAAAGTGATAAACCTAATAGGCTTATACTGCTTGCTTTTCTCATAAGTTCCAGTTATATGGCTTCGTCATATTACTGTTAGGATAGCGTGACATACGAGCAAACAGAACGAGGAAACTTTTAATCCGACAACAAACAGATATAAAAGAAACTCGTTTCCTTCTTTTCGACGGTTCTATAGCATCAGTACGTGACATCGTCAAGTTTGGCGTGCGTTATCTCTCTCTAATTTCCGTTGTCTTAAGTAATAAAGTAGCTGCGAAAATTCGCGCCAAAATCAGCGTAGAAGCGTCAAAGTATTTGTGCATGACTCAGAGTCAGACTAATTAGTATATACGGAGATAAAACACACATTGGGGTCTCCTTTTCTTTCTTTGGTTTTGAACTTTATATTATAGGACAGCGGAAGACAAAGGCCAGGTCAGCATGTACTTGGAATGTTTACCGGGTTATTGTTGAAATTAAGCTCGTCAATTGAGGCTAAGCGCAGGGCTTAATTAATGAGAAAACGCAAAAATGAGTCGAGGCTGAGCAACGAATTTAGAGGCTGTAGTGAGGGAATAAGAACGGGGAAATTGACATCGATGATCCTTTACTCATCGCTTACATTAAGGAGTTATTCAGATATGGAATGTAATCCAGTATCCTTCCAAGACAACTAAAAATAAGATAAACAGGGTCTGGTTGGGTGTAACGTAGTCTGTTCTTGGTCGCCTCGAAGTCAAGACGACACAACGTGAATTTGTTCAAAACTTTACGGTCAACTCGATATGGCCTAACTTACGAAGAAAAACTCTAAATGAAATATGCCCCAACGTGACTTTGTTGAGGGGAAGTTTCAGGCATCTTCGTTTGTGAAATACATCTAGAAACAAGGCTGTACAAAATATGAAAACGCTCTTTTTTATCACACTAATTGTGATCATGATCAGAACTGTTGAGTAAGTTATGTTTCAGCATTAAAGGGATACGCCACCAGGCGGCCGTGGGGAAAGTCAGGATTGCGTAAGCCCCATTCACTCGTACGCAAAGTTTGTGCGTCGAACGCGTACGAAGGATGGCTGGCATTATTTCGGACTGCACGAAGCCGCCCGAATCTCGCACGAGAGCTCGAGCTCAGACGGAGCGTGCATGTTGCGCGGCGACCAGTCCGTCCGGAGTTAGAGCCCCGCGGGGCAACGGCATGATCAGGTAACGATCACGGTGCCCTCTCGCGGAATAAAAACGTCCACAATCTGCGGTTGAGTATCCCTTTAAACGACAGAAAAACTTATTCACGACAAAACTCTACGAAGCGCGATAGTACAATTTCGAAATTCATATTTGGTACATTTCGAAAGAACAACGGAACTTTATTTATTTTCATAATGAAAACTTTCAGTGCATATTGTTGGTAATATTGCTTTATATCGAATAACAATTTCAAGGATATTAAATCTCTAATGTGAAAGGTCCTGTCTATAGGGGTACCCTATATGGAATGCGTCAAACTCATCATCTACGGCGAAATCAACGAGGGTATAGATTAATTAGCGGGGTTCCCTCTTCGAGGCTTGCTTGCTTAGCAGGTCACGTGACTTTGAAGATGTCTCGGGCCGCGTTTTAGATGATGACTCATCGCAGAGCTTTCGCTTCCTGATGCGCGGTGCTGTACATGGTACTTTTGACGAGAAGCAGCGAATTTTCAAAGTTTATGAATATGTTTTCAGAGGCGTATCCATGATTTTGTCAAACGGGGGGGGGGGTCTCAGGGGGTATGGCTTCCAATTAAAAAAAGCAACAACATTTGACGAGCAAAAAAAAAGGGGGAGTTCGGACCCCAAAGACCCCACCGGATCCGCCCCTGGTTATGAATGAGCACATTATGATTCCTAGAATATGTGCAACATGAGTTAAAGATAATGTTGAGTTTTGATCATGCGATTACTTTGTGCAAGAAACTGTCTCAAAGCAGTTGATCATATCTACAAAAGAAAGGTGTATACTGTGAGGTTTTGGAATCATCAAATGATAAGAAATTGACCCGATCTCGATGGAAAGCACATGCACTGCATACATAAAAGGGTATAGGGAACTGCACACACACATACATACACACATGTGGCATGAATGTTCGGGCAGAACACTTCAGCGATTTCTCGTCATATTTCAGATATGCCGGCATTTGAAGAGAACACGATAAAAACTATACTTTCGAAAAATAAACTTAAGACAATTTCAATAGCCCTGTCTATCACCTTTAGAAATGTGCGAACGTTACAATGGCGTATTACATAATCCGAACCTGATTTCTATGGGCAGTACAATAGGCCTTTGAAATTGCCCTTGAGTTTATTTTCCGAAAGTAGTAGTTTTTATCGTGTTTCAGAGTAATCTTTTTCATAAAAGGAATGAGAAAGCTCACAAATTATTGTTCACCTTTCCCATCACTCAAGCTTATCTTTGAGGTAATTTATTGACATTGCACAATTTAACCCAAAATAACCTCAATAAAGCCTGGAACAATAATTGTCCCACCGACCCCCCCCCCCCCCCCCCCCCTCTTTAAAAACTAAATACATTTAACACAAATTAAATGTCCAGTTATTACGTCCGATAGTTCTGCCTGACCGAAATAGGATTGCAGAGTAGCTGGGGTGGAGGAAAGAATAAAGTTGCACTGTTTAACCTTTCTCGGAAACATTGAAAAGTTCTTGATTACCGCACAGTAGTGATGATAGAAATCTCCCTAAAGATCGATTAAAAATTATTTGATGGGATCACTGAAGACCTCTCGTTTTCTTTAAATTATCTTTATGTGCTTTATATCTAAGTGTTGGATTCGAATTCCCTGTTTGAGGAAAGACAAACATGCATCCAGCATTATATGAAAAACAACATGATAATCTTTATCTTATAAGGGGTGGGCATTTTTTGGCAATTTGGCACGTGCCCTTGCGCCCCCTGGAACAGCCATTAGATGATGGTCTATAGATAGGCCTACGTGTTAAACGTTTTGCACAAAATACTGTTGTTCAATCCTTAAAATATATTGCAATTCAACTTTAAATCATTTTCATTAAAGAATTCCATGCTAATACTTTGTAACCATCAGAGCAACCCATCCCATTAAAAGCACACACCATCCGGTAATTGGCATTATTTTCTTTAAAAAATTCAGCCACAAAAGGATTACGCTAAAACGTAATGGTGCATTGTGTGATGGACACCCCAAACCACAAATCACATTTTAATTCGACCATTATTATGTATGCTTCCATTATTTCTCATCAATTGTGTATTATTTCGAGAGCTTTTTTTTTTGGTTACGAGCATTATCCCCGCCTACGCCCCCGTCTTCCAATTCCAACGGATTAATAGCACTGGTCGTCTCATCCTCCCACCCCCTATAGCAGCACCCCCGCACAGCCGAAAGTTCAGCGCGGTTGACCATGCATTGCCGTTCGGCGCCAGCACCACAAGAGCTCCAGCATGGCATGTCCTAAGAGAGTACACTGCTTGTATCGTTGTGTGTTTCTTTGCTTTTAAAACATGAGCTATCTTTAGCATAATTCACTTTAGGTGAAGAGTTTAACTTTCAAGTATATGCCAGTTTCTATCACATTATCTTTACAGTGTATTCACCCCAAAGGTGTTACTAAGATAATATTTAGAATGTATTGATAAAGACGTACCGGTATCCATTTTTTTCTTCTTTGATCATTCATATCAAGACTATTATAACTTGTAAATATGTTTAAAGCGATGTCCATCATAACCTGTTGTAGAAACACAAACTTTATTCTTTCAAAGCATTAATGAAAAAATACCTTTTATCCAAGTATTTGTAAAGATGACCAGTTTAAGAAGATATACGAATCGCACACTTTTCACCCGCACTCACGCACATGCACGCACTTGCAATTTCTCTTTTTTCTACCTTTTTTTTCTCATAAACTCCCATTTATATAATTTCTGGAAATATATCTAATTCTTTATACGTGACACCCCATACTACACATCGACTCGTATATTTAGGTATCATGTAGCCCCAATCCCCGGCCCGGCTGCTATCCACTAAAGCATTCTTGCTTATGATAGCTGGCCCCTGCATTTATCTCGATTTATTGACTTACTTTCATAATTTCAATATCTAAATATATATATTCTTTTTGTAATTCAGTTGTCACATTATTTGTATCAATTCTGATCTGTATCATTATTGTATGCAATGTTTGTATTTGATTTCTTAATAAATGCAGAAACATCTGCTTAAAAAAATTAAAAACTTGCTTGGTAATGATAACCTATTCACTTTTAATGTAACAATATGTATTTTATTAATTATAATCTTTAGAAAGCTTTCATATTTTTTCTGTATAAAAAGGGACATAAATTAATGTTTCATTCAGACAACTTTTATATCCCGTGACTTTATATACTTTCAGATGGCAAGAGCATTGAGGTAAACACGCCTGTCTGGTTGTTATGAGCTGACAATACATTTAAAGGGAAATCCAACCTTAATAGCAAGTTGCTTTGAAAGAAAGAGGAAATATCAGAGAAGTAGATTGGTGAAAGTTTGAACGAAATCGGACAAGCAATAAAAAAGTTATGAAAGTTTTGAAAGTTGTAATCACTATACATACGGGAATTTCAAATTGGCCGAATGTAATGTCTCTGTGATGTAGCTGTGGACAACTCCCCCATTCGCTCCAATACACAAAATGACTAAAATATCACTTTTTTCAAAATGTATTATTCAGTAGGATCCTTTTCTTTCATGAGGACCTATAACAATATGCTATCTCCAATATATTTTGAGTACTGCCAAAAGGGTAAAAGCGCCTCGAAGAAAACAGCAAATTAATGATATTTTTGTGTACGACAAACGGGAGAGTTGTCCACAAAAATGTCACAATCGACTCACCTAACTGCCAATTTGAGATTCGCATAGATGTAGTGATCTAATTTTTGAAACATCCATAACTTTCTTAGTCCTTGTCCGATTACTTTCAAACTTTTAAATGTCCTGTTTTTCTTATTTTTCTGCTTTCACACAAATCATTTTATTACCAAGGATGGATTGCTCTTTAACTTTGGAAATACGTAGCCCTTTGATACTATTTCAAAGCTCACCAATCAAACTCATCATGAGTATGATCATCGCTATAAACGGCACAATATTATCGACATTATAATCGGCAATGTTTTATGATATATGGTATTTTGTTTGAAATTATTGTCTATTTATCTATTGATAATTATTAATGTTTATTAATCAATCAACGATGAATCCCTTTAGTGCATTACATTTAAATACCATTATTAAAATACCATCATTAAATACAACACTACTGCTTCAGTGTCATGATGCTGTGTTTTTATTGGGGCTTTTGAAGATTTTTTTTTTCACTTTCTCCTTCCTCATTATTATCAATTACCATCATGGCCATTATCCTCTTAAGTTTGTTTTGATTTTAATCATAGAGAGAAAATAGAATTAAAATATTCACAAGCGTACTTAATAGCTGGTTAAATATATATTTCTTATTTACTTGCATCCACCAATTACTAACAAAAAAGAATATTCTGTTTTAATATAATGAAATAACATTTGATTTCAAACATTCGGGAAGAAAACAGATCTTGACATGATCGCCCTAACAGCCTCATTACTATCATTTCCCTCGTTCTTGTCACTCTTATTTGTTTGATTGTCCCTCATTAATATGGGCGTGCGCCACCACCGGCTGTAATGCGACCGAGGTTTGATTTCTCCATGCAGATTCAGGTCTATGTGATTCCTTATTTCCCAGACATTAGGGAGGTGGAAGAGAACTAAGTTACTAGTCTTAGATAATATCCATTTTAATTGTTTTATCATCATATTACAGTACTCATCATCATTTAATATCATCATCATCATCACCACCACCATGAACCACCACCATCACCACTATAATCATAAGTACAACCACCACCATCACCTTCGCCAGCACCACAACCACAATCGTCATCATCATCATCATCATCATCACTACCACCACCACCACCGTTTCTATAACCGTTGCCACTACCACCATGATCACCATCATTACCACCACTACCATCATCACCACTGCCACCACACCACCATCACCACCACTACCACCATCACCATCACCACTACCACCACCACCACCACCATCACCACTACCACCATTACCACCACCATCATCACCACTACCACCACACCACCACCACCAACAACAACAACATCACCACCACTACCACCACACCACCACCACCATCACCACTACCACCATCACCACCACCACCATCACCACCACCACTACCACCATCACAATCACCACCTCCACGATCACCATCACCACTACCACCATTACCACTACTATTACTATCACCACCACTACCACCATCAACACCACCATCACCACTTCCACCATCACCACCACCACCATTTCCACTATTACCTCCACCACCATCAAAAGCACCATCACCACCACCACCACCTCCTCCACCACCATTGCCACTCCCACCATCACCACCACCACCACCACCACCATTGCCACTACCACCATCACCACCACCACCACCACCATCATCACTACCAGCATCACCAATACCACCATCACCAATACTTATACAGGCAGTGATCACTAATATCTTATTCAACGGTTCCTACAATGACATACTGAATTAAGTTTTATCAATTATTATTTAAACCTTTACTACTGACATCTATATAATTGGCATCTTTTGATGACTTTACCCCGATTAACTCCGATTAACTTTGGGTAATTTCATTATACAACTTGGGTGATATTTTGCCAATTTTGAAGTTATTATTCTTTATTTTGACCCTGTTAGCATCACCTAAGCTTCTCACAAAATTGCTCAAAGTTGATAGGACACATTAAATGGATTCGGTAACTTTGTGGAGGCTTGATTTAATAAATTGTTGAATTTTTATATCTGTCTTGTATAATGATGTTCAGAAGGATAAATAAATAGCCAGGCATAGAAAGGTTAAATATATAATGCTATTATTAAGATATCTATGACTGAATATTCCCATTTACGAAAGCGTATTGCCATACGCTTTAGTCTAACACTGAGTCTATTGGGAAAAATGAGTCTGGCATTTCTGGTCACTTGCATATGTTTACTTTTGTGAAGGATATGGTGATTTTGAAGTGCTTTCCCCCCTAGGCTTCATTTTTACACCATATTACATACACTGATAGTATGTAAGGCCAGGTAGCTCAGATTTTATCAAGCCTCTACAAAGTTACCAAATCACTTTAAGGAGGCGCGATGGCTCAGTGTTAGAGCATTGATCTCATATTTGGGAGGACCCGGGTTCGAAACCAAGTGGATGCGCTAGTGCCCTTTGGTTAGGCATTAATTTTATCCTCATTACCAAGTCCCTCGGAGCCGACTTGAAGCGTCGGTCCCCTGGTTGCTCACTACAATCATACACATGTTTTTTAAAGATAAAGTTGAGTTCTGGTCATGAGATTGAATTGTGAAAGAAAGTAACTGTCTCATATTAATTGGGAGAGGTTGATTATATAGCACATAAGAATTGGTGTATGCTGTATAAGGTCTTGGAATCACCAAAATGATAAAAAATCGACTCAATCCTGCTGAGAGTCACATGCACTGCACACAGAAATGTGTATATGGGACTATACACAAATGTTTGGACCGAACATTTCAGCTGTTTCTTTTCATATTTTGAATGTGAGGGCATTTGAAGAGCAATCCTTTTCAGGGGACATTTCTACTATGATAATCTTCCAAACTAACATTAAAAGAATGAGGAAGCTCACAAATTATTTTTTATCTTTCCCAGAACTCAACCTTCCCTTTAACAGTCAGGTAGAATAAACCATCAAACCTTTTCAAACACCTAAATACCATTATTTTCTTTTACAGCAGTATACGCCCATCCATTTTCCCCAATACCTCGTCCTAAAAAGAAAAAGTAATTGCACTTTCTGGGTGTTGTCAAGTTGTCTGAATACAGGCGCCACCACTAAACCCCAACGGTAAAATGGCCTTTCAATTTCCACCAAAGGATTCCACAGATATTATATTTTTATCCGCACTGACTGTTTTCCCATATTTATTAGTCATTTTGTTTGCCTGGATTATGGATCATAACAACACAAACAAGAGATGACTTCAATCCCACATGTGAAATCACGCCATGGGTATTTAGATGATTTTGAGGGGATAAGGTTTCGTATAAGATCCCTAAACTTAAAATCCGTTAAGTAACGTATTATTTTACGTTTCTTCTCTTGGTAAGAGAGAGAGGGGGGTGAGGGACGCGAAAGGAGGAGGAGTGGACCCCAGACCTCGAAATCAGTGTTTACATCAGCATTACCGAGTATACGCCAAAGGGTGGCAGGCGTATGCTCCCCCTTTTAAAAAGACAGGAAAATATAAATACAATTTGCAGAGGCCCAAGAGCACGCGGAGCTGCCCAGATTCATTCTGCGCCCCTCCCCCTCCCTGTCCACCTCCCGTGGAGTACCACGCCCCTTGTTTAATCATTTTCCGGATACGCCACTAACCATTATTTGAGGATGCGTCAATCTCTGTGATTATAATCACCATTCTGGAAAATTTCAGTCGAAATTTGAAACAAACCTTGAGTGGTTAAACCACTAATCTCAACCAAAATACAAATCATAATACCAAGTTCAATGAGATTTCTCTTCTTTTTACATTGAATTGAAAAGTGTTTCCGACTTACCATGGATTTCCACGAATCGTTTCGAAAACTTTATCAAATATAACACTAGCTAGTATAATTTATGTTATGCAAAGCTAGGATAATAATATCATTCGACACTTCTATATCTCGGGGAAAGGGAGCTTCGTAAAGGGTATATTATAATTATATTATCAGAGAGTGAAAAAGTAAGATAAAACTTCCTTTCTTTGATAGATAAGATATAAATGTTTCACAGCGTTTCATTCAGTTGAACTTTTGCACAAAATATTATTGTCTAACAATATGAGTTTAAAAGTTGATTCCGTTTAGGATCTCAATGATGATTAGAAGATAAAAACAGTTTGCTGTACCTTCAAGCAAGCATAAATAAAAATGTACATCATCATAAAATTATATCAGGTTTATGACGTAGAAGTTATCATTATTTATCCTAATAGCAAACGGTTACGTATACAAGATTCTTGAAAAGACATAATCACTATGATATCAATGACTTCGCCTTTTAGTGCAATTTAAGACTCACAAGCTACTTCATACTCGGGAATGTGGGAGTATATATTTCCAGAAATAGTACTACTATTTATTTTCCCAAGGTAAAAAACAAAATATGGGTTTGATGTTTAAGGTGGTGAACCCGTTAAATATGAGGAAATATATAGAAAGAGGAAAGGTATCCACGACATCCGAAATGCGGTCATCGTCACGAATGACGTCATCAGGTCATGAAATACTTACCTAATTCACGCTTGAGTAAAGGTAATGCTATTGTAAAGTACCAAGTAAACAAACCGCACTTCATATTCTCTCCCGTGCAATAGGGGTAACAATCCTTGATATATAGCGTGCGAAAGAGACATATTTCACAGGTGATATCATATTGATATTGACTTTTGACAATATATCTTTGTGAACTTGAATTTTATGGTATAATGACGTTCAAATGTTTGAAAGGAAATGATGCATTGAATAATCATTTGGAGTATAGGTCTGTACCAATATTTGGAGAGTTACATAATAGCTTCCCTGGTAAAATGAGCGTTCTCATTGAAATTCGATACTTCACGCTATTCGTACGTATTACGTAATGATTTAATAAGATTTATCAGTTAATAGTAATGTTAATAAGGCGATATAACCTACAGCGACATTTGTTTCAAAACTTTTTAAAAGAATTAGTGCTTTAAAAAAACAGGTGTTCAATCTCACGACTCTTCTCCCTCTCTGTAATGTCTGTCTGTCTGTCTGTCTCACTCACTCACTCAATCTCTCTCTCCCCCACCCCCCCCCCCCCCCCCCTCTCTCTCTCTCTCTTTCCAAATGAAGTTCCAACTGATATACTTATTTTGACCGGCTCATATCGATCGCTGTATGAGTAAGATCGTAAGGTCGATCGATTGATTGCCATTTAGCCTTGTGTTTCTATTGTCTCAGACGCGAAAAAATGTGGAAGTATATAACGCCATTAATATTTCTGAAGCTAGCAGCTGTTTTTGTTTTGTTTTTGTTTTAGGGTCTCGTCATGTGAGATAGATGCTCAGCCCGCCATATTGATTCATCCATCATTTTCATGTTCCCAGTTATTACAAGATAATTAAGCCTATTTTTTTTAAATCTAAAAACACCAATACTTTCCCCCGAAAATAAAATTTGTAGCTGATAAGCACGAACACTATAGTAAGGTGTTTATAAAACGCGTAAATAAAACAAAATGAAAACACTTTGGGGTTCGTTGGATAAAATTCAAAATTGGCTTAGTTCAGTTTTGTGATCTTCATATATCGAAATGCATACAAACGGGCAAACACAAATTCAGATCCAGATTCAGATTTAAATTCAAGATTTGTTGTTCAATATAGTACTCCTATATAGATCATCTTCCCTGGCAGAAACCGAAAAATAGCTCTTGAATAAACAATTATAAGGAAAAAATAAAGTTATCTGTAATATTACGCAGACAAATGAAACAAGTAAAATATACAGGGCAATTCATAATTATATTGCAAGTTACCGACCACAAGGTCCCTTCGCGCCATTAAATGTTATGAAACATCGTAAGCTGATTGAGCTTAGTACCACATTTTAAGATAAATGAGTATAATCCCAACCTCGGCTTGTCT
Source organism: Heliocidaris erythrogramma (assembly GCA_025617745.1). Classification (NCBI taxonomy): domain Eukaryota; kingdom Metazoa; phylum Echinodermata; class Echinoidea; order Camarodonta; family Echinometridae; genus Heliocidaris; species Heliocidaris erythrogramma. The sequence continues at coordinate 31,668,982 of CM046873.1, forward strand.
AGGGATTTTCCCTGAAAATTCCCCCTCAGCGCACCCCACCCGACCCCGGCCCCACGTTTCCTTCCACAGCGCTACCACTTTTACCAGGACAGTATACCAGGAATTAAAAATTGCAATTTCGGTGTAACCAACCGTTCCGTGTGCTAATGGTGGAGCCGGACTCGATTTCGACTCTTTCCGGAGAAACCGGTCACCCAGCGAGAGAAAGTATCCATATTATGTTTAGGTTTCAATATTTTCCAAGCTCCAGTGTCTAATGCTTCACATTCATTTGCGATGAGTCGGAAAATAATTTTCGGGGAAAATTGATCGGGTGATCCGAGCATCAGGTTGGATGTTGCTTTAAAGAGAGAGAGAGAGAGAGAGAGAGAGACAGACAGAGAGACACAGGGAGAGACAGACAGAGAGAGACAGACAGACACAGGGAGAGACAGACAGACAGACAGAGACAGAGAGAGAGAGAAAGAAAAAAAAATGAGATGACGGACTGAGGATTCAGTAGCATGAGATTAGGAAGGGGTAACGTGAGAGTAAAATATAGACAGCAGCTATGAGTGTGAATTAAAACAATGAGGGAAGGTTCAGCAAAAGAGACGCTGTAAGGGACCAAACAAAAAATAATAATAAAAAAAATAGAGATATATATGGGTCTCCAACTCTTTAAATAGTTGTAGAACCATAGCAAACTGCCTATTGTTTTTGTTTTTATTTTCTAGGCCTCGAAACGAGGGGTGCTGAAGAGTAACAAGCAGGGGGTACCGTTGAAGGACACGTGCCATCCCCAATCACTTGGCGGAAAAAGAAAAGACACACAAAAAAAGAAAAAAAATAAAATGAGAGTGGGAAAAAAGAAAAGTGATAAGCAGACACTACGACCCCCCGCACCCTCCCTATACTCTAAATTGACACCCTTGTTAATTTGCATTTCATCATGCATCTAGTAAGACAGGGGGTAGCTGCCCCCCCCCCCCCCAATCATGACCATGCACTCCCGTCCCAATGCCTCGACCCATGCTACTCCACTAGAGGGGCGTCTACCTGAGTTTTAATGTATGCTTCATGCGCCATTGAACCAGTAAGGAGATAAATCACTCATTTTATCCTTTCAATCAATCAACCAATATTAAATACTCTAACCATTAAACCATTCATGGGTCAACTTATTGGTTACATGTCGTTTTTCCGAAGGTTCATAATTCCGAAGGTTCGTTACTCCGACGGTTCATAATTCTGAAAATGATAAAGGGTTCATATTTCCGAAGGTTCGATAATTCAAAAAAAGTTATGTAGGGCTCTATTGCATTTTCGGAATTACGAACCTTTCGGAATTATGAACCTTTTTGCATTTTCGGAATTATACGAACCATATATTTCTTATTCGGATTTACGAACCTTCGGGGTAATGCAGCAATTGTTCGGAATTATGAACCTTATTTCATATTTCGGAATTATGAACCCTGTTATGTGAAATTTGTGTTTCGGAATGATGAACCTTCGGAAAAACGAAGCTTCGAAAACACAAGTACCCCCAACTTATCTTATAGAACAATAGAACGCTATATTTCAGTCCAACAGTGCCAATCCATCCTTTGCGTTACTAGTATTCGCCTTGCTGTCAATACTATTATGATTTTCAGGGGCGGATACAGGATTTTCAGAAAGTGGGGCGCATTTCCTGAGGGGGGGCGCACACAGAGGAACCATCCGTTTGACGAAGCTAAACGGCCATCTAGGGGGTCCGGGGGCATACTTTGTCAGACAAAACTGGGGGGGGGGGGCGCACGCCCCTTGCGCCCCCCTCTGGATCCGCGCCTGATTTTATAGGAAATCATGGATTAACCGGCATGTTGACTACTGAATTATCTTACTCCCATATATTATGCTTCATACAGGGATCACCCGGTTCCAGTAGGCGATGGGTTAAGTCTGTAATATTAATGAAAAGGGTTGATTTCATAAGAAATACGTATGACCTTATAATTGACAATATCAGTGAATTAATAACAGCAAAAAAAAAACAACAACAAAAAACCCCTCATACATAATTATAGTTCCATAATAATATTTTTTTTGCTTTCAAAATTTTGCCATAATTTTATAGATTTCTTGTGTGGTTGCGATATGTGTATCTTTTTATAATAATTATGATAATAATAATAATATAATAATTATGATAATAATAATAATATAATTATTATTGATAATCATAACATCTGCTTGAATATCTTGGGATTTCATAACGGTAGAGTCACTGAAATGTGTATTACATATTGAATATTAAATATCACGATTGGATTTGGAAAATCGACGGTGATAATTATGAAAAAAAAACACGAGGCAGAAATAAATACTAGTAATCCCTTCAAACCTGCTTGTCAGCTTGCATAAAGTAACCATTGCTAAATAAAGAACGATTGACTTTCATCTTAGTGTTTGAAGTTACATATTCATACTTCAGACCAGAAAATTTATGAAGCCTTATGTTTTAAATATACTAATTTTGTACCCATTTTGCTACAGGTATTTTTAAGCTGCTTTCTATCAATTCAACTTTATTCTAAATCATTATGCTCGGCTGAAGGTTATTTTATTCTTCTCCTTAAAAATCAAAATATTTAATTCTTTGTATGAGCAATATACTCGTGACTGGAGATGAGAGATAATACTCCACGTGAAAGTGATGCATTGCGTCAAAATAAAGAAAGTGTTGTCATGTATATCCGCGGTTCTAAGCCAGGGCGTTTCAACATTTCATAAAGGTATTTCACAAAGATTGCGAAATTTCGTGGAATTCATCATCACCAGACCCCCATCCAATTCATGTCTTTTCTCACACAAAACGAGTTCATTCTTGTTGAGTTTGTCACCGTTCTTGCATAGCTTTTAGGCTTTTTTGATGAGATGTAATCTCCTTTTCGGTTTTGAGGTATTATCAAACAATGAAAAATGAGAATTCTTGTATAATTAAGCGATTTTTTTTCTGGTTTGAGGCTTCCGACTTTTTGCAACCATGCTATAAGTTGTTCGAGAGTAAACGTGAAAAATAAAGAACGCCCTGTCATTGGAGGAATTCAATTTTAACGGTTCAATACTTCGATCACAGATGGACAGTAGGGTGGCATAAAATACAAGCGATAATAACTTTTCTACACTTTGATATATGGAAATCTTTACTAATTTTACAGGCAGTTGTAATGATAAGGTATTACAGTCATCGACGACAACTGCTTTTAAAATATAGGCCTATGTACCGCATGTTTTTAATGATTTTTTAATAATTATCTTAACATTATTATCATAATAGATAATCGTAATGGATATTAAAGATATTTAATTTTAATTTGCGTTATTATTATTATAATTATTATTAATATCATTATAGTACCATTACTATTATTATTATCATCATCGTTGTTGTTGTTGCTGTTGTTACCATTATTAGTTTTATTGTCTTATCATCATCGTCATGTTTGGCATCATTAGTATACTAATACTTCTTTCATCATAATCATTTTTATCGATGTTAATCATATATTGTTATATCATATTACTATCATAGTTCCAGTTATAATTATCAATTTGAAAGCAATGTGCTTTTTCTTCTTCATCGTCATCATCACCAAATGTCGTCTTCATTTGCGTCTTCTCCATCATCGCCAAATTGATTGGAAGATTCTTACTGTCCCTCCTCGAAATTTCGATTCAGATTTTGACCATCGTGGGAATAGTAACTGTTGTGACTCATTCGGGTGTTTCCTTCGATTTCGTCCATACTTTTGACCTTTTTCCCGCAAGGAAACAAAAGAAACTCATGTATTCAGGTGCGTTCATTCATAAAATACAATGAATGGCAAAGACTGTTGAGATCTCTCCAGACGTTTCATTGAAATAATGACAGCGACAACCACTAGTTTTAGTCTATGCCGATTGTTGCATGATAGTGTAAACGACTGGAATGAGTCTGGTTTGTCCGAGGTAGAATTGATGACATCATGCTGGATCCCCTCGATTGGTGGAAAATGACGTCAACTCTTTCACCGTGTGCTGTAAATCGTAGTCTTGAGGCAACAACTTCCATGGTTTGCATCATCAAGTTCGACGTTGTTGTCATTTTTACTACCATAAACCTTATTTAGATCATTACCCCATCCTGCATGTTATAGTTAGGCTTCTTTTTTTAAAATGCAGGATTTGGGTGCTATAAGCATCAATCTTTACCCTGGTCCTAGGTTCCTCGAATTAGATGTAAGTTGGACCTTAAGATTATTACTTTGCTTTCACAGATCGAACTGGCTTAGAAGGTAGTTTGGTCATTATTTTGGGAATTTACTCAGTCCCACAATCCTTCAGTCTTCTGGGATACAGCCCCATCACCACTATAATATCCGGTCAGTGAAACCAAAGAGAAAGAAACGAAAGAAAAAGAAAGAAAGAAAAAAAGAAAGATAGTAAGAATGACAAGAAAAGAAAAAGACTTCTCGCCCCCCTTTTTTCTATAAAGTGGGTGAAGAAACTGGGCATATTGACAAAAGTGTCCAAATATGCCCCTTTCTCTGCCCTAAAAATGTGTTCTTTGATAATCATAGGGGGAAGGGGCTCACCTTCTCCCCGAAGGATAAGATATAAAGAGAACGTAAGAAGAATGAAGAAGATTTATAGAAGAAGTATAGAAGAAGTAAAGACCAAAAAAAAAAAAGGAAGAAAAAAACTAAATAGACGAAGAAGGGGTAAAATGAATATAGGGGATAATAATAATGATAATATTCTGGATTTATATAGCGCCTAACACATGTAGGCTCTTTACAGATATATTATTACCCTGGTCATTGGAGTCATGGCTTGTCCGCACACATGACAATGTATGCACCTTCTCCACTCCCCGGGGAGATTCCAGCCATGAGGCGCCTTTTGCAGACGCTCACAATCCTACCGCGGGCACCCATTTAACACCTGGGTCGAGAGAAGCAATGTAGATGAAATGTTTTGCTTAAGGACATGAGTACCGTGCCGGGGATCGAATCCACGACATTCACATCACCAGTCCAAAACCACTCCACTACGAAGAAGAAAGAAGTGGAGAAGCTGAAGAAGAGAAAGACGGATGGGGAAGCAGGAAAAGAAAGAAGGAAGAGAAGGTAGAGAAGAAAGATGATAATTGAAGAACTAATTAGAGCAGGGTAGACGGAAAGGAAAAGAGTGAGATAATGAAGAAGGAAAAGATGTGAAGAAGATGAAAACAGGATAATAAACAGAAGAAAAAAAATGAAGATTATTATTAAAAGAATGTAATGAATTCTATTAAAATGAATAACAAAAAACTGCAAAAATTTAATTAAAAATTGCATCTAGTATATGGCCTCGGTATAGAATCTGTATCGATATTTTAATAAGGTATGTAAAAGTTTGACCTTTCTGAACTCCTGATACATCCCTTATGATATTTACATCAAACACACGAAAAATATCTAACTATCCAATATTTCCATTCCTGAAAACTAAAAAATCTTAAAACGTGGCTGAATGCGTAGACTAATGTTTCGTTCCATGCATTATGTCGAAGGAGGAATCCCTTGCCGATTCGATCAACCTGCGCCAGCGATTCGGCTACCGTATGACGACCGACCGTATGCATCCGTTGATCTTCGTACAGGAGTGTGTGGGAAATTTGCCGAAACACCTTCGAAGGACTCGGCAAATTCTAGGATTTTGGCAACAATGTAGGGAAGTGGTAACATTTTTCTGACAAAATGGTGGACGAAGGAGTACGATTGCGTGTGTCTGGTGCAGTGGGCATGTTGGACATGGAGTGTCAGAGCTTTGAGCAGCAGGAAAAGTGAGATGTAACTAACAAAAAAGAAGAAGGTGAGTTTGGGGTTTAGTATACCGGAATGGATTCCTTCCCGTAGAAAGCTGCACGAAGGGTAGGAAGAGTTAGTTCTGTGCATATTCACTGCATCACCTGTGAATTTGTGTGGTAGAGCTAGCGAATGTGATGTGATGTCAGTCCACAACAGCTGGTTTTGGACCAAGTGGTTGAGTATAAATAATGCATAAATATTATTTATCATGCCAGTTTTTATGATTATTGAAAAATTCTGATCAGTGATGGTGTCATTACAGCAGTAGAACATTGATAACACTTTAACAGGTAGATCTATAAATGCATGACATGCCATGACATGCAGATCCATTTATGACATTGTGTAGATTTGTCTAATCACCTGTCTGTAATCATCAAATTTATATGAAGCTTGATTTTAAATCATTTTTGAAATACAGTTAAACAGAACTAGAGTAAGAGCGATGTCTGTTGAATAATGTGTTATATTTTTATTCTTGTTTAAAAAGAGAGAAAGAGAGAGAGAGAGGGGGGGGGGGGGAAGCAGAAGAAGAAAAGGAGAAAATAAAGGAGAAAATAAAGGAGAAGAGAAATAAGAAGAAGATGGACTGCCCCCTCCTCATCATCACTGTACTACCACTATCACCAAAATCATCACCACCATTACCATCGACATTATCGTCACCACCACTGCAATAACCACAACCATAAACAACTACCACACTACACCATCATCATCTTTACCATCATAAACATCAACATCTTCATCATGTCATCATTATCATCATCATCATCATCATCATCATCATCATCATCATCATCATCATCATCACCGGCATCATCACCATCATCTCCACAACAAGTACAATCATCACCAGATTTACCACACCCTTGCCATCCTCCCCATCACTACCACAATCATCAGCAGCCACCACTACCACTACCACAAATCCATGGTCTTCCAATATATAATCCAACATCACCTTTAGTTAAGAGCAGATCATTGGTATTTTAAGATCATGAATAATGCTAATTGCGCAACTACTAATAAAACCATTCCAAGGTACATTATTGCACAATCATTTTGAAAACTGTGTTATAAGCATTTTTTTTGTTGTCTCTATTATAAGATACATAATTAATATTTCTGTATCATTTATTTTGTGACAAACAACTTTTATATTAATGATAACAAGAGAGTAATAAGGGATGTTGATACATGTATCTGCTTTTAATTTTGGATGGCTTCTGACTTCTGTTGATGCCATCACCAGTTGCTACGACTGCCCTGGATCGATCGGAGATGATTAGAACCCGATGTCACTTTGCCAGAGCTCCATGAATATTATATAGATCTAGACAATTTTAATGCACATACTGCTGTCATGGTGTACGCTTCCCTCATGTAGGTATTCGTGGAAATGAATAACCGTAAATATTAATAATCAGTTTATTGCATTTGGGTAGTATGAGGCATGAAGCGTGAATTTTAAAATGTTTTGGGAAGATAGTGGTGATGATGTTACTGATGATTTATTCATAATTGAATGAAAATTGTGAGATATTGTTAATATTTTATGACTTTATTGTTTTTCATTTTCCTTTTGAGGATTTGTTAGTCATGATTGATGTAATGATGACAGGTTTCAAAGAGGAAGACTGATGAATTCATAGAAGATGATTCTGATCAGTGCTATCACAATAAGGATGACAGAATCTAGGAGATGATGATGATGATAATGGTTATGAAAATGATGAAGATGATGATGATGATGGTGTTGAAGATGATGATGGTGATGATGGTGATAATGATGATGATGCTGATGATGATGGTGTTAAAGATGATGATGATGATGATAATGGTGATGAAGATGATGATGGTGAGAACGATGCTGCTGATGATGATGATGAAGATGATGATGGTGATGATGACGATGGTGATGATGACGATGGTGATGAAAATAATAAAGATGAAGATGATGATGGTGGTGATGAAGATGATGATGATGATGATGATGGTGGTGTTGAAAATGATGATGGTGATAACGATGATGATGGTGTTGATGATGGTGATGAAGGTGATGGTGATGAAGATGATGGTGATGGTGGTTATAATGATGATGCTACTGATGACGGTGATAAAGATGATGAAGATGATGATGAAGATGGTGATGATGACGGTGATAAAGATGATGAAGATGATGATGATGATGGTGATGAAGATGATGATGGTGATGAAGATGGTGATGAAGATGATGGTAATGGTGGTTATAATGATGATGAGATGATAATGATAATAAAGATGGTATTGATGATAATAATGATGATGGTGGTAAAAACATTGATGACTATGATGATGATTTATGATAATGAGTAATAGTACTGTTAAAAATGATGATAATAGTAATCATGTTGGTACGGTGGTTTCAGTTGCATGAAGAAAAAACGATATTGAAGATGATGTTTCTGAGATACAGGTTTCTGATAAACACCGAAAGACGACTGGTAATATAAAGTTGGTTTCATATCGGAATCACACAAAAATAAGAATTCAGAAATACAGAATGTTCTCACTGATGACTCAGGTGAAATACTCTGCAAGTAACTTAGGGTGGAGGTGATCTTTAAGGACTGTCAGTCAACATCTATTCATATTCTGATGTTGCCACGGCAACTCTTTAGGAGGAGGAATACGAGTGAGCGAGCGGTAGAGCTTCATCATGCACCTCAGTAAACTTGAATGCAGTAGGCCTGCTGTACATGAAAATTGTTACCACCTCCAGCAGTATGCTAAGCGACAGTGTGTATGAATGCATTCATGAAATCATAAGTCGTCACATATGTTGCATACCCTAGCCCCACATGTGCACATGTGGTGGGCGTCATGTTTCATAACTTCAACACATGTTCTTGTTTGCCACTCTATCATAAGAATGAAAAATGATTCCATCCATATTTGATGAATGATCATATCTTTTTCTTGGAGCAAGAAGGGCACTAACTCATACACTTTAAATAGATTTAATACCCGTCTTGCTCTCAAAAGACAACTTCAGTCTAGTCTTTATATTATCACAGTACACAGCCAGCTGACAGAAATATATACATCTTATTATAAATAGGGTCTGATGAGTGAAGACTAATCCTGTGTGTTATCTATTGGAGATGATGACTCATCTTGGCAAGGTTGTACAAAACATAACCTCATAATCAGCTAGTCTGTAAAAGTAGACCTTTTTGTAAACTTCATTAGTTAGTTCAGCAGTATTGAAAAGTTGTTGAAAACAGATATTTTTTTTATTGGACTGAGAATATTTACTTCAAGCACTTTAAGAACAATTCTGTGTAATGAGACATGCAATGTTTATGTATTTAACTAAATACTGTACAGTCCAATTGATGCAGGCATAACTCAAGCATTTCCTCTTTATACAACAAACATATTTTACAAATTATTTTTGGTGTTGGTATAAATACATAAGACCACATGGTTCATATACATATTAATTTTAATTTTGATTCATATTCAAATATGATTGTAATTGAAAAGATGTTTTCTCAAACCAGTTTAAATCAACTGTACTAATAATTTGTGCATATCAAAATGGTGACCGTCGATATTTGATATGTACCAAAAGTTGTATGGTATCTATCATGATGTTTTTTTAATTATGGTGAACAGGTGCTTTTAATTGCCTGTAAAAATGAAGAGGCACGTTGTTTTTTTCTAGAGTTGTGAATCCATATTGTGTAATTAATGTTGTACATTATATGTAATCTCTAGTTTCAATGCAGTACTTTGAAGCATCTGACAAATTCTCATGGTATGGATTAGTTTTTTCCAGCTGTTGTTTGTGAAAATTTTCTCCACAATTATGCAGAACACTGTTATGTTTGAAGCACAAAAAGAGTGAATGTCACACTGACAGAGACTTCAGGCTAGTTCAATCAAGAAGGTTCACACAGATGGAGTCATAACGACAGTTTCTCTTTGAAGCGAGCTTTGATGCCGCTACAACAAACATGACAAATATGCGCTCTCCGAAAACATTCTTCCAAAACGAGGAAACAAAGCAAATTCCGTTTCATTGCATAACCATGGTTAAGTACAATGGAGGATATTTGTTGTAATGATAATTAGTTTTCGCAGACTCAAATGTAACGTCAAAAAAGTGCACATGAATGATATAACAAGGTTCAAGCGAACATATTTAGTGTACAAAATACCAGATTTGCGATTACAATTTCTTGACTGGCCGCGTGTGCCCACTTCTTTGGTTGGCTATATTTCCTAGAGCCATCTTTCACGATGGTAATATATGAAATTTGATGATCGGAATTAAGTGGAAAGTTGTTAAAATTGCCCTTAAAGAGGCATACATTTGTGACACTTTTAAGGCTATATCTCAAAAAATTGTTCATCCTGAGGCAGGGGAATTTCGTAATGAAATCGAAATTATTTACATTGAAACTGCACATTCACTTTCTGTGTTTGTCGATTTATGAATTTAACTGTGGATCATAAACATTCAAATGTCAACACATCTCTAAATCTTTCCTGTTTACTTTGCGGCATCAGACATCCACGTCAAAGAATCAAGGCAGTCTATTAATTATCTGCCAGGTGTTTGCATTAATTATCTTTCGTTGAGACTCCATCTGTTTGAACCTCATTGGTTCTATACATGGATATGGTTTACAGTATTGATAATATTGAAATGTAACCAGTGCTTTATCAAAATTACTTTGAATACCTCAGTAACAATTATTGTTAACCCTGCACTATGAACACAATGACAAAGAAAGCAGGCAAAATATACAGCTCCTCATTGTACCCTCCACAATTGTTCTGGTAGACAAAAGAACATCCATCATTGCTATTATGTAAAATAAGTAGAACAGGTGAATATGCATGTGACACCTGTTCTACATATTTTTACATAATAGCAATGAAGGGATGTTCTATTGTCTACCAGAGCAAGTGTGGAAGGTACAATGAGGAGCTGTATATTTTGTCCGCTTCTTTGGTCGCCATGTTCATAGTGCTGATGATTGGAAGTGAAAACTTGCTATGATCATCATCTCATCTGACATAGCAACAGGCAGCTGGTGCAATATGTAGCTTGTCTTTATTATTATTGAAATAGAATCAGCTGCGTAACAAGGGGATGCAATCACCTGTTATAGGTGAAGGCCTCTATTAATTTGAATACAACTGTGAACTAGCTCACATTTGAGGAAGATTAGTGTTTAGAAAAAGGCTCATCTTCATGTTCATCTTGCAAATTTAACCTTTTTAAAATTAACAATTTAAAACATATGAGTGGGGTTCCTTCATAATGACAATTGTTGTTTTTTGAGGGCTTGTGATCATTTCTTTGTACCGTTCATCACATAGCTATTTGGTAAGCTGTTGCTATGTGGGATAAGTCTCAGTCAAGCCTGTTTTTCTATACAATTAGCATCTGATCGAAGCTTCTCTCTGTAGATCTCTATTCATCGAGAAAGAGGGAAGGGACTTGTAAATAAGCCAGTTCGGGGTTAGCGCATGGTACAAATGACCCCAAATATCCACAGATATTTTAGACATGGAGGGTCCCTTTATGTGCACTTCAGAAAAATAACTCTGGGAGTGATAGAGGTGCCTCATGAATAGCTTTTGTTTCCCCCTTTAAAAAGAATACTTCCACCTGGATATCATGGAATGCACCATTAGTGCATAATTGAATAATGATTACATGACATTCATGAGCACATATCGAATATTAGTGTCAGTGGGTTTCAGAATTTGGTACAGATGACCTTTATCTGCTCATGCTCAGATTGCATCTCCGAAGTGGCTTATACCCTTTAAAATATTGGTCCATGACTGCAGTTCTTTTAGTTTTAAAGAATTCTCCTGGAATTTTAGATTTGTGCACTATGCTGCACATGTAAAGAAGTACAATGTCATGACCAATGATTAACCTTCTCAATTTTTTTTATTCTTCAGGAAATCAACTGAAATCAGGAAGTTTGCCTTGTCTGGAGCTGAAAGCTGGACCTTCTACCAAACACAGAGAGATTACAGGAGTCTATTTTTAAGGAAGAGTCTAATTTTTCACAACAGAGTCTATACAGATCTATATGGAAACACTACAACCATAATACCTCAAGGAAAATAATGATTCTGACGATGAACTTCTGATGTCGTGGAACCAATAACCGACACTGCCAGAAATTCTGCAGGGCCAAAATTCTACAAGGAGAAAATTTCATAAATTTGAATATTTTGGTACAAATGTAGGTAATCCTTCGTTTTTCATTGACTGTTTTAATTTACTGAAACATCTGTTTATCTGAAAGAGGATATATTCAAGAGCAGAGAGAAGGTTCTTTGCCAATTTTTTTGGTTATTTTTTGATGTTTTCGTCAATCTCGTGCTTAAATATCAAACTGGAGAAGAAGGGAACATTGATGGCTGGTTTTATGTGGGGTTTCATCTCTTATTTGTTGCTGAGGCGATGCGCCTGATTCATAGCACTAAGAAAAACTACACAAGTGCAGGTTGAATTGGGACCGTTGCCTTAGCAACGCGATTGAAGAGACCACTGTGCGATTCCGCCCTCTCCTGGACTGCCGTGGCGACGAAATTCGCGAGGATATGCAGCTAACACTGGAACTTCCCGTCATTAATCCGTACGCGGCCCCACCAATAATTCGCATTATGACCAGAGAGACGCCCGCCGGGTGTCGACGAACACGGCTTATGAAACCAGAGGTTCTCGCTAAGATACTGAACAGCGCCCCCAATGGCCAAGAGAAGCTATTGTTGGTGGACAGTCGTTCATTTATGGAATACAACGTGGATCATATCCAACAAGCCATCAATGTTACAGGCTCCAAATTAGTCAAGAGACGACTTCAACACAATAAGGTGAGTTTTATCCACTCACGGGTACATTACTGTAAAATAGTTGGTATTTTCTGTCGCATGTACTAAAGGTATGGGGGGAAAATAAGATAAATATTTTAAATACTTGCTTTCAAATTCAGCCCTTAAAAATCTCACTCCTACCTCAAATGGCCGTTAGGAAGAACTTTTGATATTTACAGCAAAATCCAAAGTCAAAATCTTGTCCAAAACCGGAGAAATCCCCGCCGATTTGTTTCGCGATCGCGTGTTGTTTACAAACTGCCGATGTCTTAGACTAAAATCGGCCAATATAATTTTTGTCCACGAAGAAACTCGGGATCGCAAGGGCACATCGATCTTTACGATCGCGCACACAGAAATCGGAACTTTTCCGTGTACGCCATAGGGACCGAATTTTTGAGGACAAAACTCTTTTGGGGAGATGTCAGCGCCCGCGGCCACCAGGAAATGTACACAATGACTCCGATAGCTCGTTTCGCGAGAATCAACAGTAAATTGCGGATTTCATTTTTGTAAATATCTTTTCCAACATTGGTGAGTTGAATTTATTGTATTTCTTGGATATTTTGGGGTCGGTTTTTGAAAATTAAATGCTGATTTTGAGTGAATATTGGTGACTTTTGTGCAGTGGTGTTTTAAAAAGATGAGGTGTATGACTGCCTACATTATACACACGAAGTATAGGAATGTAGCTATGAGTGGTTTTATCTCTCTTTGCAGCACCTTTTAAAGAGAAAGTTTAGTTCTGGCCATGCGATTACACTATTAAGAAAGATACTGTATCAAAGGAACTGGGAAAGGTTGATCATGTCTACATAATCGGTATATACTGTGAGGTTCTGGAATCATCAAGATGACAAAGAAATTGACCCAATCTCACTGAAAAGAGCATGCACTGCACAGAAAATTGGGTAAGAGGGACTGCACACACATGTGGCATGAATGTTCGGCCCGAACACTTCAGCTATTTCTTATCATATTTCAGGGGACAATTCTACTATGATTTTCTTCCAAACTAACATTAAAGGGTTCATTTTTTCCTCAGAACTCAACCTCTTTATCATTCATTTCTTTTTTTCACCTTTGTTGACTAGTCTTGAGAAAACGACTGGAAATGCAAGTCAAATAAAATTAAACCATCTCTAATTGCTTCACATGCATTTTTACTGGCCATATGTGAAATACTGAGTGATACTCATCTGAAGTCTCTATTGGAATAAAGCCAATGTATAGTTTTGTTAGCTCCAAAAATCTTATGTCAGATTTATTGGATTTTAGATGATAATTATCAAGATACAAGCAAATCTGTTGCTGTAGAGTGATTTCTCCTTGCATACATGTACATGCTGGTAAAATATGAACAAGTTGAGAGCCAGAAGGACGTTAACTCTGTGTTAAAGTATATGAGTTAATGACCTTCTGGCTCCAAACAGACGTTATATCCTAGCCAGGATGTAAATTCTATGCGAGGGACATATATTTATACTCCTGGACGGGATATAAATTCCAATGTGCCTCTGATATATGAGAGAAGTTTTTGGGGTGTTCCCCCATCCGTCAGTCACTACCAGCAGTCCTATGAGTAATTAATTACAGCCAATGCAACTTCAATTTAGGATGATAAGCATGAGTCAAGGGTAAGAAGGATCTCATTTAGGGGTGCAAATTGCACCCCACGTCTTGCCCTTTTCCCCCTATCCCACAGAATTTTTTTTTCAAGCTGGGTAAGATTCAGTGGCAAATTGGCATCATTAACCAATTACTCATCCGATGTCTTATTGGACTTCCTGGCTTTTTTCGCAGCGTGTTTATGCTTTCCTTTCAAGTTTTAGTAATCAAGACTTATATCAGTTGCTGTATTATTAACAGATGCAGTGTGATGTTTTGATTATTGAGAGTAATCAGTCTAATTTTTCAAATTTTTAGCTTTGAAATGAAAGGATTATAAGATATATCCAGAAATTATTACCACTACTAACAAAACAGTGAGGTACATGTACAGACTCAAACAGGTTCTATATATTGTCAAAGAAAACTACAAATTTTAAATGGTACATTTCTAGAAATTATTATTATTTGGCCATAAAAATCAGAAATTCATAGGATAAGTCAACATAATAAATAGAATTTTCTTAGAAATATTAGGGAAAGAGAAGGAAATGAGAAGCAAGGAGAAGAGGAAAGGAGGAAAAAAATGGTTACCTATGGGCCAGGGGTTCGCAAAAGTGAAATGCTTCACTGTTGCCCAGAGGCATGCGAGCCCTCATAGAAATGTACATGTACATGTATATCCGCTGACCATGCATCCATTTGCACCCTTCTCCATGGCACAGGATAATCAGGATTACTACTTGGGTTACAAGGTATTATTCTTTTTAAAAAGTTTTCCTGAAAGGAAGGAAGAAATAAAGCAAAATTTATGATGAAAGTTTCCAAAATATTATTGATCGAAATGGCAGAGTTGAATTTTTACTATTGAGTTATAGGTTGAAAATCTTCTAAAGCATCTTCCATAGCATCAGATTGTGTATAATTCTTGCCTGATTGTTTCCAAGATGAAAATACCAGCTATATTTAGTCAATGAATTACTAAAATTAATGGCTGTGGTATGCAATCAATGGAGGCAACAGAAAGGCATAAGATCTGATGAAATCATCACTGATGCAGGGCCTTGTTTCATAAAACTTGTTATCAATAACAAGTTACAATACTTGTTATAAGCTACTGAAATCCTTGAATCTGATTGGCTGAGAGCATATTTGTCATAGAAATGGGGCAGTTGTTATTGATAACAAGTTTTATGAAACAGGACCCTGGAGTTTGTTTCCTTTCCATAGTACTTTCAGATGTCAGGCCAGAGTATTCTAGGGCTCAGTCTTTATAGGGTTAATTGCAGAGTCACCAAATTAATAAGAACAAGAAAAGGGAGCAAAGACGGTAGGTAAAAACAAGAGAGTGGGGAGATGAGTATGATAAATTTCTGAGTAATTGTCCCGTTCCTCTAATTTCCTGAAGGCTAGCAACAAAAGTGAGAGTGCAATTAAGCGAACAATGAATTTGACTGGTAAACTGATGGGGATAAATGAAGCGTACAATGACGGAGATGTGAGTCGTAATTGGAGTTCATAATAGGCAGGGTAATAGTGATTTAATTGCCAGCAGATACCGTTTTTACCAGGCAAGTGTGCCAAGGTGCTGTGCGGCTTCGCTTCGGAGATGGGATGATGATGTTGGTAGATGGGTGTGAAGTTTGGTTTAAATTAGTGATGAAAGTTGAGTTATTGAGGAATAATTGAAAAGTTACAAAAAGAAATTACTAAGAATGAGAGTTACTGAGGGTTAGATGAGAGAAAATTTGGAGAGTAGGTTAGAAGAGCTAAGAAACACATGATGAAGGAAATATTGAGGAGAAGAAGATGAAGAAGGAGATAAGTAGGATGAACAGAAGGAAGAGAAGAAGAAGAAAAAGAAGGAGGAGGAGGAGAAGGAAGAGAAGGAGGAGAAAAGAGAGGGAAGTAATTTAGGGCAAGCAGGAGATGAGGAGAATATATATTGTGGAAGATAGAAGGAACTGTTTTAGTGAAGATTGTGTTGTGAAATTTGTAAATTTGGTTTATTTCCTGCTTTACACATTTGTATAATAAAACTGTAAAAATAATAATAATAAAAAAAAAATTACTCCATTCAGCAAGCGCACCAAACTCTGAACAATATAAAATGCAATATTTCTTTTTTATTTACTGGAAAGAGGTGATTGATCAATACAAATCTACACTGTCATATCGGCATTTCCCATACCTGAATAATTGCATGCATTATATATTGTACAGGGTACTTCTCCAGAATACAGTCATCTCTCTTATGAATAGACAGCACTAGATAGATACCTGTGGAGCAGCATGAATGATTGATGCATCCAATATTCCAAATATGGGGCGGAACCTTGCGAGCCCGATCATTTGAAATGACGGTGAAATGAAAGATAGGGAGACAAGTGTGGTGAAAGAATTCTCATTATGGTGGAATTTGCTTTCATTTTCACTGAATTCTTTTCAGAATTTGTCAGGCAAGCAATTTCTTTCTCCTTTTCCATTCATTGTGGAATCATTCATTCCGATCTGAGACCTGGGCCCAGTTTCATTAAACTTGTTATCAATAACAACTGCCCCATTTCTATGACAAATTTGCTCTCAGCCAATCAGATTCAAGGATTTCAGTAGCTTATAACAATTATTGTAACTTGTTACTGATAACAAGTTTTAAGAAACGGGGGCCCTGTTTCTCAAGGCAAAATGGAAAGCAGAGATACGGAAGATGAATATTCTAACTAATGACCGATATTTGCTTTAAATATGAAAGCCTGTTGTCATCTTCACTTAATCCTTTGTAATTAATTTCAATGTTAACAGTGTTAAAGTACGGTACTATCGTTTTCATTTAAACCTAACATGGCTTTTGTTGAATTTGAAACCTGATTTTGATAAAAATGAAAGTAAGATAACAGTGTCATATGATTTTCTGTAACCTGTCCAAATTAGCATACTTGTACATGATGACATATTCCATTACCACTGCATCTAGATACATGTAGGTTAGATGATTTCAGATACAGTATGTCATTATACCCCCGCCAAAAGTTTGAAGGGGGTATATAGGAATTGGTGTACGGTCGGTCGGTCCGTTGCAAATCTTGCTCATCGAACTGCTTCATTTTTCGAGCAATGCTTGTGAAATTCGCCACACACATTGGTCTTGGGATGAAGATGTGCAAGACATATTTTTTGAATGTGTCGGAAACTGCACTGCCATGGTAACAGCATGGCAACGGCATATTATGGCAATAAATCAGTGGGAAATCTTCCGGATCGTACTACTTGCCCATTTTTTTCGAGCAATGGTCATGAAATTTGGCACACACATTTGTCTTGGGATGAAGATGTGCAAGACATATTTTTTTGAATGTGTCGGGAACTGCGTTGCCATGGTAATGACATATGGCAATAAAACAGGAAAATATTGCAGATCAAACCACTTCCTCATTTTTGGAAGCTCAGGAAATTTGGCACACACATTGGGGCAGGGGTATTAATCATCTTCAGGGATTTTTTTATTTCGTCTGAATGTCTCAAGAAAGTAATTATGAAGGAAAATGTCATTGTTACCAATAAGCCACTTTGGAGATGCAATCTGAGCATGAGCAGATAAAGGTCATCTGTACCAAATTCTAAAACCCACTGACACTAATATTCGATATGTGCTCATGAATGTCATGTAATCATTATTCAATTATGCACTAATGGTGCATTCCATGATATCCAGGTGGAAGTATTCTTTTTAAAGGGGGAAACAAAAGCTATTCATGAGGCACCTCTATCACTCCCAGAGTTATTTTTCTGAAGTGCACATAAAGGGACCCTCCATATCTAAAATATCTGTGGATATTTGGGGTCATTTGTACCATGCGCTAACCCCGAACTGGCTTATTGATGTGAGTTGGGAAGCTGATCCAGTCGGGCATTCACCAAAGGTTCATTGTGAGACATTCAAATGGTTGAAGATTAAATAAAAAAACATGCATGTAAATGTGAACACGGTTTATGTGATTGATTTCATATCAGGGCCTGCCTGCACTGCGGTTACATAACTCTGCGTTTACTTCCTTGGGCATATGTGTATGATTGCGTCGACTAGTTTTCTCACTAGTTACTATTTGCGTCTTTCCCGCTTCCTTAGGTGCTATAATGTTTTACTAAGCTACCTTAGTAATTATGCATAGCAGGTGAATAGAACGCTTCTGTAATGTATACAAATTTATGCACTTATATTCTCTGAGCATAGTGACGAGTTATTCCATGGACCTGCTTTTTATAAATGAGCTTCAATGCTTGGAATCCAGTTTGCATACATTATTTGTTGCTATGTCTGGCAAGCCTCTGGCAAGTTTTCATTTTGTCAAGAACAACCTTTGTTTGAAATGTATGCATGAAATTTGCATACATTACCGAAACGGTCTATTGAATAGTTACATGTAGCAACCAGGAGTCCTGGAGAGAAACTTCCCTTTAACTGGACTCTTGAGATTGGAATGTATTTGGATGGTCATCTTTGTTGGTCAAGTACACAGAAGCTTCATGTTATGCTACCATTTGAGGTTAGGTGGTGTCGTGACTCACGCACACAACAATCTTCTAACTTACCTCATGACCCGCCCTAATGAATATTCAATATATTTTAATGAATATGTTAGCTGGTTTTGCATATTCATGCTATTGCTGATGTTAGTTACCACAATAAGGATGAATTTATTTAATACATTCAAAGAGTTTTGTCAGAATGTGCTTTTGATTGTATTGGGGGGAAAAGAAATTAGATTTGATAATGATTATTGTTCTCAAAATTCATTACTGGTTTTACTACCTGTATTTCTGCTGTATATAATTGTATCACAAGTGAATCTGGGGTAGTGGGGTGGTGCTGCTGGTGTAGGAGGGGGTTGGGACTTAGGGTTATATCAAGGTTCCCCACATTACGCCAATATCTAAAAAGTGTCACCATAGTTATGTAAAATTGAAAACATAGTAGCCAGAGTTATAAATGCATTTATAGGCATGTACATGTATTTTAAAGTATTAAATTAGATTATGAATATTCATATGATATTCATGTTGTATTTAAATAGATTGCCTTTCTTGGTATGGTAAGCACTCTGGAGAATGCATTCATCTCTCTTGAGTCAGTTTGACCATTGTTTGAATATGATATGATAAATCATGCATGAGTACTTGTCTTATATACATATTCATCAATCTCTTGTTTAAGTCATGAATATTCATAACAATGCTTAGAACTGATGATAGGGTTTTTGTAAAAAATAATGTTGAAGAGATTTAGAAATGCCTGTATTAACTACATTAACTTTTTTTCCCCATAAATAAATTTTAATGCTAAATGTCTTTACCAGAGGACATTTAAGAAATTGATCATTTATCTTTCAGGAATCATGAATATTCAAAACACTTTCTGGGCCTAACATTGTTTGTTTAATAATCTAAATATTGATTGGAAAATAACTGCTTCACACCGGGGCTGGCTGGCTATTAGAATAGATTAATGTATATATGCATAACACTTTATCATATGGAATTAATATATCCTTTGATATTTTCCTGTATGAATATTCAATCATCATGAATATATTAATATTCATTATGCAAATCAACCCATCCCTATATTATAACACATGTCCTCACTTGTGGGAATGCATAAATCTTCCTTGAGTCACTCAGATCATTGTTGGAATATGATAGCATTGAATCATATCACGGAATGAAAGAACTATGGCTACAATGTAAGTTGGTATCATTTATTGACCACAAGACACTATAAGGTATGCCATGCATGTGAAATATGCTTTGTGAGTGATCTAAAGTGCAGAGGTGAAATTATTCAGATTCTTTGATTTCTTAGAAAATTATTTATGCATCATTGTTTGATCAGAACCAATTATATCATTGTCTTTGCATTTAAATACTGGATGATGAGTGAAATATGTAGACCTCATTAGGGGTCATGCATATTCACAACCATTCAATATATCTTTTTTTAAATTTTTTTATTTATTTATTATTTTTTTTTTTTTGGGGGGGGGGGTCAATCAAATCCAGTGTAATGCTGACCTACATACATGTACCACAAAACAGAAACATAAACAGATAAATTTATCATATGAGATTTGTTTCCATAAAATGAGATATTGGATAATTATAATACATGCCACTATTATATGAGCAACCAGTTTGATTTTAATGAATATTCTTACAAGTTACATTGTACTGATTTTAGGCAAATAATTTTAGGCAAGGATCTGCATGGATTTCATTATCACAATATATATTTTCATAATATTATATTGCACCTATTTTCTCTTTTCTTCCCCCCCCCCGAAAAAAAAATGGATTAAACAATTTTTTTTTTTAGAAGCTTTGTAGGCGTACTAAGTCGAAATTTGTAGAATCTGAATGATAATGGCATGCATGCTGCAGAAGCACAATTTACGATATATAATAGCACTCAAGGTGCTATATTGTAGCAAGGAAACGAGGAAACTAAAAAAACAATTTAATGGATTTCTTGACTCGCCAAGTAGTATGCTGTTACAAAGCATATTGACTCTAATGTATCCAGGCACTGAAAGCAGGGAATGGTATGGTCATATTCATATTTTCCGGTATCTCATGCAGCGATGCTATATAGGGAGGGGATATAGAACGTATAGGAAACTATAATGCATGCTGTGCTTTCTCCTCGTCTCTACGACTACATGTTCGTGAATGAGGGCAGCGCGATTTAATTACAAAGCTGTATCTACTGTATGGAACCAGAATTATCTGGCGCAGAGTGGAAAATAGTCCATCGTAGCGTACATTATGTGCTCTGTGCCGTATACAAGTGATTATTAGTAACTGGAAGAAGAATAACCTACATGTAGTGGGTTTAACCCTTTCAAGACAATTGACCACATTTTGTGGTTTGGCTCAATAACATTTGATTCAGAGCTCTAAATAATATACCAGATGCATGAGTGGAAGGAACAAAAACTTCTGCATATATACTATGTCCATTTTTGTTGCAAGACAATATTGCGTTTGATGCCAGGAATTTTAAAAAATGAGAATAAGCTTTAAAATCTTTAAGTTGGCAACACATTGAGAGGTTCAAAATCATTGTGTTTTATCAAAATTGGCAATTTTTTTCAACCTGTATATTGTTTTCAAAGACAGTACACCTTATTAGAACCACGTAGCACTAAAAGAAAAAATATTAGTTTTGCCAATTTGAAGAACGAAATGTGATCAATTGAGCCCTTAAATAATTCCTGTCCTGAAAGGGTTAATATAGTTGAGAAATATGATATCTTAACCTATTGTATTGATTGGGGATGGGTGCAGGGTGGTTCCCTGTGTTAAGCCTATGGGAATATAAGAATTCAGGAGAAAGCAGGTTAAGTGAAAGTATCATTCTGTCTGCTTAGAGTCAGAAGGACATTAATCATTGGTGCTACAAGTTAGTGTCCTTATAGCTCTCAACAGATGATAACTTATGTTATGCCAAGAAGTCTTTATGATAACATGGGCAGCTTACAAATAATTTTTATTCAGAATGTATTTTGCAGAATTCTTTACCTTGTCGGCTAAATGCAGACAGCTTGTGCAGGTTTTCCTTGTCATTTATTCTTTTAAGTCTTCTTACATTTTAATGTACATAATGAAGTACCGGTAAATAAATGTAGTTATGATGATTTATAAGTTTACCCTGAATATAGCCTACAGAGTAGAAGCTCTATGTATTTATTGAACTTATCAGAATGTCTGAAATAGAGGCCAGATGCTATAGGCCTAGGTACTTGCCAATAGATTTGCCACTCTATGTTCAAAACTCACCTATTTGCTATATACTGAGCATAATTCAGTGATAATTTCATGTACTATGCTCTATCTCCTGCATGCACAACAAAATGTGCATACATACTCTCTATTATTAGATAGGCTTTAAATCACAAACTTTTTGTTACTTTCAGTGACAATAATCTTGAAAAGGAAGATCATAAAAGGCTTCTTCTGCTTCCACATTTCAGACAATTTCAAATTTTGGTCTAAAAATGAGTAACAATTAGGCCTACCCTTGATCTGTACAGTATTCTTCAAAACTCGTGAAGTCTTTGCTACTAATTTGCTGGAAGGGTTTAGAATGTAGACTAGACATGCACAGGTTCCCCCTGAATACATCCATACACACACAGTGCATACACACAGCTGTGCAATACATATTTGAGTGATGAGTCATAGCGCTGAAGGAAATTTATAGGTCATCTCTCATTTGGCACTCTGCGCTAGTCTACTCCGCATACCCTATTTAGATGTTTCAACGTTGTGAAATGCCTTTCCATTGTAAGTATATTACAGTGTATCTTTATCTTAGGCAAGCTCTTCTTTTTTCTTATAGGGAGATTATTATAGGGATATAATTAGGTTTATGTATGAAATTAAGGATTGAATTCAAAGCCATGAAATATGTTATTTTGTGTGCAAAAGAATGTATGAAAAGTTATAAATATACATGTATGATTATGAAAGGTGAAATATTTTTGGAGTCATCTTTCCTAGTCATGAGACTAGATATCATCTTTGAAATTTGACTTTTTAGCTTCCTTGTTTTGTTTCCTATGTTAGAGTTTATAGTCTGGTTCACACGAAGGGAGCTCAACTGTAATTTTCGCTTCTAGTTTCAAAACTTTATATAATCTTGTAGTTATCTTGTAGTTTCAGACCATATGAACTTATGAACAGACTCGCGAGTTTCGCAATCTCGTTAACGATGACCTCACTGCTCATGTTAAATTATAATTGCAGGTACATTCTAAGCTTTCACAAACTAGAATGGAGCATGATGGGAAAATTAGAGGCACAGACACTTATCAAATCCTGTTGAAAGATGGAGCTATTTTGGGAGTTTCAGTTTACTGTCACTTTAAGTTTCGCGAACTTAAAGTTTCAAAACTACAAGTCCCGTATGCTCGACTTGTAGTCTCAGAACAACGAGCGTCATTGTTTTCGGGCCTTTGTGAACCCTCGTCGTTGTCAGTGAGCCGTTGTTTCGTTCGGTCCTCCTTGTAGTTATGTAACATGTGGACAGAATAAATTTTACATGTAAGAATAGCGAATAAAGAATAGCTTATGCTAACTTTAAGTTTCGCAAACTTAAAGTTTCGAAACTACAAGTCCCGTATGAACATAGCTTATGGATATGCCCTTCTGCCTCTCAATAGGTGATATGGCAGCCAACATGTACATAAATATGTTAATGGGAAAACTGCTGCTTTATGTATGAACATACAGCCATGGAAAAAATTGTTAGACCAAGAATGGTTACTGAAAGTGTTATATTTGTGGTAAGAAGGAAATAAAATATCATGAAAGCAAGGTACAATTGCTGGAATTTGTTATTCATTCAATGAAATACAAGGACAAATCATTTTCATTATTAGTTTAAATGCATATTATAGTACCTTTATTACAGAAGCTTGGTCTAATAATTTTTTCCAGGGCTGTATATGAGGGCAGTGAAAAAATACATTAAAAAACAAGAGCAAGTTTATAGCTCTGGAAAACTAAACAAAAATCAAGAAAAAAAATAATGGTTATTAAACAATGAGGTCCAAAGGCCTACAGCATGTAAAATTGCTTTTATAACTGTAAATTAAATTAGTTTTTAATTTTTAAAAAGAGTTCCTTCAAAATGATTGTATTGATATTTTTGTTTCTTTTTATTCCTCCAGAGTTCTTTTTGAACTTCCAGATCTGGAGATGGTCTTTCCATTCTGCCACACAAAGTTTAAATTGATTAACTGGCATTTAGCCAAACTTGGGCAGGGTTTGATACCCCAAGTTTGAGTTCAGAAATTCTGATTCATTGTTGTTCCAACTCTCGTGGTCCTTAGACCATAATAAACATTTAAAAAACCGAGGCCCAAACCCTTTATTAGTCATTGTCACAAGTGATAATGAAGTCATCTTTTAAGATCCAAAGTCGGCTAAATGATCCTATTGTTTTATTGCTCATTATCTCACCATTTTCCAGTGGTTTTTAGCTTATGATTCATGATAGTTTAGGGCTATATTGAACCCACATGTAATGACAAAATAAACATTGTTTTGGTGTTGTTAGGGAGGAACCATGTTTGAGTGACAAATTTGTTGGTAGGAAGGTTAAAGTCAGATCACGATGGAGGAAACTGAAGGAAGGAAATATTATAGAATGCAAGAGATAGAGATAGAAGAATATGAGAGAGGAAGGGAGAGAGAGAAAGAGAGAAAAAAAAGAGAAAGAGAGGGGTGAGGAGGGTGCGGAGAGAGGGGGGGGGGGGGGGGGGTGACTTGTTGCTAAGAAGGCTCCCTGTTCGATGAGAAATATAGTGGTATAAATCATTGAAAATTACAATATATATACTAGAAAAAAATATCTATTTTAGAACTATTTTTATATGACAAGTATTAACATCCCTAGAGTTATTATGGTGTGAGGAAAAGAAAGATCAAAACTTTTTGAGGGAATATCTTGGTAACTACCGTCTTGCAAAAAAAAGGTTAAATTGGCAATAATATCTATCCAGCGATATCACATTGCATTCTCCCATGTTCCCGGACGGTAGATTTGCGGCTATATTCTGAATAGGTCAAGTATGTAAATGGGCTTTCATTTTATACCAAGTCCTTCCAGCTTTAATCTCGTAATTTTCAGAAATATAAGTCTAGAGGATTCACTTAGTGACCTTGGCAATGTGGGTCGAGGGTTCCAAACCACTCCAACTCAACTTGATTTCTGGCATGTGTCGAGGACGCTGCAAGTATGACAAATTAATCCTGGGGTACTGTGATTACACCATGACAAATCTCCATGTTTTTCCATATGCATCATGCCCCATCCAGGCCAGAATTTTTCCAGATTGGCCGATTTCTCATATTCTATCTGTTTCCTCCTGTCACTCAGTAGGACAAGTCAATGCCAAAAGGGCAGTGCAACTGTCACATAGCAGGCTGATTCAGGGCTGATGTCATGATGACATCACTCCAAACTTTCCCAGCGCAAACAAGCTATGGGACGCTCGCCGTACCAGGTTTTGATGATGTGTAAAATAGCGTAGCGAAACTTGATGGCACGTTAAAGGCAGGAAAGATGCATATGACAAAATTATTTAAAATCAGAATTTTATTCTATTCTAGAACCAAAATAATATACTTTTATTCAGATTTGTCTGATTGTAATTTCAGATAAGCAGACATAACTAGCAATTTTGATCTCATGCATCTTTCCCACGTCTATACACGCTATTAGGTTTCGGTAAACTTCCTAAAGCAAGACTCCATATATCTCTCAACTGTTCTGAGGAAATCCTAGTTCTGTAACCCACTTTAAATAAATATTATAAATTGAACTCAGAGGGTCCATTACAGTAAATTTAGATCAGCAATATCAGAATTTTATCAAGTGCAAAGAGTGATATTCTTTGAAGAAGCAAAAAGTGTAAAAGAGTTCAATTTTTGAAAATGGATATAATAATAATATTCCGCTTTTATATAGCGCCTAATACATCGGCGATGTTTCTAAGCGCTTTACAGATATATTCTGGGGCCTCTAAAGAGCCCCTGAAGTATTTAATTTTTGAATAGATTCCACTTTTTAGATTCCAAATGTATAGGTGCTTTCTATGTTTGGTGATTTGTAGAGAGCAAGCTATATATCCCGTAAAGCCTGAAACTTTCGGCTGCTTGAAAGTTAGGCAGATATTTTGAGTGGTCCCAATTCATGAAAAATTTCATGCTGTGAAAAGACTGAATAGCCTGAACGACGACAATGAATTTGCATTAGTTTGTTGATAACAATTCATGAAAGATTCAAGTCACAACAGTTTTTTAGTTTACAGTAGAGAGTTTTCAAATGTGTCAACGTGAACGCTGTCCTAGATCCTCTCAGCTACAATGGACTGCTTTGTGTTAACTGCATAAAAAGTAGGTGAAGCGAGGTTCATGTTTTAGAGAGCTTGACGGCAATACCATGTTGGACGCATTCTCGATCTGACTAGTGGATGAGGGAGAAGCCAGTGGACGGGTGAGCCGTTCTTGCACAAAGCGTGGTATGCAGTTAACACAAAGCAGTCCATTGTAGCTGGGAGGATCTAGGACGGCGTTCACGTTGAAACATTTGAAAACTCTCTAGTATTGTAGGTCCATGTGCAGGACTTTGTCCTTTTGTGCTTTCCTGATTAATACTGACATGTGATTTCTGAAAAATATTGATCCCTAACCTGACCTCAGTAATGATGACCTCCCAGTGTGTCAGTCAAGTTAAAGCTAATCTAATCCCTATGGTTAATCCCATTGTAATCCTTTCAGGATATGATGGGTAAAGATTAATCTCCTCCAGACCATCCATTGAGCCTCTGTGTGTTTCAGGGAATATGAGGGAGGGAGGGTAGAGGCGTAGTGGAGGGAATACCTGACCCCTGTTACACCAAAATACCTACCGAGACCAGTCTCAGGGTGCCCCGAGACTGGTTTACAAAAAGCTGACCCAAATATTTGGACCCCTGTTACACCAAAATCGTAAGGAGTCTCCGGGCGACCCGAGACTGCTTTTGTGCGTTTACGCCGACTCATTCAAAGCTACCCGTGACAGGTTTCGAGTAAAGACATTCTGTTTGTGGACGTTATGGGCGTGGGCGGACTGTATTTAGCGCACGTGCTAGCACGCACAAACCAGTCTCGGGTAGCTTAGCGTTTACACCGGATCCTAAGGAGTCTCAGGGCGCCCCCGAACCAGACTTGAACCACATCGCTAGGTAGTCCGAGACTGGTCTCGGGTAGGTTTCCAATCCGTTGTAAACTCACGAAACCTACCCGAGACCAGTCTCGGGGCGCCCCGAGACTCCTTAGGATTCCGGTGTTACAGGGTTCTATGAGAGAGCTGGTTGGACATACGAGGGTCACGTGATCGCTATAGCACTGTGTTTACCTTTGAAACTGAAAGCAAGGCAATTTATTGTAAGTGCTTCTCCCTTTCCAGGGGCACAAATGGATAACTGGTTAGGTAGGGGGTGGGGGTTTGATTGCCAGGCAGGGAATGTGAAGGTCAGTAGTTTACACTTTATATCACTCAGAAAGCACAGCACTTTATTGCCAGCGCTTCTCTCTATCCAGGGCCATGTAACATAAAGCTTTAGAGTGATCGTACAATTGATTTTTATAATCAATCCCACTGACTACAATGTACAATCAATCGTAAAAATCGATAGTAATATCAATTTCAAGCTTGATGTTACAGGGCCCAGGTGCATGAATCGCTAACTTTTACATGTAGGCTGCAGATAAGCTGGGCCCCGTTTCATAATTTTTAAATTCAATAACAAAGTTACAATAATTGTTACAAGCTATTGAAATCCTTGAATCTGATTGGCTGAGAGCAAATTTGTTATAGAAATGAGGTACTTGTTATTGATAAAAAGTTTTATATGAAACAGGGCCCTGGTGTGAATGCACAAGCCTGCAATTCAGCTGACTGAAGCTACTCGGGAGATTATAGGGGAAGGGAGGGTTGTAACTGAAATGATATTTATGTGTGATGTTTTATAGATGATTTTATCACATGTATGCTCAGAAATCAAGCACTAAATAACCAGGGGACTTATGGCTTTGTGTTCTATCCAAAGGATTATACTGAGGATCAATATCCTACCAAATGCTATTGAGTACTGACTTCAGTTTGAACCCTTCATCTGCTATCACTGCAAGGTTTTGTCAGAGAATATAGTTGACTATGGTCTAATCTATTTCTGAAGTAAAGAAAAAGTAGTGCTTTTCAATGAACACCAGAAAACAGCAAGTCATTGCCTTGCATCAACAGTTCTTTTTTAACAACTATCTCATCATTTCTAACATGTGCCCACATGTACGATAAATATATTAAAATGCCTGTTTAATGAAGCTTGCCATGATCGCAAGAGCTGAATAGCTTGTGACGATGTTGCATATGAGGTGGTATATTGTATGGTGTAATGTCTGAAAATAGACCATGGAGTAATGTAATGGTGGTATTGATTGATCGCTTGCTGTCTGGTACAGGTAGCTACAGGTAGCTACAACCTGCTGCATAGGTAGAGTGCACAGGTGTATTCATTGGTAGGGAATGTTGAAGTAGCATCACTAATCTCTAAAAAGAAGAGTGTATTTTCACTCCAGGGCCCTGGTTTATAAAACTTGTTATCAAGAACAAGTTAAAATAAGTTATAAGCTACTGAAATGCTTGCATCTGATTGGCTGGGAGCAATTTTGTCATAGAAATGGGGCAGTTGTTGTTGAATACAAGTTTCACGAAGCAGGGCTCAGAAGTCATATCAGTGATCACTTGTTTGCGAGTGAACATTAAGTTATTTTAGAGGGGATAAAGGGATAGCACTCTAGCACGCTCTAGAACGCTCTAGATCGCACCACCTCTAACGTGAGAACGCGGCAACGTCATTTCGGGGCGATCCACGGAGGTCCACAGTGATCCCAAACCGGACCACCTCTGGGGGGTGGTCCACGAGAGATAGCTCGATCTAGAGCGTGCCTATTTACAGTTTATTGTGCAGAGAGTGCTAAGATAGATCGCGCTACCCTCTGCAGGTGTGAACCCGCGGCGTGCCAGTGGACCTCCCTGGCGTGCCCCATGATAGCGCGATCCAATTTTCAATCTCGTGATGAGCACGGGGTCTTTCGCATCTTACTGGATACCCATTTAACACCTGGGTGGAGAGGAGCAATGTAGATAAAATGCCTTGCTAAGGACGTAAGTGTTATGCTGGGGATCGAACCCACAAACTTTGCATCTCCAGTCAAGCGTTTAACCACTCAACATTGACACCTCACCTCCAAATATGATTTGATATTTATGGATTCTTTTTAAGTATAAATATACACATGTGCATATACTGAATCTTTCACAGTGCCACATTGTAATATTATTTCACACTACAAAATTAATGCAAAGACTGAATGCATTTTATTTGGAAAGTTAAAGAATATTGATATTTTGTTGATGGATCTATTCAAGTGGCCCTCACATTGTTAGTTACTATTGCAACATAGTGACTCAGTGATGTATAATTAGTATCGAGTGTTGACTTGATGGTCAGATATGATGGATGAATAGAAAAAAATATTAATGCAGCATTGTATATTTATGTCATGTCTATCTGCAAAATCACTTGAAATGAGAGTCAAAAACTACTTTACATCGCTGAGAAATTGAAATCCTTGTTTTTCTTCTTGAGATGAAGTTGTGGCATATTGGCAAGAAAACTTCTTGAAGTGGCTGGAGTTGTTTGTTCAGTCTTGTGGCAAGAACATGGTGCAATTGATGAATCATTCTTATATTGTCTTGGCTTTGTGGGATTGCAGTATATGTTATGCAATGGGTCACTTTTTGTCGTGAGATATTTGCTGTTGGTAGGCTAACTAAGAATATCCACTAAACTTTGATAAAGATCGTTGAGTTGAATTAGAATCAAAATAACAATGAGAGAAAGTACGAGTCATTACTTTTTTATAAATACGAGTGCAGCTTTATTTGGAAAGTTTGTATGCAGACACAAATTGCTTAGTCCTACATTATTCTCTCGCACAGTCCAAAGCATTCCCATCCGTGTAGGGCATGTCTGCTGAGAGCAAGTAGGGAATCAAGTCGTATCATTTTTATAAAGAGTTAACCTTTTTTTAGACTATCATCACTACTTTGTTAGTGCCCCTTCCTTGCGGTTACATACCACTGCATAGCTATACAAGCAAATCTTAGCAACAGAGAAGAGAACGAAAGCAAGATTTTGGGGAGAAATCTGCTCCTATGCAGTTTAGGAAATGTTGAGTCTAGAAAATGTTGCAGTCTAGAAAATACATTCAATAGAAGCTGTTTCAGAATTCAGTCAAACTTGCCCGTGGCCTTCCACTTATGATCCTCAGTGACTGTCAGCACACTTATTAAACTTTGGGTGAACTTGGGGGTATCTTCTTGACAGAGTTTTTTGTTTGTTTGTGACCCTATCGAGCTATTGACTTCTGCTCCCTACTGTCTGAGTATTTGAGTTCAACAAGAGGTCTAGGTGCTTTATAGTCTTTTTTTTTTTACCTGATTTCTTTGGACCTAAAAGACTTGTCTTCAGGATTTGAAAAGGGTTATTTTTATACCAACTAGAGCATTTTTGTAATCTTTTTGAATAGTCAGATTGGTATAATACTGTATATTCATATTCCCTATATTCCTGATGTTATAGAATTACAAGCAAAAATTAGAATCTGTTAGGTCGCAAAAAAAGAAGTGTTTTTTTCTTTTGAAGAAAATATGATTGTGGTAAAAATCAGGATTGATTATTCAAATATTGTGACAAAAGCTAATATGATTACGTGTAGGCCTACCTTCTTCCTCAAAAAAGACTTGGTTTGATTCTAAACCTTTAATTCTTTGAAAAACAATTCTTGTTCTTTCAAATTTTGGGAGAAAATGTCCTGTCCCCTCATGTAATTGGAGTATTGCCCCCTTCTCTCTCTTATTCCAAACAAACAAAAAAACTCCTTGATTTGTATGAAAAATGCTACTCTAGGCTGTGAAAGACTTGACCTGTTCTTTTGATAAGTACCTCCTATGTCTGACACCTTCAGCTTGCCACATTTTGGCCATTGATCAATATGAACGGTCAAACACTTCTTCTGTGCTGACCAATCTCGTTTAGAATGCAAAATACCTACATGTATTATTATGTAGAGTAATGTTTCAGTGAGAGAATGGCCAACTTTTGATTGCATCTGAGATCTAGAAGGACTTTAACACAATGTTGAAGGGTATGAGCTAATTCCGTTCTGCTTCTTAGTGGATAGCATCATACATGTATGTTGAGATCCAAAAGGACTTTAACACAATGTTGAAGGGTATGAGCTAATTCCGTTCTGCTTCTTAGTGGATAGCATCATACATGTATGTTGAGATCCAAAAGGACTTTAACACAATGTTGAAGGGTATGAGCTAATGCCGTTCTGCTTCTTAGTGGATAACATCATACATGTATGTTGAGATCCAAAAGGACTTTAACACAATGTTGAAGGGTATGAGCTATAATAAATTCCGTTCTGGTTCTTAGTGAATAACATCACATGTTAAGATCCAAAAGGACTTTAACATAATGTTGAAGGGTATGAGCTAATGCCGTTCTAATGCCGTTCTGGTTCTTAGTGAATAACATCATTTGTTGAGATCCAAAAGGACTTTAGAACAATGTTGAATGGTATGAGCTCATGCCGTTCTGGTTCTTAGTGGATAACATCATATGTTGAGATCCAAAATGACTTTAACCCCTTTCATGACACCAGATTTTTGAACAATTGTCCAAAATGAATTTTCAAGAGTCGATATTAACTTTCAATGAGTTTTTTTCTTTAGCAAACTGGGCACAGATATATTGCATGGGAATCAACATTATATTAAAGGCACAGGTTTCTGTATGAGGAAGAATTTTCAAACCATTCTGAGCCTAAACGAATGTTCAGCAATCATATTTTTGGGCGGGATTTGCCACCCACGGCATAGTAGGGGTTAACAAAATGTTGAAGGGTATGAGCTAAATCCCGATCTGGTTCTTAGTGGATAACATCACATGTTAAGATCCAAAAGGACTTTAACACAATGTTGAAGGGTATGAGCTAATGCCGTTCTGGTTCTTAGAAGATAACATATGTTGAGATCCAAAAGGACTGTAACAAAATGTTGAAGGGTATGAGCTAATGCCCTTCTGGCTCTCAGCACATGATGTCATGTAGTGAGAGCCAGATGGACGTGAAACCCTTACCACTTTGCGAGTTGTGGATGCCTTTCTGACTTTACAAGGATAACAGATTGAGCGAATGGTCTGATATTTTCAAAGTCTTAAAAAAAAAAAATCATTAACCCATTGTCTCACTGGACAGGATGGTTCCTGTACAAATCCTACATAGGAATAAGACAATACAGTATCCAATGGATTGAATAAAATGTACAAAATGCCTTTTAGAAAGTATTGATGATGAACCCCCCAAAGGCCCATTGAACTTTTGCACCGTCTCTCAAGATGCGAATGCCTCAATTGTCATGCAAATTCGATGAAAGTTCATTTAAGAAACTTAACCAGGGACCTTGAGATACACTCATCATATGGTGTTTACTTCATTCCAGCGTTTCTCACTGACTCAACTTAGGTATTGACCAAAAATATGTGGCTGTTGTTTATTACATCTTCTGATTGGCACTGTGTTGGAGCACATGTAGCAATCATCATGATAGGTGACAGATGCCACAAGCCATGAGTCATGGTGGAAAATGATACAATCCTCAACTTTGTTGTGGCTCAGAATGTTTTTTTGAGAGCCAGAAGGGTGTTAAATTTGTGGTGTGAACTAATGCCCTTCTGGAGCTGAGCTGAGCAGACAAAATGTTGATGGACAAGATGTCCAACTCTTTGAACCTGTTAACTCTATGAATGCCAGCAAATATGAGAGCAAAATGGTTATTGTGTGCTGAACATCCCTAAATTTGCACTCTAGTCTGTGTAGAGTCTTACACGGATATTGGTAGTGGGTAGGAGTAGTAGTCATTAATTTAAAATATTGTTATGTAGAAGAGCAATGTTCCTAAAACTTTAAATGTAAGAACTTCTTTTTTGCACTGTGTTTAAACTCTGAAATAATTCTGTCTGTATGAACTTTATAGCTGCTACCTGTCTTTGAATCTGTCTATGTGAGTTGGGGGAAAAGTGGATGACGAAGATTTAACTTTACAGAAAAATCAATGATTTCATATTAACATTTTTATTGTCTTATCCTTCCTTTTTTCTCCATCATCTGCCTGCTGCTACCATTGTCATGGAACTTTTTCTTCATCTTCCAATCATCTCATCAGGTAAGTGATGGTATTACAATCTTTGAATCTTTTGGGAGTGGACCATAGAGATGGGAGGGGGTGGGGGTGCAGAGAGAGAGTGAAAGAAAGAAAGGAAGAAAGAGGGAGGGATAAAATTGAAACAAATATAGAGAGACAGGAAAAAAGATGGACAGACGTAAAGAGGCCAAGAACCTCTTGTCATGTCGAAAGGGGAGGGGGCAACATCCACATTTTATTTAACCAAGGAGTTACTAGACAAGCAGGCAATGCAGTAACTTGGGTTAGCAAAGTTTATTTTATATAAGTTCTTTCATGAATAATAACAAAATTGGTGGTCAGGGTTTCACTTCATTTTGCAATGAAAATCTGAACGAAAAAAAATTACTACCCAATCGCTTCGAGACAAGTTGAAGTTGTTAGCATTAAAAGTGCAAGGGAAAAGTGATGCTGCTAGTGGACAGGAGACGAACAAATAAAAAGGGTTGGTGAAACTTGGAGCTCAGATCAGAGAAAACAAGTCCAAAACCTAGGGATCACTCAGTGCTGTTGACTGAAGCCATACGGAGCCCAAAGAAACAAAAGCACCCATTATGCTTCTATTGTCTTCATTTGAAAGGGAACCTACTGAAGGACTCTTGTCAGGGCTTAGCTGGTTTCAAAACAGAGAGTGATGACTCATTCTCCAGACATTTTACTGGCACATGGACTGTTGTTGTTATTAGTTTCCCCCTTTTCAGAGCTTAAATTTAACTCTTTATTCCAGAGTAGACCTGGGCCCTGTTGCATAAAACTTACCATTAACAGTAACTTTGCCATCAATGGTAACTCCCATGGAAACCTTGATTTTGATTGGCTCTTGGGTGATGTTACCATGGTAGTTACCATTGATAGCAGAGTTACCATTAATGGTAAGTTTTATGCAACAGGGCCCTGGTAGAAGACACTGTAATGTAAACAATGAAATATAGGCCTATATGGTACATAGCTTGTAATTTGCAAATTCATTTAAATATCCTGCAGGAATAAAAGCTACTACATGTGGTTGTACGTGTACATGTCTTTTTGATTGTCTTTTAAGTGTCTTTTTCAATCTTTGAAAAAAGGTATTCCTTTCAAAATACATAACAAAGGTGAAGGCATTATGTTTAATGATAGTCAGTGTTTAGAAGACCATATAAATACAGTTGAAATACAGAGGCCCGTGTCTAATATTTAGGTACATGGATTCCAGAAACTTAACCAGTTTCAGAACTTGACGTGAACAAATATTGAAAATTCATTATTCGTCTGCTATTTGTGCCAAATTGTACTAGACCAAATCCTCTGTTCGGAGCCAGAAGGGTGGTGTTAACACTTTGGGTATGATTTGATTTTGGTATTACCCACATTTCCCATAGACTCCTGCCCAAGTTGTCTCAGGCTTGTAGCTTTCAAAGGGTTAATTCAAACACAGCGCTAATGTCCTTCTTGCTCTCAACAGGTGAAATCATCTCTTCTAAAGCACAAAGTGTTTTCTGAATACCTTCTTTGCTCTTGTTCTCAAGTGCTTTCTTGTGCTAAATTTATCAACACCTCAGTAAAAGGAGGAATTGTATTCCCAGTTAGTGATCTCACAGTTTTGGTCAACAACTTTTTTTTTTTAATTCTGAAATGCGTAATCTTGGCAGAAACTTCTCATCTCCTAATTGGAGTGCTTAGTAATATGGAAACAAGTCATAGCATTCTTGGCTTGAGGAGCCAAGCTAAGTGAATATTTTGGCTGTTATCCTCCTCGAAAACTGACTTTATTCCAAGAAATGTCAACCTGAGTCATCAAACAGGTTCCTTCCAAATTTTCTGTTATGTTGTTGAAGATACAGAAAAAGAAGAAAAACGTAGAATGGTTTCCCTCCATTTTTCCCTTTGTAGACAAGGCTTCTTTCACGAAATTTTCACACCCTTGTCACAGGAATATCTGGAGAATACACATGTTTTGGATAGATACTTTCTGAAAAATAGATGTGAACAGGGTGGTATGATTTATTGTAAAAAGTGGGTTCCTAAAGTAAGCATTTTATCTACATTGCTCCTCTCCACCCAGGTGTTAAATGGGTACCCGGGAGGATGCAAACGTTATTGTGGTTGGATTAGCATGAGCGCGCTTGGAAACAGGCGACTGGCTGGAATGCTCCCCAGAGGAGTGGAGAATGTGCACTGTATTGTGCAGAATCGCAATTGAATCCAGTGTCCGGGGGGTACTAATAATGCTGTAAGCGCTTTGGTCGGTTACATTGTAACTGGTAAGGTGCTATAAAAGAAACAGCTGTTATTATTATTATTATAAGGAACTATTGCATTAAAATTCAGCAGCAGCGGATTGTCACTCGGTGTAAATCATAATTTACTTTAATGGCTGTTATTCATTTGTGATCTTCAATTTTGCCAAACAGTGAAAGAATCTAAAAAGTTTATGGGATTATCATTTTGGCCGGGAAAGGGGGGGGGGGGGATATGGCGCAGAACATTCACCATGTCATTGTGTTGGGTTTATCTTGTAGCTAGATTGTAAGATGTATCAGTTAGGATTATCAGTATATGAATGAGACAGCTCCAAATATGTATGTAAATCCATCACATGCACAAGAACAAAATGTCTATGTTCAAAGAACAGCAACTCAAATTTTTATCTATTTATTTTTAAAGTCAAATTGTAACTTTAAAGGTAGGGTCCATGCATGAAGCTACAATTGTAGCTTCATGGTCCATGGTACAATGTTATTATTAGGCTTATAGGCCTATACCTTCAATGTGACTGAGACTCTATGCAAGATAGGCCTGATCATGGCTGGATTAATAATATTCGCCACAATCTTGCAGGAGAAATAGAAAATGAGCATTCCATGGATGTAATCACCTCGGGTGTATTGCTATCTCTCTCCGTCCCCATCCTTCATCCGCCAAAAAACATCTCTGGCTTCTCCATCGAGTTTGGCGAATCGCGCAGAAATTGGGATGTTTACGATTCGGGAAACCCATCAGGCAAAAAAACACCCCTGTTGTTGTTTTTGTTGTGGTGTGTTGTACCATGATGTTACCTGTAGATGGGGTTTTTCTCTCGCCCCCGCAGTGCAGCGCTGCGCTGAGGTAGAGCTGCGCTGAGGTAGAGCTGAAACTAATTTATTCATTCCTCATCCCTGGAAAGTGATCACATCCATCCATCACTCAATTGTATTGTGGTGCAGAGCTAGGGAGTAACTCTGCATGCAGATATATTAGAAATAGACACTTCAGAATTTGTCTGTTTAGTGCCAGAAGGGTGTTAACTCTTGTGTTGAGGTATATTAATTAACTAATTAATGCCCCTCTGTTTCTCAGCAGGCAATATATACCATGTTACATAAAAAGAATATGCCCATGGAACATCATATAGATGAAAGTGAATGCAGGCCTACTTAGGCTAAACCATGGATTGAATCCATTCTATAAGAATTAAGATAAGCTTACCGCATTTTTACTAGGAAAATATATCCAATCTGTCTCCCCCCTCCACCCTCTCTTTCTCCCTTTCTCTCCCCCCCCCCCCTCTCCCATTCCCTCTCCCTACTCAATCTACTCAATCTACTCAATCTTCAACCTGTCCAAAGAGCACACAATCAGGTAGTATTGTTGAGGTCTGCTATAGGAAGCAATGGATTAAATCAGGATTCCTGTGATGACTTTGGGAATCATTATACCCAGGGCATTGGCAATTACCAGAGTACTAGAATCAGGCTTGCTCCATGCAATCTCCTTTGGCCAAAGGCCAATCAGCTCTAGTCTGTAAAACTAGCCCCCTTCATAGGCTTTTTACACTTGAAACTCAGTAGCCCAGCATGCTTTCAGGGAGGCGGGTTATTGGGAGCTGGGAGGAGAAGGGCTGTTTACATTTGTATTTATAGATATTTTCCCCAGATTGTCTATGATAAATTTTATATTTCTAGGTTAACCAAGGAGGTACTAGGCTAGTACCTCGTTGGGTAATCATCAAACTGCCCAATGTTAATGAGGGGGGGGGGGGAGGCACTGACATTTCACACCTATCCTCCTTTCTAAGGGTATGTATCAACATTTTGTTCGCAGTGCTAGCTACACATAACTTTCTTGAGATCAAGTTTAAAAACAAAGTGACTAGTGTTAGTCCCAATAAAGAGGTTTGAACACATTTTCAATAATTGTATTCATGTGTACTATAAATTAACACTATTACATTTTCACCTTTCAAATTTATTTGGCAATTCATATTTGATAAACAAACCTTGCAAGAAATTGTATCCAGCAATTAGTAAAAGAAATTGACCTTTCCTCAAAACAGTATTCCAACAAGGTGTCAGATATGTAAAGAAAATTATAAAATTGTCAAAAGTATTTCTTGAATAATACAACTAATTACTATGAATAACCTATTCTGTGTCTTATCTTCTTGAAGGCTACGCCAATGAATGATTGATTTTAATTAGATCTCATAGCAGTATTTCAAGCATGACGCACATTTGCCAAACTTTTTAATTCATCTTCAAGAATTGAGCCAGATCTGATGCAGCACACGTTACAGAAATATTGTTTTAGATATAGATAACGAGTCAGCCAAGTAGAAATATATTTTTGAATGGCTGTGAAAGCTTATCAGCAAGTCAATATTTCCTGTACTATGCTATGAATTTGACTGCAGGTGTACAGACATAAGAAGGGAGAAATGAATGACTAATCAAGTATTCTTTCATATTTTTTGAAATTCTGATTCCAAGTTAATTTTATGAAGGAAATGTCATGGCCTTACATTTGGCAAGGAAAATTATGAATTATAAGCTACATTCTAATTCTTTATGTCATTTAGTATTGATTCCAGCAGTCTATATGTTTTATAAGTACAGTAAAAATAAAGCAGTCGTCAAGATTAAATTTTTTTATCTGTTGATGTTTGTACAGCTGTAGGAAATTAAATGGAGGCTTTTTAGAATGATGGTTAATGGGCTGAACATTGGTTTTTGATTATCCTGTAAAGTTTGGTGGTACAATTTTATTATTATTAAGCAGAGAATGTTTTTCAAGTCAATGAACAAGAAATTCTTTGAATGATTTAGATAAAGAGCCAGAGAAATACATTTCAATTAAAAAGGATGATGAAAATATGACTTGTCCTGATTTTCCACTATGCACAATATCAATGGATTCTGTTGAGCAAAAATGGAGTGGAGTTTGGGAAGAAAATGGTTTGTGGAACAAGACTATCCCAGTGGGCAGCCTGAGCCTATTACAAGCTGAATAGTTCTCTGGCCTTCCCCTCCATGCCATAGTCCATGTATGAGTCATCGTTCCTACATCAACACATTACATAGGCCTTGGAGTCCCTAGATTAGTCTACAACAAAGACCCTCTTGTCCATTCTGAAGTGACCTCATTACTTGCATCATTGAATCACCTGCTGATGGGCCGTAATTAAATGCTAGGTCAGGGAAGGGTCAAATTTGTGGGGTCATGGAATCAGTTTGGAAACTGAAGAGTATTGACCAGACAGTGCTGGCTAGTGGTTCTAATACACATGGACCCCCCCCCCCCCCCCCCATTAATATTACTTCGGAACCCCATCCAGTATCTAAATGAAATGTTAACAGGGGTCCATTGCCCACAGACCCCCCAAAAATGTCACCCAGGACCCCCTCCCAAGAAAACAAACAAGCAAAAAGTCTAATGCAGTTACCGGTACTAGGATGAGCCTCTGCAATCTCCTGTGCCAGCATTTCCATTCCTTTCTCATAATAGTAAATTAGCAATTTGAAGTTACTGTAAGAGAAATTTGTCTCTTGTTTTCCTTTATTCCATGTCAGTTTGGCAAATATAAATTAACACTTATCATAATTACCTGTTACGTTCCATTACTGATTCTTTTTATTGGTAGTTCCTAATCCTATAGATTTCTTTGGCAAATCGCATTTCATGACTTCAATGTTTTACCTATTGCCCAATATTTTTCCTTAAATTGCTTTTTATATATTTTTTAAACGAGTTGCAGTGAACCATTGATTAGCCTTCTGGATCCTTGGTGTTTTGGCTGGCTATTGTTCACACTTTGCATGTTATATACAAAAAAACAAACAAACCAAAGTTGTGATAGAGTGATACTGACTGAATAATATGAAGTGGATGTATATCATTACCAAAGTAAGGATAAAACTTAAAAGCAAATCTACATTTTTATGAGAGAAGATGTGTGAAACTGACTGAAAATAAAGACTATTCATTTAAGCCACAGATAGGGCATGATCAAAGGTAGCAATGGACAAATGGAAGAGAGATTATGAAAAGAATTGACCATTGAAGGACAGCTAGACAGACCAAGGAGTTATCTGTGATAATTCTTTGGACAGACAGGTTTAATTAGCTCTTTACAATAGAGAGATGAGTCTATTGGTCTTTAATCTATGTCCTGGTTTTAGACTATAGAAATCACAGCTCTACAAAAAGCAGCTGCCCCAATTCTGTCTCTTTCAAATGGAAATTCAGTTTAATTGGAATCTTTCTGATTCAGTGACGTGTGAGACCAGTTTTCATTTTTTTTTGTATAAAAGATATCCATGTGTGTATAGTTTTGGTTTTTTGCTTGTTTTGAAATATTGTACTCATAGTGACCTAAACAATTACAGTAAGTCATTGTTTCTAGTTTCCTTTTTTTGTCCTTTTTTTGTCTGTTCTTTTTTGTCTGTTCTTGTTCCCTAGTAATTAAGGTTAGTAGTGGTGTAAAATGGCTAACTTATGACTTATGTGCATAGTCATTAAAGCTTTCTGAAACACTTCCAAAAGTACACTGGCAGTGCTGATGGCATGGGGGACTTCCAATGCAGATGTACTTGGGAAGTTTATGAGATTGGGAAAACCACTATGCAATGACACCCCTGGGACTGGGAAGGGTAGGGTTCCTGACATGGAGCCAGAAACCACAAGTGTTTTGCCCTGTACTTGGGCAGTCATGATGCTGATGGTGGTGATGATGATGATGATGATGATGATATTGACCACGATGTATTTGCTATGCTGGTAATTATTGCTTGTAGGAAATGGTCTTGCCTTTTCAGCACCATAAGCAGGTGTCCATGTTGGTCCTTTTTTTGAGAATATGAAGATTGTGAGAAGATGATGATGATGGTGACGAAGAAGATGATAATGACGATGATGATGGTGTTTGAGATGATGAAGATGATGATGGTGTTGAAGATGATGATGGTGATAATGACGATGATGGTGATGATAATGATGAAGATGATAACGATGATTACGATTTCAGGAGGAGGGGGGAGATGAATGAGCTGATGGTGAGAATGAAGATGATAATGATGATTACGATTTCAGGAGGAGGAGGGGGGAGACGAGAGAAAAGAAGAGGGGGAAACTGGATGATATTTTATAGAGACAGAAGGGCATTAACAAACATTTGACACAGGGTTATCGTCCTTCTGGTCTTCAACACTATAGGAATGAGAAGGAAACTAATCTCAGCTATAGCCATGCACATAGAATAAGACAGGGAAAACAAATTCCTTTCAATGGTCATATTCCAAGGGTCTGGAAGATGCAGAGACTAGTCAATGTGTTATTGCACTTGAGACAGTGTTTGACCTGATGTGCACTCTTGGTTTGGACTCTCCATGCCTACAGTGCACAGTGTGACCCCATTGACCTTTCACCTGACACAAGGTCATGGCTAGGGCACTCTAGTCATGTTTGTGCAGATGACTTTCTCTTCCCACTGTGTGAAAAAGAAAAGTTTTGTCCAGAAACTGCAAGACTTGTGCACAGAAAAATGGAAATAAAACAAATGTCATTTGTCTTTCTCCATGTACATGTACATAAGAATTTTATTGAGGGCCTGAGGAACAGAAAGTAGTTAATGAGAGATCAAGAGTAGGATAGAAAATTAATTCTGGAAAGAAATTCTGGGAAGAAAACAAAAGGAAGAGAAGAAAGAGAGGAGATGGGGGGGGGGGGTAAAAGGGATAAACAAACAGAGAAAGAGAGAAGAGTAAGATGGAGCATGTTTGGGTCATTGGATGGACAGATGCACAAGTGCTACAAAGAGAGGGAGAGATAAGGTTAGGATACAAGAATTCCAACAAAAAAAAAGAGAAAAGAAAGAACCCCTGAAAAATTAGTGGATTCCAGATTCAGAGATGCCAGGTATTCCTTCGAAAACTAATAGGTGCTTAATCTCATTAAAATAAAAGCACGCTATTTTTATGCAAAGTTTTGAATAGATTTATTCATTTTGCTCTTCTTTTTTCAGTCTAAAATTTTCTGCACTATGTAAACCTGACTCAGACTGTGACATTAAGACTTTGGGCTTTGTTCCAACATGATTGTCTAATCTTGACCCAGTTCCTAATATGTATCTTATTAAATGTAAAGTAGGCCCATTGTATGTACTTTAGCCTTTGTCTGGTGGGACTTATCAATATGTACGTCTCTCAAAACAATTGTGATATTTCCAACATAAACATTGGATATGAATCACGCAATTTACAGGTTGTATGAGATACCGTAAGTTCAGCGCTTCACAATGCTCACATAAACACAGACTTTAGTCTTGACGTCTGTATTGTTATCAGATGTATTGATTCTGATATCTTTTCACAGTCTGTTGAGTACACCAAAGTTTCTGAAGTCTGTTAAATGGTTGTTGAGAATCTTCCATATTGCAATTGGAATTTTATTTCATGAAAATATTATGATTGTAGTTTGTGAGCTAATCCCACATGTTACAGGTTAAAGTTATTTAAATGCCAAGTCCACCCTAACAAAAAGTTGATTTGAATAAATAGAGAAAAATCCAACAAGCATAACACTGAAAATTTCATCAAAATAGGATGTAAAATAAGAAAGTTATGGTATTTGAAAGTTTCGCTTATTTCGCAAAACAGTTATATGCACATCCTGCTCAGTATGGTAATGAGGGAACCAGTGACATCACCCACTCACTATTTCTTTTGTATTTTATTATGCGAAATATAGAATAATTTAATTTCTGCAGATTTCACAATTAGGAAGCTCTCATTGAAATGTGTATAGGTTGCAACAATGGCAATTACACATGTTCAGCG
Organism: Heliocidaris erythrogramma; assembly: GCA_025617745.1. Classification (NCBI taxonomy): domain Eukaryota; kingdom Metazoa; phylum Echinodermata; class Echinoidea; order Camarodonta; family Echinometridae; genus Heliocidaris; species Heliocidaris erythrogramma. The sequence continues at coordinate 31,711,338 of CM046873.1, forward strand.
AGGAATCAAACCTTGTTTCACGTTATAACAAGGAAAAATTAAAAAATTTAGTATTTCATGTAATAAAATACAAAAGAAATAGTGAGTGGGTGACGTCACTGGTTTCCTCATTGGCATACTGAGCAGGATGTCATACAACTGTTTTGCGAAATTAAGCGAACTTTAAAATACCATAACTTTCTTATTTTACATCCTATTTTGATGAAATTTTCAGTGTTATGCTTGTTGGATTTTTCTCTATTTATTCAAATCAACTTTTTGTTAGTGGACTTGGCCTTTAAATGCATTTACAAAAAGAGAAATGTAAAGATACAGAATTATAGGTCCCAATATTTTTTCCCATTTCAAGTACAGGAAAGTGTGTTAGTCGATTCATGAGCATTTTTTAAATGTATACCTACATGTAGCTACTTATCCCTATAATCTAGACTTGTAAGGGCAAATTAATTCAAATTTCAGGAAAGTATATATGACTGGAAGAAAGTATGAGAACTTGGAGTATTGTGTATGTGTAGGACCTGCAATAATTCTTCATCATATACAGTAATGCATTTGCACTACTTTTCTTTGTATATTTTATGACTGTAACAGTACATATATTCATTCTTTATGCGATAGACCGGTTCTGTAATATATATACAAATTTATGCACATTTCTTCTCTGAGCACCTAGTGACGAGCTATTCCATTAACCTGCTTTTTATAAATGAGCCTCAATGCTTAGAATCCAGTTTGTATACATTACTTGTTGCTATGTCCGGCAAGCCTTCAGGTTGTCAAGAACAACCTTTGTTTGAAAGCTATGTATAAAATTTGCATACATTATGGAAGCGGTCAGTTGCGACCGAGGTACCACTTCTGCAGTTATTTTTTTCAAGAACGACTGTGTTTATTTAATGTTACGCTATGATGAGATCAGTTGTGGGAACTGACCAAGGTGATGATGTATGCCAGAAATAGCTCCAGACTCAATACGAAAGATAAACACCAATCAGCACATGTACATTATTGACAAGCAGTAAACACCAGCCCACAAAATTTCCACCAAGATCGAACTCACCTTCATGTGATAAACCCTGGTATAAATTCAATGACATCATTGGGCTATTTATAGGTATGATGTAATGCACTAGGTAAGATCCAGGGATAGTATGCAGACAGGTAAGTTTATACACAGTAGACTTTGATCGATAGGTACGCATAGGAAATACAACAGAAATGACATTGAAATTGATATTGCCTTGCATATTTATGTCATGGGCAGATGTACTATGCTCATTTATCATGGTGTTGATATGAAAACTTTCATTGCAAAAGCCGAAAAGTGGGTGAAGGTAATTCAATTTTAGGATCAATGCCATTTAATGGGTTTGATGTACTTGCCATTTGTTTTAGAGTGATGGTGCAATTTCCTTTTCATTTACTGGTCCTTCTATGGGATTTCTCTTAACCTATTGCGTATGGGAACCGGATGGTACCTGTATTATACCCGGAAGTGTTCCCTGATTATACTATGCCTGTCTGTATGAGAGAATGCGGTAGTCTACAGGTTAAAATGGACACTCCAAATGGGATGATTTTGATGGTCGGAATTAACTTAAAAATCCCTCAAGTTCTAGATACCACTTGTAAAAGGAGGATTCAAATGAGGAAGGGTACACAGGTTAAAAAGTGGAGAAGGCGCAGGCCTTTGATTTACCAGTCTCGCAAGTATTTCTGTATAAGAGGACTGGTCAGTAAAGAGCCTACGATCTTTGAGAATTAGTATGTGGGCTCCTCTCTGACTTTACTTTGGGTCTAGAACAAAACATTAGGGTCCATTTTGACATTTTGGGACCCCCTGTGTACTCGATGCCTATTAATTTTGAGCACTTCCTCAAGTTACCCTAAGGGTGCACTTGATGCACCAACAATCTTTCGAACCTAGCACCTGCTTGCAATAGGCATACCACTGTGTCAAACCACTGAGCTATTCATTATTTTAAAAATAAAAAATAAACGGTAGGGAAAGTGGATGTTTATGTATAGTGATTGCTAATACCTAGGGGAGCGTTTCATCAAGCGTTTTGTCAGTGATTTTTACTGACAAATTTGCTCTCAGCCAATCATATGCAAGGATTTCAGTAGCTTATAACAGTTGTTGGTAAAAATCACTGACAAAACGCTTGATGAAACGCTCCTCTAGATATCAAAATAAAGCTTTTTTTACTGATATAACATCATTTGAAAGCAGCAAAGCGAAGTAAATGGAATCTCATTAAAATTCAAATCATGTTAATTGCCTGGCAATATTTATATTATTGTACACTGACATGTTTAAGGCTCATTAGGTATCAACTGGCAATATTTGTGATATTATTGGTAGTCCTTTGTGTTTCAGCGGTGATTAAATCATGACTTCACTCTCCAAATATGCAGAAAATATGTTTACCTGCTGTGAATATTATTTAAAAGTTCATACTGTTTACGTGGAGTTTGATTTGTTTCTGATATTAACGCTTCACGCAGCACGGAGTTGACGTAGGAGTGAGTAGAGTTAGGCATTCCATCTAGTAATTTATTTTTTCAGGTTTAATTTGGAGTATTTGTTTTAGTAATATTCCAATACAAATAGGGGAATGAATCATCAGATATATTTTAAAAGGAATTTCTATAGTTTGTGTATGGATATAAATGGCGAATGTAGTTGAAAGTACCCAGATATTTATGATAATGGTTGTTTATTTCCACCTCTGTCAAATATTTGAAATATGAGATCAAGTTCTGACAGGAATTTTGTAAATAATTGACTTTGTCAAATAGCAGTGTACAAATATTAGCTTCCAACTTAATTTGAAAGTAAAGTTCATTAATGTACGCTTACTCTGTTTTTATATTTTTTTTTCTTCGAAATATTGATCAATTGATTATTATTTTACATTTATCAGTATCATTGTGTAATGGTTAATGATGTAACGTCTGTTATTATTTGTATTATTATCTTTAGTATGACACATATTGCTATTGTTCATTAATAGCGGAACGTCACGCTGCATAAAAACGTGGGAAGGGCGTATATGACAAAATTATTCTAAATCAAAATTGTATTTCATAGATGCAGAACCAAAATATTAGGATGTAGTATTTACCTCTTAGAACACTTTTTCAGCAAAATAATATGAACACTTTTATCCAGATATGCCTGATTCTAATTTTAGAAGCACAGACAGAACTACCAGTTTTCCTCTGTGCGTCTTTCCCGCATCTTTATGCGCCATGCTTCGCTCCCTTACAATTTAGAATGAAATAAATGTTTGTTTTGGAGAATAAACTCATTGTTTTCACTTGAATTCATAGATGATTTCAGGTTTTAATTCATGTCATAAATAGTTGTTTGAAGGTATGGCTTTAGAAACCTATTTACTCAGCCCCATTGCCTCCTAGAACCAGTTTGTCCCTGTGTTAAGCCTATGGGAAAGAGAGATTTCAGTACTCAACGGGTTAACTGATTGATGAAGTTTGTATTGTTTCAGAAGAGTTGGCTGAACTTTGAGTAGTTCATTCAACTCACTGTGAAAAAAAAAAACATTGCCAATATGCCATTCCTTTTACCAGTGGAGTTCAGATGTACTTTTCGCCTTCAAACATCCAATGCGGTCTGCCTGGGATGGCTTTGTCTTTGCTGGTATTCCAAAAATGAACAATAATATGGTTTTATCGTAGGCTTCTCTCTTCAAAAACTTTTACCAGATTTTCCGTTGTTTTCATGAGATGACTCAGGCTGCAGTGATTTTCTTGATTCTGGATTATTGCTTAGGGTAATCCATGTAATCCTCTTTTTTTTCCTCAAGAAACTAGCTTTTTCTCACACTTTACCTTTTGCAGCCGTTTGTCTCTTTTTTTGGTCTGTTCTGGAGAGGAAAATAAAATCCTCACTCATCCACATGTTGGTTGTTTTTTGTGTGGACAAAAATGTTGAAAAAGTCATGGTAGAAATAGGATTTTTTTTCTGAGGAACAGATGATATTTTTGTTGGTCTTTTCCCTTACCAAAGATGGAACATGGATGTAGTTTGAAATCTACTGTGCTTTGCTAAAGTTAAACTGACCTTTTGTTGGGCAGTGATTTTTACATATGCCTACCAATATTTTCATCAGAGCTCTCTGTTTATATGTTGAAGAGATGGACCCTTTCGGATGTGAATCACAACACTTCTTCCATTTCTGTTTCTGTGATTGTATTGCAATTTTTGAAATCTGTATTCTTTATCAAGGTATATTGGTTTTATTTCAGTTAAAAAACGAGGGGGATGGGTGGGGTGGGGGGGGGGGGGGCTAATTACTCAAACTCATTTGATTGAGATGACTAGTGGATAAGTGATTTCCTTAACTCTTACTGTGCTTACTTTTCAAATGTCTGCACTTCATTAACCATCTATTATTTCACAAAATATTGTGTACAAAACTTGTAGGATATTTATTACCATTTCTTATGGTAGCAAACACTATTGCTTTACCAAACTTAATGCATAAGAATTATTGAAAATTATATTTAAGTTTCTTTTTTGTCCATTATTTTTTGGTTTCTCATTTGTGTACTATTATTTAATATTGAAATAAGGTAAAATCTTTTTAAAAATCTGCAATTTTCTCTGAAAATTTCTATGGTAGCATATAATTATAATCATATATTTAAAATGCTTGATTTATGCTCAAAGTTTGATATACATTGACACACCATATACCTTTCCTGTGGTCGAGCAATTGGTGAATGAAAAAGACAAGTCTATCTGGCCCATATACGTGACATCGGCACTGAAAGAGTTAACTCTTTGTTTTCCACATGAACACTCTTCTGTGGGATATGTGTGTAGAGACTGTGCCAAATAACACAATGGGACAGTAAGTGTTAAGGATTAGGTGAGTGCTTTCAAAGACAGGTAATATATCAAATCTGTTTTCCTGAATAAGAATAAGCGATTTCCTAATCCAGGGATTAATAAATGACTCAATCCTTTATATTTTGTCCTTTTATATAAAGTGAATAACTTTTTTAAAAATAGTTTATAAATAGAAACCTACCCTGGATGAATAGGCACCTATATTTCCACCTTATTTTTTAGATTTTTCAAGGGCGGGTTGGGGGGGGGGGGGAGGGGGTTAGCAATGTCATAAATGGTTAATCCTTCAAATCTATTTTCATGATATGACTAATGTATCAACGATTTCCTAATCCAGGGATTAAGGAAATGCTAAATCCTCTTCCATTGTATTTGTTGTTCCATCATGGCCTCCGATATTTTGAAGTTCCACGCTATTGCTCATCCTCCGCCGATTGAATCAGTTCACCACTGTCAAGCTAAGACTGTCTGATATCTCTTAATTCTGATTGAAAGCACGGAGAATTTAAGCGAAATCCTCAAGATTTGAATCAAAATCCAACAAGTCTCAAATCCAGTGAAGCATTTTTATTCAAACGTATCCTATTTGCAGCTTATTATTTTTATATGAAACTTTATCTATTATGGGAATGCTGAACCATTTGAGGGGATAAAGACGTTTAGATAACAATGAATTTATATTTTGAAGCAATAATGAATCAATTGATTGCTAAAGTTTGTACATGCAGCTGTTTGTGTCATTACTGTTTTTTTTTTCTAATTTGTAGCATCTATAGGCAGGGGTCCACATCTTCTTGCACTTGGGGTCAGAATTTAAAAAAATTGGGTCTGTGTGCATGTGAGCCTCCTGTGTATTTGGGGGTTTTTGAGTGAAAAATTTGGAGGCCTTTGTGCACCAGGGGAGCGTTTCATCAAGCGTTTTGTCAATGATTTTTACCGACACATGTTATAAGCTACTGAAATCCTTGCATCTGATTGGCTGAGAGCAAATTTGTTGGTAAAAATCACTGACAAACACTTCATGAAACACTCCCCTGGTCCCAGCTGGTATCAGCTCTGTTATAGGGGAATGCTTATGGTTGAATTTGCCTGAAAATGTTAGCTGATATCTTATAACAGATGGTGGATGATGATTAGGGTCTGCTATTGTTTTGAGTAGTGTGTGGCTGGCTCGCAAGCTATGTCAGAGAGAATGGGGAATTCCTCCCAGCCAGTACCCTGGGTAGCATGCAGGGGTCTGTGCATACTAGGGCTATGAGTCACGGGGCAGCGCTTAGAGCACGTTCCAGACCTCTTTTTAATCTCTCTGGTCTAGTCTAGACCTGGTATGTATGTCCAGACTCTACTGGTACCCTGGATAAACAGCAGAGGTCTATTTCCATGGACAGGGCTTAGAACATGTTCCAGACCTCTTTTGATCTCTCTGGTCTCGTCTAGACCTGGTATGTATGTCCAGACTCTAGTGGTATCCTGGATAAATAGCAGAGGTCTATGCCCTCTGGACAGGGCTTAGAACATGTTCCAGACCTCTTTTGATCTCTCTCTGGGACTGGTCGAGACTTAGTCTCCAGACTTTAGTAGTGGCCTGGGTAAATGACAGGGGTCCTATGTATCGTGAGAACTATGAGTCACTGGTCCATGCTACGGGCATAATTATGTTCTAGACCTCTTTTGACCTCTCAGTAGACCAGTCTAGACTCACTACAGTAGAGAGAGCTTCATGGTTAAAAATGTTTGTAAAAACTGGACGAAATTCGATAAAGAGAGCTTGACAAAGTTTCTTAGACATAAACACGAATTAATGTTCCCATGAAAATGCTGAAATTGCAGTTTGGCCCAGACTTTGAAGAATGCACCTGAGGGTTGGATGCTAACTAATCAAATTTTTCATGTTTCCTGAAGTATTATCGAGGAAACATATCCAGGAATTAAATATTCCCGAAAAAATACTTCAAAATATTTCATGTCTGTGTTGAATATCATGAAATTGGGCAATCATCTCTTTTATTTTAATTCATTTTTATTGTCCGTGACTTTGAGCTTCTGCAAAAATTGTGCCCTGGTATAATTATCTGTAGGAACTTCATATTCCTCAAAAGCTTTTTTCGTGCATTTTCAAATAGAAAGGATATTTAAGTGCATTATATATCCATATATGATAAAGCAAAAAAATGAGGGTTGTAAGATTATAAATATATTCCACAGTAGAGACCTGGGTTACCATTAGACATGGGCCATTTGCTCTTCCTTCCCAAATATGGTCCCCTCTGCTAGGCCTGGAACCCCCGTATGAGTGTCCCCCTCCCCCTCCTGCCTCCAAATTGCCCTCTTGTCTCGACAGGCTATCTTTAACAAGCATTGCATTTTCCAAGCCCGAGTCACCCCCATCCAGTCAAAATATTGTCATATTTTGCATAGTTAAGGGTTGTAGCTGGCGACCATCACAAGATGCGATCGAGCCTGACGGTTCATCGCAGTGTGTCATCTCAAAGATTAATGATCTCAGTGTCTCTGACGTCTGTCTAATGATGAGGCTGGCATCACTGGTGAACGTGGATGAGGGGTTGGGATGTTCTTGTTCCCTGCGTTCTGCCTCATTCCTTTTTTCTTTTTTTCTTTTTAAAACATATTTTTGTTCCGCCTTATTTATTCTTCTCCTTTCTCACCTTATGATTTATGCCTCAACCATCCTCTACTTTCTCTTCTCCTAATAATAATTCTCTCTTAATGTTTCTTCTTTCTTTGTTTTTTTTCCCTCTCCTTTGTTTTTTTCCCCTCTCCTCTTTCTCTCCTCCCCACCATCCCTGGGCTGGCATCACTGGTAGACATGTTTTTTTCATTGATCTTCCTCCTCCCTGTCCTCTTTCTCCCCTCCTCTGCTGTATCTCTCTTCTCTTAATGCAATGACTACCAAACTCTCTTATTCCCATAGGCTTAGCACAGGGACCACACGGTTCCCGTGGGCAAAGGGTTAAGTTTCTTTTTATATATGCCATTCTTCTACTCCTTTTTCTCACCTTCCTCATGCCCTTTTCATGTTGTACTTATATTCCATTTCTCCTGTCCTTCCTTCCTCCCTTCCTGCTTATTTTATTGCCAACTTCAGTCCTGAGATTTGCTGCATTTTTGTTGCATATATATGCGAGGGGGTTGGTAGGATTGTGCATACATTTGCATGATCGTGACTTTCACTTCATCTTCACAAAATGAAAATGTTTCGTAACCTTTGAATCATTCATTCCTTCTTCCCAACCCACTCATATTCAAGGAAACTACTGTAGACAGACTGAATTAGCCTGGAAATACTGAATAATTCCAATCAATGATTTGTCAGAAGAAACTTGTAACATTGATCTTGGTTATGCTATTCAGGATAAACTATGTTAGTTTGATTGGCATGATGTGCGTTTAAAGGTTAACATCTCGTAACATGGCCATAACATTCGGTGAACAGTAATCAGGATACTAGTGGTGTGCTGGGCGAGCCAAATGTGTTATTTGAATCTGGAATGTAATTCTTACTTTCCATTTATTGTAAAATTTATTTTGCATGTTGTTTGGTAATTTGGTCCCTCTAGGAATATCATAATAATAAGAATGATAGTTAGATATATATAAAGCAATCTTTCATGATGATACATAGTGCTAAATACTACTATTACCTCAGCTTTAGCAAAGGTAAAATTAAGCAGCATTCTAGCATTCAAGGAATTTGTTCATTTGTTCTTACCAGGTACCCATTTACTTCCCCTGGATCGAGAGTGGCAAAGGTAGATTAATACCTTGCCAAATGAAGACATTGCTGTGATAGGGTTTTGAACCCTGTACCATATGGTCCATAATTGGGTTACTTATCCACTAGACCACAAAAACTTTTTTTTCATTAGACTTTCTTTTGTCCCTTCTCTATCTTTTCTGCATATTTCAGAAGTACATTCTCTGTTTCTCCTTGGTTTCGTTTGCAAAATAAGTTAACAACCAGAACTCAAGATGCGTAGATTACCTTTCAAATAGTTCATTACCAATCTGCCTTGAATGCTTGTGACACGAGGAAACGCATGGTAAGGCTAGAACATGGATGAACTTTTTGAGGAAGAATGTCACTCTCTCAAATAGAAGGAAACGGTTATGAGGAAGGCCGTGTCAGCACAGAATGAGTAAAATTCTCGGCGACTTTGTCATCAATAATCTTGATTAGGTTTCCGTCGTGAAGTATGTTTCATGTACGTTGATTTCCTTTTATTTGGAGACAAGTTTGCTAGGGATATGATGAAAGAGGGTCCAAATTGGACACTCATACTGGAATATATTTTTATTTACATGATTGGGGTATATACTGTATGAAATGTATATGATTTTATGGCTTATTTTATGATATTTGGCTTTGCTTGTGCCACATAAAATTAACATGCGGATTTCTGTATTCGGTTTATTTCTTTGATTTTTGGATTATCTGTATGATATTGGATGTAATGACAGTAATCATTAATTTGTACTTTTGAAAATAATTATATGCATTTCATGGCATGATTTATAAATTTTTTGTTTCTTTTCTCTTTCTTGTTCTTTCATTATGATGATTCTTCTTTCATCGGATTATTATCTCAATTCAGGTAAGTGTCATGTAGTATGGGCTCTTAATTTTTAAAAAAATGAAAGATTCGGAGAGTATAGGGAGAGAGAGAGAAAGATAGAGAAAGATAGAGAAAGGTAGAAAGAGAGGGGAGAAAGAGAGATGGAGAAAAAGAGAGAAAGAGAGAAAAACTAAATAAATGGGGTAGAAGGAAAGAAAGGGGGGGGGGGGTGGGGTAAGCAAGAAAAAGGGAAAGCACATTTGATGTTTATGCAAATTAGATTTCAATCAGACAATTCTTCTGATTCATATAGGCCTTTATATGTTAACTGTCATTAAAAGTTGTGCTTGCAACAATGGTAATTTTATCTCGGTATTTATTGATTCCACTAAGCTTCATCTGTCAAAAAGCTTTAAAAGTTCAACGAAATGTGCCACAATTTTGGCACAGGTTTTTGTTTATTCTTCAATAACATTGGACTAGTAGTAATAGACTGTGATGACTAACCTCTGTACGTTCATTGTTGATTTTTGAGGGGCTGAAAGCTCAAGAATTTCCAGATGTCCTTTCTGGCAAAGTTGTTGATTTTTATCCCGTCATGGTCATATCCGTAGCTGCAGTCCAATGGTGGAATTAACGTCTCAAGGATTATCCAATGATGTCATCATTTGTGGCCAATTTGATAATTCCACCGTAAAACCAGAAACGTTCGCAAAAATGAAACTTTTTTGTGAATTGTAAACGACAACTATTTTCACAGCAAGAAGCTTTTACAAATTGCAAACATTCAGTGTTCTGTCAGTTGTAATTCAATAATTTTTGCGGCATGACACTTTCCCCCCGAGTCTGTACCATTTGCAAAGTTAGTGAACATTCAACGCGCTATAAAAGCTTTTTGTTTCACAGTATTTGGTGGATAAAACGGTGTCAACAGAATGTATTATTAACCCATTTCCTACTGGAACTGGGTGGCTCCTGTATTAAGCCTATTGAACTTAGAGAATTTAGTACTCAATGGGTTAAATCAAGTGATACATGTATTCCTGAGTGAATTCATTGTTACTTAGAGAATTCAATACTAGATCTTGCCAAGTCATAGCAGATCTTACTGTCTATCCTCCAAGGGACGGTGTTCATGGAATTGACCATTTCACTCAATAGGCGGGTTGACACGTATAGCGATAGCATCGATGCTATCTAGGTTTCGAGACTATTTTGGTCATGACCAGATAGTTTTAAGACCAAACGCTGTCTGAACGCAGATAGTCACGAAATAGAAGCTGTAGAGTTGGAGCTAGGTTTCGAAACTATTCTGGCAGCGAGTTTGGCAGGAGTAAATCTCAGGATCCAGCAACAAAGCATCGATGCTTTGCGGTAGACCACCCACCGCGCTTGTGACTATTTGTAATGTGTACGTAATCGCTGCTTCACTCGCTGCTACCTTCACTCGCAACTTCACATGATATGACCCCTGTGCACAAACTTCAATACCAGTTATACTCGGGTCACCATGTGTGGCGCAGTAATTATTGTTTTGGCAGCGAGTGAGCGATGAATAGTCACGAGTGGGTGATAGAAGCAAGTCGATCATGGCCTGTCTGAACGCAATGGAAATAGTTTCGAGACTTACAAAGCATCGATGCTATGTTAGCATCGATGCTATGTACTACGTGTAAACATAACTATTGAATTATGACATGTTTTTAGGTAAATTACATTTTAAATGTTTGTGACTATTAAACATTCATGCATGCATTCAATAATGATTATACTTGTGAGTTGATCTCAATCGTATACTAAATCTTAAGATTTACGATATCTTATTGAGCAATGAACTCATTCATAAAGACAAGAACATTACATCTACTCATCTTACAGTTGATTTTCAATTGACAGGCCTTCTTGTTCGAAAGTGGCATATTTGTGTCAGATCTAGATTTTCAGGGCATGGCTTTATCAGCTCAAGTTGCCAAGTGATGACTGCGAAAAAACTGTCCTCGTCTACGAACAATCGATTTTGATTAGAGCAAGCCATTCGTCATGTTGAATCTGTCCCCAAACGTTGGACAAATTTCAAATCCCGAGCCTTATGAAGCTGTCAAGAAAAGGCTTTGGAAATCCTCCCCATGTTCATGTCATTCTCTGTCAGGAAACAGCCGTGATTCCCCCAGTCCCACCCATTCATTTTGCTGCATTGTAATTTAATCAGCGGACCTTGTGTAGTGACTAAGTCCGTTGGCATTGTCAAGAGAAGCGATTCCTCATGCATTCGTAGCATCTGTTTGGAATCTGGAGAGGATTGGAGGTGGGGGGGGGGGGGGGGGGGAGATTCACAGACCTAGGGACTAAGTAGTTGATACTCCTTTTACACTCTCTTGATCTTTAATAATGTCTGAAAGGATTAAAAAAGAGGTTTCAGTGTTCTTTAATAAAGAGCTTTGGCAAAGCAGAGAAAATCTTCCTTGGTCACAGACAAGAAAATGTTAACATAAATAGGCCTATATGTAACTACACGACTAATGTCTTCTGCAAAAGTGTTTGACTTTTTTAGCTGTATGGTAGCTTCAGTCATTTTATAAAACAGGAGCTTTGTGAGACATGTTTCTTGAGAATCACCGACATCTGGGATTACTCTCAGTACACGAAACAACAAGACTTTGCTTGATTTTCTATCCATTAAAGTTCTAATAGTTACATTTTATTGCTAAAACGAGACTGTATTGAGACGGAGACAGAGCAAAATTTAAAAAATCCCCCCCCCCAAAAGAAAAGAATGAGAGCGAGAAAAAAAAATGGAGAAAACTAATTCCCTACATATTCTAGTCTCATCTGGAACCCTCTTGGCAGTTGTAACATGAGTCTGAACAGGAATGGCATTATATGGTTTATCAAACTCCGAAGCTTGGGACTCAAACAGTGAACTGTTCAACAGGAAGTGAGCAATTCATGCAAGGAATTATGGGTCAGAGACAATAGTTCCTGTGCGAGGGTTTCCCATTTCAGTCGAGGAGGGTTTTCTCTCCTTATTTTCTCTGATTCTTGTAATCTATTGTCTGTAGTGTTACAAAAGTCTTAAAAAACATTAGGTTTTCGAAGATGTTACTAAATCATTGTCAGACCCTGGTTTTTGTCGGGAATACTGAGCAACCCATTCAGACCTTGGGCTAAAACGGTAGGGTGGGTTTAAAAATTGAGGTATTTTGCATCTTTTATTTCATACACTAGTTTGAATGGATATCCTGTTTGGTAGAACATAATTCTAAAATGGTTGAATACATACAGCTCTAAAAATGGGCCACTTCATAAAGTCTTAGGTAAAGTGTTGAGAAGGATAGCACCAAGAAGGTCACCGAGAAGAAGCCGGCAACACACCCACCTCCTTCCGAAATGATAACTTGGAAAATATGTGGCAGCTATGGGCAGTCTAACATGGCCAACACAATATGTTTTTTTCTCTTTATTGTTTTTTATTCCATTATTAAAAAGTTTGGACCTCAGTGGTTGGTGATACATAGTGGGTGGGTCACATATCAAATGACTTTGAAAGGAACAAACTACTTCATACACTTTTATAAAAATGTAAATGGGGGCTGGGGCACTTTACCCCTCAAATTTAAAAAAAAGAAGCCCCAGTGGAAACAATTTTCTGATAATGGGGTGTTATGTAAAACCTACTGAGCAGGATAAGCAATTTCATGTTGTCTTCAAATTAATCCTTCAAAATGTAATTTCCCCCTTGCTTTGGTAGCCATCTTTCACCAAGACTTGCTATTTACTTTAGAGGATTGTTAGAACTGTCAGGTTGCAGTATCTGACAGGATTCCGCCCACTTTCGGAGGCTTTTCTGCTCAATTGCACCGCCCAGCACCTCTCCTAGCCTCGTCTACATGTAGGCCTTTCATTCCTCTGTTTTGTTTTCTGCATGCTTCGTTGAAAGACACCCACTTTATGGGGGAGGCATCTAAAATTTGATTGAGATCGGTATGGAAAGTAGGAGAGATTGTCGTGAATGAGCTTTGATAAGATTGAAAGCGAATACAGGGGGGATTGAAGGCTAATAACGGAGCTGAGGCAGGGGTGTTGAGCACTCAAACCTGGACCTATTCACATTCACCAAAAGGGATGTACTAACTTTGTGGATGAATATATCTTTTTGAAAGACTGTCCTATACCCATACCCATACCAAATAATTTTGTTGATTAGGAATCTGAAGAAATACACTGAATTCATTTTTTTTTTTTTGCGATTTGAGGTAAATGTACATGATGTTATTCCTATGATATCATCTTCTGGATGTAGACAACTTCTAGGTTCTAGATGTCCTTTTAAGAAAATTAATTTTGTAGACCTATGCATTTGATAGGATTTAGAAAAGAAATTAAGACAAAATAGTTACGCAAGTATGATTTTTACAGCACTCGGGAAGTTTTTTACAAAGTACACCAACATTTTATCCGGGTTAATTTTTCCTGGAATATAGAAATTTGCGCCAAGTTGAAATTATGCATACCTTTTCTGTTTTTGAAGGTAAAATCAAATTATTATGAGAATATTTCGCCATATCATACATGAGATTGATTTAACTCTTTCAGTGCCGATGTCACATATTTGTGACAGATAGACTTGTCATTTTCATTCACCAATTGCTCGACAACAGGAAAGGTATATGGTGGTCAATGTATATCAAAATGTATATCAAAATGAAGTGCAGACATTTGAAAAGTAAGCATTGATCACTTTTTGTTAAAATATTTGAAGAGAGCTAAACCCCTTGGCAAAGTAAGAGTTAAAGTGACAGTAAATTGAAGCTCCTAATGGCGCCATCTTTCAACAGGATTTGATATGTGTCTGTGCCTCTAATTTTCCCATCATGCCCCATTCTAGTTTGTAGAAGCTTAGAATGCATCTGTAGGCAATTTTCCACACGTGCAACGTCAAAATCAATAGTTTAAAATATAAAATGTGCCTCTTTTCCAAACAGCTCTTTGTCGAAATTCAAAATAAAATTTTCAAATTATAATCTCAATTTAGCAGTTACTGTAAGGTGGCGCTGTTCAAGTTTTGCCAGTTTAATGCCATTTTAAGATGTGAATTGGGGATAGAAACCTTTGAAAGGGAGAGAATTATTGCTGTCATAAGGGGAAAGATGGCTTTTCCAGAATGCCCTCTTTATGAAGGAGCTGTGAAAGGAATGAGTCATGGTTGAGATATTAAACGGTCATTATTCTGGCCCCTGAAATCCCCCATTATTTCATCCCACCTTTCTCACGTTTTGGTGTTTCGGTTTAGGAAGTTAGCCGGGGACTTACGAGATATTTCCCCCAAGTTCTTTGTAGGTCACCAGATCAATTAAACAGGAGAAATATTGATCATGTACCAAATGCAAGTATCTGATGTGAAGTACTAGATGGGCAGTGGCAGTAGATTCTAAAGAAATTCTGTGAAAATTGAAAAATGTGTATTTTTAGAGGTCTGGATGGAGGCTTATTATGAATTGTCAATGACCATCACAGAAAGTAAGTCACAAAGGGAGATATCTTACAATGGTTATGGGGGGGGGGGGGGGGGGGCGCCTCTCTTTAGACCTGTGTACATGTAACATTGTTCCTACATGTATACTTTGGATATCATAAGGTTCTTGTCTCAGGTTATCTTTGTGGAGGGGGGGGGGGGTTATGACGTAGATATCTTTATTTGTTATTTGAGAAAGGGTCTTGTGGCTTTGGTCCCATGACCCATGACCCATATAGGACATTGGACCTATTACTAGATGTAGGACTCGAGGTATAGAGAACACCCTAGGCCTATATGAGTTTCCTGGTGGAACGATCATACTGTAAATCATACTGTAACGGTGAATGATGTCATGTAACTATCATGTGCAGTAGAAATATAGTGGAGTGATTGATGACGTACTACTAATATCTGTCTGCATCCCTTCTCAATCTCATCCAACTTGATAACCGAGAACAGCCTAACAACGGGATGCCTTTCACACCAATACTTTGTCAATATTTAAAGACATTTTTCCTGAGAAAATCTTCTTGAGTGGCATTGATGGCATATCGTCCAATTCAGGTGGGAAGGCATTTCATGCTCCCAAAATTTGTGGGCCGAGGTCTCCCTCGCTGGTCGACAGCTCGCTGGGAGAGGGTTATGACGTCAATCGGGGTCGGTATCATGTGAGGAGCTGCTTGCTTGGAATGATCGCGAATGACCTCACAACTTCACAATGGGCGGTGTATGTGTGTACTTCTTGAATCCTATTGTAGAGCTTGACTTTGGGCTAGTCTTGGGGATGGACCGTGGTTTGGTTTGTCCAAGTTGGGACAGCATATGTTATGAATGATAAATAGTCTTTGTTTTATTTTTTATGAACAGCAGGTCTACAATTTAAAGCCTTGTCCAAGGTTGAGTATTAATGCTCTCTTAATAAAGGCACTAGTGCATCCACTTGGTTTTGAACCAGGGACCACGAGGCTTACAACATATTTGCCAGCTCAAATCACTGAGCCATGAGATGAGATTTGAAACAAAATAGTGGATTCGTTTTGATTTAACCTTGGTATAGTTTCTTTGATTCCTGTGGTTAAATACTTCCTGCAAGTTTTACCTTTGCATTGTTCTCCTAGCCTTTGTTTGATCAGGGAAATTGATCTCCTTTAAATATTCATCTTTTTCGGTGTCGAAATGAGTTTATTCAGTCATATATAAATCAATTGTAGAGGGTTTGATGGTAGTAAACGTGGGTCTAATTGGTTTAAATCGCAATATTCTCAATTCCAGTCTTCAATGGGCAAATGCATGAATACATACATCTCTATCGCACATGCTTTTGGTGCTAACTTCATCAAAACAACCCATAGATGCCTGCGGTGTAGACTACGCATACCCACCACAGACAGAAGCTGTTCAGCATTTCAATTGTCATTATTGAGAAATGATTTGGAGAAGTACACAAATTCTCTGAATGGTTGCGTGCGAGATACTACAATAACTCCTCGCGGCCGAGTGCTTCTACGTCAAACTCTGCAAACGGCGTAAAATACCAGTGAGCTGACTAACAATGTTGTTTCTTTTGAGCTCAGGAGACAACATGCCTGGCATGTGGTTGTGATATGACCCCCCCCCCCCCCTCCCTTTAGCTAGAAAAATAGAATATGGAATAAGGGAGTT
Organism: Heliocidaris erythrogramma; assembly: GCA_025617745.1. NCBI lineage: Eukaryota > Metazoa > Echinodermata > Echinoidea > Camarodonta > Echinometridae > Heliocidaris > Heliocidaris erythrogramma. The sequence goes on from CM046873.1 coordinate 31,727,968, forward strand.
ACTAGTAACAAGATACTCCATTGCGCATCTGTTGTATTTGTCAGCCAATTTGTCTGACTGAATATGGGAAGCGGAAAATGATTACCTGTATATACCTTTGCATAATATTGACTATATGACACTATACCGTCATGTCATTCAGTGGCAGATTGTGGGTAAGGGGGGCACTGGTATTGAGGGGGGGGGGGGGCAACTGATTTAGGTGGATGCAGTAAAAGGGAACATGGCCATTGAGTGGGGGAGGGTGGGGAAGGGGTCATTTTTATCTTTTTTCCTTGGTGGTACGTCTCTTCAATTTTTGGTGGTCTCTTTATCTTTGTTTTTCTTTTTGCATTTTTTTGGGCCATTCAATTAGGGTTGCTAGACGACACATGACCCAATGTCATTATGTCATTCTTAAATCCAGGAGTTGATAAATCTTTTAATAATTTGTGACAATGTTTTGAAATAATGATTTTTCAGGATATTAAAAGCCCTATTTACCTTTATCAAAAGTTTCCTGAAGTGGGTATATTGTGGATAAATATAGCTTAAAATGTTAGAATTTCAAGCAATGTGATTATTGCTGTCTATTAAAAAGGTTTTCGGCAGTTGCAGAAAAGACAATAGTTTGACACTACAGAATCATTCTTCACATTTTATTCTGTGGGAAATATCTTACCGTTGATAAATTTCCATTACTTATCATCTTTCAGACTTTAACATTCTGGAGTTTGCATGATTTCTGATTAATTTGGAATATGAAAATTACTTAGAAGAGGTAAAAATAGACATTTTGGCCATAAAATTCCAATCTTGTAAGACTATTTTGAGTTTTTAATTTATGACTTTGTTAATTTGATCAGTGTGCATGTAGGACTGCAGGGAATGTTGCTTGGGCCAGGCACTATGACGTTCTACCTTTTCCTGTTCTTCCTCTTTCGGGAGGAAGATCGGTGAAACTGCGTAGTTTTCCCGGAAACTTTTGACAGTGAGAACTACATAGGCCCAGCTGAAACATCCTCTTGATATTCCCTGAAAACTGGCAAAATATGAGACTGCAGAAAGAAGTGATGTCATAATGGAGTATCTATTAAATTTGAATATGATAAGGTATTTTTTTATATGTTGCATTAAAACTGCAACCCCGTCGAAAAAAAAAAAGGAAAAATGGTATAAAAAATGAAGAAAAAAGTAGACAAAAGAGAAGGTTGAGTTCTGGGAAAGGTGAAAAATAATTTGTGAGCTTCTCCTTCCTTTCATGTCAGTTTGGAAGAACATCGTAGTAGAAATGTTCCTTGAAAAGGATTGCTCTTCAAATGCCCTCATATTCGAAATATGATGAGAAATAGCTGAATTGTTCGGGCCGAACGTTCATGCCACATGTGTGTGCAGTTCCATATATGCATGCATGTGCTTTTCAGCGAGATTGGGTCAATTTCTTATCATTTTGATGATTCCAAAACCTCACAGTATGCGCCAATTGTTATGTAGACATGATCAACCATTCCAAATTGCTTTCAGACAGTTTCTTTCACAGTGTTAATCGAATGACCAGAACTCAAATTTATCTTTAACCCTTTCAAGACTATTGACCACATTTTGTGGTTTGCCTCAATAACTCTTGATTCAGAGCTCTAAAAAATATACCAGATGCATGAGTAGAAAGACCATCAATTTCTACACATACTATGTCCATTTTTGTTGCAAGACCATATTGTGTTTGATGCCAGGAATTTTAAAAACGAGAATAAGCTTTACAATCCTTAAATTGGTAACACATTGAGAGGTTCAAAATCATTGTTTTTCAGCAAAAATAGCAATTTTTTTTCAACTTTCCAACAAAATTCCTAACCATGTATATTGTTCTCAAAGACATTACACCTTATTAGAACCATGGAGCACTAAAAGAAAAATATTGTTGCCAATTCGAAGAACAAAATGTGATCAATTTAACCCTTAAATAATTCCTGCCCTGAAAGGGTTAAGGTATGATTCTGAATGTGTTTGTCAGAATACCTATATCAGTCAGTACGTGTTAAAGAGGTTGAAGAATGATTACTATTTACTTACCATTTGTCATACGCATATTCTGACGTCAGTGGGCATATCATTAATATTTCTTCTATGCCTGAGTAGCTAGTTGGGAAGGAAAGGGCGGCTTGTGCCTGTTGATTACTGATACCAGGTTGTAATTACTATTGTGGTTCCTATGAATTACCATGAATCATAAACCTACAATTTCATTTCTCTTCATGTAACTAAAGAGTTGGACCAGTTTGGAATGTTCAGCATGTTTACCATGTATTTGTGTGCAGCCTAATTTAATTTGAACTTGATTATTTTTTTGTGTGGACCATCTCAGAGAGGGAGAGCAGCAGAGTTGGGAGAAAGGGAGGGTGAGGGAGACGGAAATAGAAAATGAAAAACATCCAGAAAGAGAATAGCAGAGGGGTTGATTGACAGAGAGAAAGAGAGAGAGAGATAGGTAGGTAAAGAAGAAGAAATAGAGCTTTAGATCAAGAGAGATTGATAATTGTAGGGAGATATAGAGGGAGAGATCGAGAAGGAGAAGGAGATATAGAGAGATCAAGAGAGATTGATAATTGTAGGGAGATATAGAGGGAGAGATCGAGAAGGAGAAGGAGAAATAGAGAGATCAAGAGAGATTGATAATTGTAGGGAGATATAGAGGGAGAGATCGAGAAGGAGAAGGAGAAATAGAGAGATCAAGAAGATTGATAATTGTAGGGAGATATAGAGGGAGAGATCGAGAAGGAGAAGGAGAAATAGAGAGATCAAAAAGATTGATAATTGTAGGGAGATATAGAGGGAGAGATCGAGAAGGAGAAGGAGATATAGAGAGATCAAGAGAGATTGATAATTGTAGGGAGATATAGAGGGAGAGATCGAGAAGGAGAAGGAGAAATAGAGAGATCAAGAGAGATTGATAATTGTAGGGAGATATAGAGGGAGAGATCGAGAAGGAGAAGGAGGAGGAGAAATAGGGAGATCAAGAGAGATTGATAATTGTAGGGAGATATAGAGAGAGAGAGATAGAGAAGGAGAAGGAGAAATAGAAAGAGAGTAAGACAGAACCTGACGGAAAAAACCCGGAAAGAGACAGACAGAGAGACAGAGATATACAGATATATAGACAGATAGCTGTACAGAAAAGACAGAGGCTGTGTGGACAATTTGAAGGAGAAAAAAGTGAGGAAAGGAAAGGAAAGTAGAAAGAGAAAGAGAAAGAGATAAATGAGAGGATGAGATGTATAAAACTAAAAGAAAAGTGTACCAACTTCTACCAAGAATTAACGTCTAATCATTTAAGTTAAAAACAAGGAAACTGTACCATTATACTGTTAACCCTTTCGAGACAATTGACCACATTTTGTGGTTTGGCTCAATAATAGAGCTCTAAAAAATATACTAGAGTAGAAAGAGCAAAAATTTCTGCACGCACTATGTCCCTTTTTGTTGAATTACCATATTGTGTTTGATGCCAGGAATTTTAAAAAGGAGAATAAGCATTAAAATCCTTAAATTGGCAACATATTGAGAGGTTCAAAATTATTGTTTTTTATCAAAATTTGCAATTTTTTCCACTTTTCAACACAGTTCCTAACCATGTGTGTTGTTTTCAAAGACATTACAATTTATTAGAACCATATAGCATTAAAAGAAAAATATTATTGTTGCCAATTGGAAGAACAAAATGTGATCAATTTAGTCCTTAAATAATTCCTGTCCTGAAAGGGTTAACAACATCCTACGTGAATACGATTTCAAACTTGCAATAGCCTACACACCGAACAAGACACACGACCACACTCGAGCGCCCAAACCTTCCCAACTTGAAATATCAATATTCATACAAGTGGTAATTATCACAGATGTTGAGGCCGGCCTACATCCAGCGGAAGTTGACATTGTGTGAAAAAACAAACATTTGCTTTGGTGAACGCCGGGTGCGAGCTGCCCGTCCTCCTACGTCTATTCTTATCGCCATGGCAACCGGACGTAATGAGGCTGGGTGTTGGGATGAGTCATACTTCTTTATTGGTGTCAAACTTTTTTTTATGATGGATATTTGCTGCCAATTTTTTTCTTCTTCTTCAGTCTTCCTCCCTGTGCTTCTAAAGGTCGATTAATTTATGATAATGCCCGAGACTGCACCAGGTGTTCAAGAATAAATATGTGGCATAGAGGCAATACATGCACACATGTTTGAAAAAGAAACATACAGTTAATTATCCGGTTAGGCAGAGTACAATTTCAGATTAGGTATGTTAACTCAAAATCATTTTTTTGACTTCAGTAGTTCATTTTATCATAATAAACACAGTCACTGAAAGTTAGATAGATATCTGTAACCAAATTAGACTTAAGCGCCTACGTCTGAACACATTTTATGTTGGCCTTGTTATAAATACATCTATTTATTAGTAGAATGATTTTTTTATTGTACCTGCATAAAAGAAAGATCTGCATCGTATTTAAACAAGTATAGCAAAAATTATGGCACATTGTGTTATTTATGGTCACTGTGTTTTTAATGTCTCTGACTCATCAATGAAATTGGCAGTGGAATTCTCTTTCAATATTTGCCTATAGATATAAAAATACTATTTTGAGATATGCAATTTACATTAACACATTCAGTTGAATGAATATTTCAGATTATTTTGTATAATTGTGTTCTCCAGTTTATGATGACAAGCCATGTTTGTCATCGAAATTATGTAATATGATTGAATCAAATGATTGAATCAAATGAAAGCCATATTCTGTTCCCTAAAATTTCATTGTTATCGCCCTACTTAAACTTTGTTCAGCTGTTCATCAATATCCTGAACAATTGACTAAATTGAAAAAATGAAAATCTCTGCAACACTGATGAAAAAATAATTCCCATATATTACCCATCATGATCCATTTGTCATAATGTGATATGTTTGTGTGTTCTTTTTATAGGAAAGGAGGCACGAACGTGAACCATTTATATGTAATCATGAAAAACCTGGAAAAAAGAACAAAGTCATAATGGTATGATCATACAGTCATCACATCCTTAGCTCCATGATGAGAAGACAAAATAGAGATAGAAATCTGCTCAGCATTACTTTGGAAGATCACATGTATTGCTATCATCGACACCTATTTGTCATTTTCCCTTCTCAATCTGAAAATAAAACGAGCGCGCACGCCAAACCCCTCAACTCATGAAGGTCCTTAATCCACACCGAGATCCCAAAAAGGTGATTAACAGCCAATAGGTAGGATATGATTATTTGGCGATGATTTGGTAGATTAAGAGCATTCTAAACTTGGCAGTATGCCTCATGGGATAATTTGGGGTCCTCGATATATCCCTTCTCTTTCTCTTCTTATACGCTGCGATCTAACAATGTGGCTGCAAAGTCATGGTTCAGTGTGTCATATTGGGCAGAAACCATTATCAGTGAAAATAAAGAAAAGCCCAATGAATTGTGAACATACCTAGGGACATATGTAGTCTATAGATACAAAATGTAATTTGTAAAAGTTCATGTCCAGTTTATGGTAGCCCTCAAATATTTTTTTTCTACAGATTTCTTTGATGTTATAGTTGTTGAATAGCAAGGTCATTCACAGGCAGATCCAGAAGCAGGGGGGGTTGGGCCATGGGGAGTTTGGGGAGTTTTCCTGAAGGGCCAGTCAATATCTTGGTTAAAAAGGGCCTGTCATACAAAAAAAGGGGCCAGTCAACAAAAGAAGCGGCTGGTCGCCCCCCAAATTTTCCAGTAGAATATTTAGTCCCAGTCTGACCCTGTTCAGGAGTGGGGCAAAGGCCCACCCCACCCCCTTGTGAAAAAAAAATGTCATGAGAAATATTGCTCTTGGGGGAGATAAGAAGCTAAAGAAAGGGAGAGAAATAATTGAGGACACAGAAAGCAAGGATAAAGAGAGAGTGATATGGGGGGAGGGGGGCAGAGAGAGATGAGGGGCTGAAGATGGGGTAAATTCATAGGTGAAAGAAGAAAATTTGAATTACAAGAAGAATATTAAAAAAAAATGAATCATAACTGAGTGAGTGGGCAAAGAATACATATTTTTAATATAGAGAACCGATACAGAAAAAGATAACACTAGCATTTCTGGGTAAAACCCACAAAATAAGAGGGAACAGTGAACGTGAGAGATAGCGGGGTAAGATGCAAGGCCCCAGTCTCATTCCGAAAAAAATCAATCTCATTCAGCATCATGTTTGCTACATTCAAAATGTCATGTGCTGTCTGCGGTCTGGCGTGAAAGGAAATATCGGTCCTTCGTTACTCACTTCGTTTAATCTTTGCATTTCTTGTCTTTCATTGATGTTTTCAATTCCCGCAAAGTTGTTGGCACTTCCTGGCAATCTCGAGTCACGTCTTCATAAATCTTAGGGTGTGAATTCGGAGAGGGAATGAACAAGGTAACAACCTTTCACAAACATCACGACTTAGAGTAATATGGATTCACAAGGGAGAGGTACGAGAACTGAGATACATTTGCAGAATACAGAAATACATGTTTGTTGTATCAAATGATGTCATTGTTCAGAGAAAATAAATCAGTTTTCAAACAGTCATATATATATATAGTGATTATCTCTTTGTGTAATAATAGACAAGAAGGAAAGTCTAAAGCTTTGGATGGAGGAGAGAGGATGAAATGAAGGATATCATATAGGAATGAATGAAAGAAAGAGAATGATAAAGAGAGGTGAGAGAATGGGAAATGGCATAAAAAAGTCAAAAAGATGAAGGTGACATCTGCAAAGAAACATGCAAAAAAAATTTATATGTTAATAATGAACAGACATCTGAACTCAACTGTTTTTTGTTAAAACTGTTAGTTTCCAAGCCCGTTTCGTACATTCCCAAATTTGTTAACATCTATCAAAATATACATCCCTTTGCATTAAAAATGAAATGTTTCATGAAATACAAAACAATAACATTATACATGAATTAATGATGAACTAGACCGGTATGCCCTGAATTTTTTAATGATTTTACTCTGTCTGTCACATCTCAAATCAACTCAACTCAAATTGGCTAGTTGCCAATATGCTGTTGCATATATTGGTGCTTCATATACACATGTAGAACTTTGCGATTGATCACAAATTGACAAATTTGGGTTTTGTTTTGAGTTTTATTTATCAATCTTATACAGTAGATCACATGTTTTCATAGCTCCAATATTTATTTACTTTACCTGAACACTTGACAGTTCAAACCAAGTAATGGACTTTCATTGTTATATTTTGTTTGCTGATCTACATATTTATTTGCTGAATTTAAAAAGTAATTGTTTACACAATTAATCATGCTAACCATATCAGCATATCAACAAGTTAGAAGCATAGAGCCTTAAAATATGACTGATAATGAATAGACTTTAGACTTGTATTCTAGGTGTTTATTAGAAACATAATGCTCAGGGAAGACTGGGATTACTTTTAGTTAATTCAGATATAGAAAAATATTAATGATTACATTAATTACTACTGGAGAAACATAGCGATCTATTTCAGTCAGAATTCCTTCATTGAAATGGAAAAAACAGTGATCATTAGATGATTAACCTGGGGAGCATTTCATCAAGTGTTTTGTCAGTGATTTTTACTGACAAATTTGCTCTCAGCCAATCAGATGCAAGGATTTCAGTAGCTTATAACAGTTGTCGGTGAAAATCTTTGACAAAACGCTTGATGAAACGCTCCCCAGTTGACTACTGAATACTCTCATTCCCATAGGTTTAATACAGGAACTATTCGGTTCCAGTAGGTAATGGGTTAATGAGAGCCAGGGGAGCATTTCATCAAGCGTTTTGTCAGTGATTTTTACTGACAAACTGTTATAAGCTACTGAAATCCTTGCATCTGATTGGCTGAGAGCAAATTTGTTAGTAAAAATCACTGACAAAATGCTTGATGAAACGCTCCCCAGGATTACTATAAATTGAGTAATGATTCATATAACCACTGAATTCAAGCCAAGTTTGTTGAGCCTCTGTGGCCACATTTTCTTTTTTTTATAAATTTCATATGTATGACTTCAATTACTTCTGGGTTGTGTGTTTTACATTTCAAGATTCATTGAGAGAACTAGCTACAATGAAAAATAATTTCCAATCTATAGCTGTGTATGTGTCGTTTTTGAATTCTCAGATGTAATGCATGATGCAAATAAAACGTTGAATTGGATTTATTCTTGATTCATTAACCCCTTCCATGCCACCAGATTTTTTTAGCAATTGTCAAAAATGAACTTTCAATAGTTAAATATTAACTTTTAATGTGTTTTTTTCTTGAGCAAACTGGGCAAAGATATAAGCATAGGAATAAGCTTTATATTGAAGGCACAGGTTTCTGTATAAGGAAGAATTTTCAAGCCATTCTGAGCCTAAACGAAATGTTCAACACTGCACTCCAACATTTGGGCGGGATTTGCCGCCCACGGCATGGTATGGGTTACAGTGGAAAACTATAAAGAGCTCTGACATAACATGATTCCTGGTATAACAATGCTGGTCCAAGCTCTGTATGTTCTTTTTTTTTAAATCCTGGTTATAAGGAAATCCTGATATAACAAGGTAATTTTCATGGTTCCAAGGTCCGTGTTGTAGTGAGTTCCACTGGAGTCGGTTGTTCACTGCTAAGCACCTATCATTGTTGAGCAATACAACTGTTAAACTTTGTTGAAACTTACATTAACTACTTACATAAACATGCCTACTTAAATCAAATTCAATAAAATATAGGACTTCTCTTTTGGGTTTACCAACTCCCATCTCTTCTCGGTGGTTCAATTCAGTGTTTAGATGAGTTGTTTTCAGCACTGGAGTAATTAATCATCGTTCCACCCTTGGTTTGGGAAGTAAGGACAACCTTCTCTGGACACCCTTGGATAGCATTCAAGGAAACAACTTCAAGAGTGAGCTTAGACCTCTTGGGGAAGTCGCCCTGAACATCGCTGCATGAGTCACGCCGCTGTCTGAGTGCTGACATGCAGGAGAATGTCAGCAGGGATATTATCGCCTGGATTGGAGAAGAAATGAGCGACATGCAATTAGGCATCGTTAACACATTGAATATCATTTCAAATAGGGAGTTCGCCAAGTGGTATACAAGAGCAGCAGCGTTTACTTTCAAGATTGCTTATTTCCCAGAAAAAGTGGTTTTGAGAAAGGCAGCCTAAAACACTCTTGCATTGTTCGCATTGGCTGTATGCAGAGACAGAAAGGCGTTTCATGTCATCAACATAGAGATAATGCCCTTCTTGCTCTCAACAAACCACATCCTTCACACAAATAATACAAACATTAAAAAACTAATGTGCTGATCATTGTCAAGGTGACTAAATGCTTATATTACCAGGGGGTGTTTCATCAAGTGTCTTGTCGGTGATTTTTACCGACAAATTTTGCTCTCAGCCAATCAGATGCAAGGATTTCAGTAGCTTATAACAGTTATGGCAACTTGTCATTGATGACAAGTTTTATGAAACAGAGTCTGGTATCCCCACATGTCTTAGGATGTGTGAAACCACACAAAGGGGGAACTTGGGATAATGTCACTCTTTCTGGAATATACCTGCACTGCTTATCATTGTGAATATACTCGACACCAATCATGAACCTCTGATGTAATAAGAATATTTATTTGAAATGTGGCAGGTGTACCCCAGGAATGTTTGTGTACACATTTCATGTTCTGTTCTCGTAAAACTTACATTTTGTAGTTGAACTTATGGGAACGTGATCGTGACCACATTTGGCTGAATACCAGAAGGGTGTGTCTTCCTTACACTATGCAGAAACCCTAAAGAACTTTAAATGTTTTCATTGAAAGCTGACAGTTCCCACCTTGATTCTGTTTTCCCTCACAAATTGCTGTAAAGACTTGTTGTTGTGCTTTAAATTAAGATTTGTTTGTGTTATAAGTGAAATGATTGTGGAAACTTTAATTGAACATCTGCCATATGTGCATACTAATTCTACTTTGTGATATTTTTGATTCTGCCTCTATAGAATAAACTTTTGACTTTGAATAATGTTGTCATATGCGTCTTTCCCGCGCTCTTACGCCACAGTGTTTCGCTGAGCTACCTAAGAAAGGATAAGAAAATGGGTGATATTAAAGACAGAAAAAATGGAGAGAGAGAGAGAGGCATGCCGACAGAGATGGAGAAAGCATTTTAAAATGGAGAATATGATATGCAGGCATACATTGTTTACTAGAACAAGCAATATTTCTATGATAATGTCATGAATATACAGAGTTAAATAAAAGAATGATTTAAAAAAAAAGAGTCATAGGTTACTCATGTGTGCCCACTGGGTAGAATAATAACACTTTCTACGAAGAGTGTTCATTTAAAAGAATAATTGGAAATTAGGTCATTAGTTGCATTATGTTGGGCAGCACTAGATTTGTTTCTCAAATTTTGATTTTATATTAACATGGAAATTTTCTTTTCTTTTCTCATTTTATCCATCATCAATCTGTTTGCTGCCTGTCTTGTCAAACCACTCCTGGTCATGGTCAACACATCAGGTAAGTGAAAGTATACTGTATGCTTTTCTCTTTTTCTGTCCTCAAGAATGAGGTGAGAGATGGGCCAAAGGTATTTTCACACTAGTACATTTTTGCTCTTTTGCAAATCTAGAAGAATTGCATCTTTCCCCTCCTGCCACCTACAGAACAAGCAGATGAATTTGACGCTGGTTTCTGGAAACGATGTACTCGCATATATAGGCTTAGGTATAGGAGATATCACCTCTTTGGAGCCAGAAGGACGTTAACTCTGTGCAAATGATGGTACTTAACACCCTTCTGACTCCAAATACATGATATGTCAGTCCACGAATTGTCCAGTTCAGTAATAAAACCGAAATTTTGAAGATGTCCAATTGTAAGCCGAGTTTCAGAAAGGGTTGAATGACTTCCAACAATCTTCCCAAACAGCTTGCCAAGGAAGATGACTCGATACAATTCTCTGTCTCCCACTGCAAATTAGGCATTTCATCTACTCCAACATGTACTGACAGGAAAACAAAGGGATGGACTGTGCAATTGACAGGGCTGGCCTCTTGTGTATCCCCTAGATAGCTCTGACTAAGCTTTTGTAATTTTGAATCTTTTGTTCTTTTAGTCTTCATGCATGGTCAGTTGGGTAATATGACTGGACAGTTCATATTGTTTATCTGGGGAGCGTTTCATCAAGTGTCTTGTCAGTGATTTTTACTGACAAATTTGCTCTCAGCCAATCAGATGCAAGGATTTCAGTAGCTTATAACAGTTGTCGGTAAAAATCAATGACAAAATGCTTGATGAAACGCTCCCCTGGTATTGACTGCCTTGTTGATTGCCAAATTCTAAAGCTACATGGTGTGCGAAGAGGTTGAAACTGTAATAGATTGCAAGATGTGGGTAACTTTGAATACAGCTACATGTAGCATTAAGAGAACTTGATGGAGACACAACAGTTGTGAAAAATTTGAAAATTATACCATCATTTACCAAAAAGAGGGAAACCAATCCATAGGAAAAGAGAGAAAATGAAAATCCTGCAAATTGTGACAGACATAGAAAACAACATGAATTAACGCAGTATTTACAAAGGTTTATAAAATTTCTTCTCGAATATGCGCAGAGAAGTTCACATGAATTATCACAGTATTTACACAGGTTTATGCATTTTCTGTTGAACATATAACAAATCAATTAAGGAAATGGTCTATTATACTCTCTTTAACGTGGAGAAGGAGCTTACACATACCTACTTGACCCGTAGATCTTGAAAAACGAATGTTCACCAAAAATTTAACCCCAGGACTCCAGGTGTTTTTGTAACCCTAATATACAGGGCTGTATGAATATTTTAACCCACATTTTAAGGAGCTAGGATTAAACATCCATATCCCCAGTTAATGAATCATAAAATTGAGCCTTTGCTGCCCCATTTTACCCCTGGACTCCAACTTTCTATTGTCATCCTCCACGGTTTGCTTCCTGGCGAGGGGCGCAGAGGGGTGAACAAAGCCCTCCCGGAAGATTTGTGGTGGGTACCTTGTTGGGGGCTTGTTACCCCAGACCCTGCCTCCAAGGATGTCCATAGGCTTATGTCTAGGGACCCGAGAAGTCATTGTCATCAATGCATCTTTATAAATTCTAGAAGAGGACCAGAAAAGGAGCTGATTATGTTTTCCACCTCATCATCATTAGTCATGACCGTTCACAACACATCTGATGATTTTGGTTTTTTGTTGGATGTTTTGTAATGTTTTAAAGCTGATAACTATATCTGACTGCCATCTTTTCAACTTGTCTGTTGCAGTCCAGGAGGGCGTTACCCCATATCCTGTAACACAAAGTTAATGCTCTTCTGCCTCTCAGCAGATGAAATATAATTTCCAGAAGGGCATTAATATGAATCCTATAAAAGTAGCATATAGCGAAACGCAATGGCACAGAAAGGCGCGGGAAAGATGCAAAGAGGAAAAGTTTTCATATTATTTTGCTTAAAGTGTTCAAAGAGGTAAATACAGTGAAACCTGTCTATAAAGACCACTCAAGGGAGACAAGAAAAGCGGTCTTTATGAGCAGGTGGTCTTTATGGACAGGTTCCTTTAATACATGTTTCAATAAATGATCTTCAAGGGAAACAAAAATTGTGGTCTTTATAGACAGGTGGTCTTTCTATACAGGTGGTCACTAAAGCAGGTTTGACTGCACTAATTCTACCTTCTAATATTTGGGTTCTGCCTCGATAGAATAAAAGTTTGATTTTGAATAATTATGTCATATGCGTCAGACTTTCCCGCAATTTTACGCGCCGTGAGGTTTTGCTCAGCTACCTAACAGATATACTTTTGCACAGAGTTACCATCACTGTGGCTTTCAGTAGATGATGAATTGGCAGTACATGTAAGAGGTCAGTATAACCGGTTCTTTATGAGGTGAAAGAGTAATACGATGCTATATAATAATAGATTAATAGGAATAGACAAGGCTCTAAAGAGAAATGTGTGGCTGTGGGGAAAAATTGACGGTGTCATCTGCTGAAATCACAACGAAGCGACATTTTCTGACGTGTGTGAAACCACTGTTAGACAATAGGAATAATTAGCACCCATTGTGGTTATAACTTTTTCTCTTTCCCCTTGAGCTCTCTTGAGAGACATCAGCAACAGACTAATTCCCCTTTTGTTTTCAAATTTTGGTGTTCATCTCTCAAAGTCTGTCATCTGAAGACATTTTCTGTGCAATTTTAAGACTGTGTATGTGATAGTTATAGTTTATATGCTTTGACATAATTCCATGTGCCAATCACAATGTGATACAGATTTATATTAACATAGTAATATGTAAGTTGTAATGCCAATCCCACTCCTGACACTGCAAAATGGTACAAGGAAGACCAAGGTTATGAGCATTCCTGTCAGAGATTCAAAAGTGACCATTTCACTTCAGGAAATGATGCATAGGCTATCTTATGAAGATGGTAACCTCTCAAGTTATGATAAAAGAACCGATTGTTCACACATTTTTCAGACATCCATCGCATTTAATTTCATGAGTATGGGCATATCTACATACATGTCATGTTGGCAAATGTGGTGTTGGGAAAGTCTGTGACTTGTTTGAAAGATTCTTCTCTCAACCTTCGATGGCCTGAATGGCAGCCATATGTCCCATCTTCATCATACCCAGCAAGATCGTCATCTGCAAACAATTGTTCCAAGCGGAAAGGGTACGCAAGTTCATGGTAGCCTACAAGACGCTTGATTTCTCGCCGGGGCCAGCAAGTCGCCGCGCCATAATTTGTGTCGTCATGCTGCCTGCATGACTGGTGATGACTATCGCTGACCGGCCAACTTGGGAATGGGCCCGGGAGGGCGCCTTGCGAGGAAGGGGCGGAAATTTGTTGGTGTTTGGAGAGACAAAGCGGTTTGTTGTTCTCCCCGAAATGAGTAAAGCCCCCTTTTTTCCTGAGAGGAGGCTGGAGGAAATTCATCGTGTTTGGAGAGAGCGGGTGGTTTTTGTTTCTCTGCTTGGTTACTAAGCTGCTCTTCCTTCTTGGGTGATGCTATGCCCAACCCCGTGATTAAAAGTGATAGAGTCCTCAAAGACAGGCTGAGGAGAATGTGATGGGTGTCAGTGAACTGCTTTCTCTCTCATTGTTCCTCCATGTCCCTAAAGAGAAGGGTTAAGAAAGAGGGAGAGAGGGAGAGAAGGAGATGGAGACAAAGAGGAAGATAGATTAAAAAACAAGGAGAATGAGATAAGAAGGACAGAAAGGGACAGAGCCAAAACTGAGAAAGAGAAAGACATGCAAACAAGCATGCACAAAAAATATGCATTTAACATTAACTCTTACTGTGCTAAGGGGTTTACCTCTCTTCAAAATTTTACCAAAATGTGACCAATGCTCACTTTTCATATGTCTGCACATCATTAACCATCAATTATTTCACAAAATATTGTGTTCAAAACTTGTAGGAAATTTATTACCATTTCTTTTGATACCAAACATAATTACTTTACCCAACTGTATGAATTAGAATTATTGAAAATATATTTTAGTTTCTGTTTTGTCCATTATTTTGGGGGTTCTCATTGTTTTCTATTGTTTACTTTTAAAGTAAGGTAGTATCTCTTTCAAAATCTGCAATTTTCTCTGAAAATTTCTGTGGTGCATATAATTATAATTATATATTTAGAATGCTTGATTTATGCTCAAAATTGATATACATTGACCACCATATAACTTTCCTGTGGCCGATCACTTGGTGAATGAAAATGACTAGTCTATCTGTCACATATACGTGACATCTGCACTGAAATAGTTAATCCTAATACAAAATATATTAGCTTTTGTTGTTCTCTTTGTCTCATGTCTAATAGGACTGACTTTTTTATTCGCAAAGTTGGTCAGTTTGGATTAAACAAATACTAATTCATTATTTTACTCAAAACAACATATAACCTTGGCTAACTTGTATATAGCATTCAATCATGTTTAATGATATTTTGTGAATTGTTTAACTCTTTCAGTGACAACTCATTTGCTTTAATTATTCAAGGAGTATATTCTGTCAAGAAAAATATGAGATATAGAAACTGTCAGTAAACAAATGTGGCTTTGATTTTACAGAGGAAGTATTACTGTTCTTCCTCCTTTTTACGAGCACAGCCTTACCCTAAAATTTGGTAAAGATAGCAATCTCTATTACATTTCCAACCACATTGGAAAGTGAGTGAAAGATTTGTTACTAATCCAAACCAAATGTCTTGACAGGTTTTAGGTCTTAATGTGGATTGGAAAAGTATTGATTTCTGATGTTTAGGAAGGGGAGAAGTTTGTAAGCATTAGGAGACCAAGCATGGTATCATATTTTAGGAGAGGAATTGATACTTCTTTTCCTTTTTATGTAATTGGAACTCTGGTCGTTGGTTTTTGAAATAATGTAATATCCCTTTCTTATTAGCGGTCCAGTGTTACTGCCCTCATTAAAGAAGAGATGATGAAGACCATTGTTGCAAGTGACAGGTATCCATTAAAGAGAAGATGTGATTTTGGAGGAATTGTGATCCACCGTAATGGCATTTTATAATGCTCCATTTCGATTGTTTGGTACGATGATGGCCTGGCTGGCCTCCCCCACTCCTTTTCTTTCTCTTTATATTCCTTTTCCTATTTTTGGCATTTGATGGGGGAGGCATGTACTCCTTCCATGACCGAACACCCCATAGCTCATGCCACTGCTTAGGATTTATTGTAAAATAGCCTTAATTGTCCGTATAGGAACAAAACCCTTGCTTCATTAATTTTCAGAATTTTTTTTTTTTTTTTTAAGAAATAGGTCTGTAGACAATAATAACGTAATCTAATTTTTTTATTGTGAAAAAGCTACCAAGTTTTTTTGAGAGGATTGAAACTCTGAACTATCCGTGAACTTGAGGAACGTCCCTTTCTGCGCTCGTAACTTGATGTATGTTTATGACTCACATGACACGCAAAACTCTATGATAATATCGAGGAAGGCAATAGTGTGGTGATCTGATGAAATTGGCTTAAAATCTAATTTAAATTAAAGAGTCCCCAATGGATGATGTAAGAAAACCCAATTCACAGAGGACTTGTGGTTGGAGCAGCAAGTTTTCAGTCCCATACTCGCTAGCTTCTTGGATGTCCCTAGCCTATCGAGAAAGGGAAGGATTAATTCACGTGTGTAACAAAGCTGTAAATTATAGCTTATAAATCTCCTCCAATTGGTGAGTAAAAGTTCATGAGTAGATTATGAACTTTTAACCCCTTTTGTGGCTGTAGGTATACAGATAGCATTGAAGAGATTAATCGCACCTGTATACATATTTGTGACGTACTGTTCATGCTCTTTTTTCCCCAAAAAGATTGCCTGTGTAGGCTAATGTTGACATTAATGAATGCAAGATCGCTCTTAATTTTCTTCCGCAATATGCTAGTGCATTATAAATATGTTCATGAAATTATCATTTTCATTACATTTATCATTTTCATTACATTTATATAGGGTTACAATAACTTAGTTGCCAATTAGATGGTCTGAAACATTTAAATTATTCAAGCTCTTGCCTCCAATTTTGAAAAAGAAAAAAAATGTAAGTCTCTTGAATGATTTAAGAGATTCTATCTTTTGACTTTGTACAAAAAAATTGTTAAGGTAAACAAAAACAAACATATAATATAATTTATATCCAACATTTAAAAATACTTCAAAATTGATTGGTTAAAGGAAGGATTTTATGGATGGATTCCATTCTCGCAGTCCGAAGACCGAATTGCGATGGTTACAATATAATACACATGATAAAAATAGTGGGGGACAAAGTGAAATGATTCCCCCCTCCTGATGATGATGATGATATCATGATGCTATAGTGAATATCCCTTCTCTGTTTCCTGTGACTAAGTATGACAAAACATTACCAGGGGATGGGGAGGGAGTCAAAGAAGATGTGTGTTAAGCTGAGAGCCAGAAGGGCGTTAAGTAACTTGTATTATCTAAACACAGAATTTAAACCATTCTGACTCCCAGCGGATGATATGTGAGAGCCAGCAGGGCGTTAATACTTCAGTCACACTGCTAAACCTACTCCACACCGATTCCGAACTTCCGATTCTGGCCATTCAGGGGGAGTGTAAATATTTTGTTCAGTTTATTGTCAGTCAGGGGGCGATTGTCGGTGATTTAGTTTACGGACAAATTTGCTCTCAGCCAATTAGATGCAAGGATTTCAGTAGCTTATAACAGTTATTGCTACTTGTCATTGATGTTTCATTGGTGTGACTGGATTATAGCTCATATCACTTGAACACAGAGTTAACTCCCTTATAGCTTTTAACAGATGATATGCTGAGATCCAAAAGGGCTTACCTCATATCATTCTGACAGAGTTAACGCCCTTATAGGGCTCCAAGCAAATTAACCCCGAAGGAATTTTCCCCACGTGAAGTTTTAACAGAATTGTCGCCCTGCTGGCCCTCATTAAAAGATAAAACATTTGTCCTATGTGGTTGGGCAATTTACTGCAGCTAAAGTAACAAAGATTGCCTCAGCCTGACATAGCAACACCAAATATCCAGACCAATATATTAACAGTTGATTTAAGAGTCAGTGTGTATGCAACAGAATAATGTTCACTTTCAGTAAATCGTGAGATTTCGCGCCACTTTCGTATAATCGCCGATTTAAAACGCCAATGTAAAACTCACAAAAAGGTTTGTTTGAATCGGTGTTTCTCCAAAAACATGGTTTCTTGGGAAGTATAAACGCATAATCATTTGTAAACGCGTTTATATGACGTCATATAAACTAGTAGCATGCGCAGTTAGGTTTGCGAAACCAACTGCAGAGCCCGAAATTAATCGCCTGGAGAAAGGAGTATATAAACAGTACCCTGCGAAACTGCGTTTTGATGAGCGTTTTAGATGAGCATATTAAAACATGCATTCTGCCTTTGCACAGAAAGCATAAACGCACCCTAAGGATACAACAATATATTTGGGTAGTGATTGCATGTTCTGTTCTGCTAAGGAATGGGTAATAAGGTCTGCTACCGCATGGACAGCAATCATTCAAATGAGAACGATTAGAATCAGGAAGAACTGCTCTGTATGGAAGCGGTTTTAGAACGCCCCCGCCCCTTCCTCTGATCATATTTTTAGCATGACATTGTGGAAACATCAGTGCTAGTCATCTTGCTCTGGAAATCATTAATTTATCAGCATTATGATTATGAAGAGGTATGTAGTGTTCATGTTAGTTCATGGATGAGGCTTTGGGGAAAAGATAAAATGACTGACAGGTTTTTGGAATAGTCTATTATTCTGTACACTACAATTCATTTTTGTACTCTTTGTAGTGTTAGGATTGAGGGAGACCACTTGTAAATTACAATGAATACCTAGTAATAAATAAAGGATATTTTGGTATTCTCAGAAATTATCTAGGCCAAACTACTTCCTTTGTCAAAATTGAAAATAGGTAGCAATTTAAATCAAGCGCTATGTCTTTGGCTGATGCAGATATGTACGACATGTCCATTTGTATGAAAATAGAAAAATGCCAAAAACTTTATCCTCATACCTTGTTCATAAATGTCACATTATATTTTATTGTAATGATTTTATGAGAGAGTATGAATCATTTACAAACCAAAGCATGGTGATATGATATAGATTTGCATAATTACCAAAGAAGAACTTGGATTTGAAATGAAAAAGAAATATCCTATTTTTGGTTACTGATTATGGAAGCTATACAGAGCATCAATAGTCCCAGTTGCAAGAAAATTATTTTAAAAAAATAATGATCCTGAATCCCTGATGTATTTTTGACCTGGTCAATCCCAGGCCTTGGTGACTAAACCATCTCAAATTGATTTGAAGCTTTGTGATATGTAATTCAAGTTGTGGGTCATCTTGATGAATAATCCTTTAAAAAGTTCAACAGTATTTTCCTACTCATTCTCCAGGGTTGGAGGGCACCTACCTGTTGACTCATTTGATTCTTGACCCGACTTCTCAAACACACTGTAGATTATTTTGTCCATGAAGAGTTGTCGCAGTAACCCTGAAGTAGTGGTCATCCCCAAAGTATTTACTATGCTATTTGCTGTACAGATTTCTGTTATGTCTTTGGAAAAAAAAGAGACAAAGCGTGTCATTCAAATTCTTCAAATAAAAATTCAAATGACAAATGTTATCCCAGGGAGAGATAAGATGCCCCTTACTTATGATGATGTCATAGTATTATGATCAGAGTTATGGGGTCACTCCAAAAGCCTTTAATAAGCAACCTGCTGTTTAGGGAAAATTATGGGGAGAAAATGATAAGAACTGGAAGACAATAACCCTGTCAATCAAACACTTTGAAGAAAATGCAAAAAGGAAGATATCCTGGGGTTGAGTCAAGATACCCCCCCCCCCTCCCCTTCTTTACTGATGTCTGTGGTCATGATCAAGTTATGGGTCACCTCAAAATCATTTAAAGCAACCTGCTCTTTGGCCTTTTTTAAAAAACAATGTGCAATGAAAATTCAGAAAGATTAAGGCTGTCAGTCAAAATTTTGAAATACAATTACAAAGGAGAAGATATCCCGATGATAAATTGAGATCCCCCTCCTTGCTGATGATGATATCATGGTGATGCAAGTTCTAGGTCATTTCAAAATCAACCTGCTGTGTAGAAAATATTCTTAATAATAAACAATGAAAATTCTTAAAGACTAACAAAAGGGAAGGAGATATCCCGTGGACAAGATGACATCCCCTCTTCCTGATGACAATATCTGACTTGGTATAGTGATCAAAGTTTTAGGTCACTTTAAAGGTTAACCTGCTGTTTGGACAATATTTTGAGCGAGATACTTTAAAGATCAGAAGATATTAGGCCTGTGAATAAAAAATCTTCAAAGAAAATCAAAAGAAAAGATGATATCCCAGGGACGAGCCGAGATTGCCCCCTTCCCAATGATGACAATGTCTTGGTAAAGTGATCCAAGTTTGAGTCAGTTTAAAGTTGACCTGCTGTGTGGACAATATTTTAGACAACATACAATGACAATTGGAAGAGATTAGGCCT
The DNA here is from genome assembly GCA_025617745.1 of Heliocidaris erythrogramma. Classification (NCBI taxonomy): domain Eukaryota; kingdom Metazoa; phylum Echinodermata; class Echinoidea; order Camarodonta; family Echinometridae; genus Heliocidaris; species Heliocidaris erythrogramma. The sequence goes on from CM046873.1 coordinate 31,748,107, forward strand.
GTCAATCAAAAGCTTCAAAGAAAATAAAAAGAGAAGACAATATCCCTGGGACGAGCCGAGATTTCCCGAACCCCGCAGGTGACAATGTCTTGGTATAGTGATCCAAGTTTGAGTCAGTTTAAAGTTGACCTGCTGTTCTTCCAATATTTTTTAATGAAACAATAAAACTGGAAGAGATTAGGCCTGCCAATCAAAATTTTCAAAAGAGAAGACAATATCCTGGGGACGAGCCGAGATTCCCCCTCCCCGCTGATGATGTCATGATGTCTTGGTGAGTGTGCCTTCACTGTTTCCGGTGAGTCAGTCTGGGAAACAATGGGTAGCGGGGATGGGACAATCAGCGCGATGATAGACGCAACAATTGGCACGGTGATGCATGGTGACGCACTCGCTGACTTTCTTGCAACTTTCTCCCAAGTTTTTGCTCGTTTTCATTCTGTTCATCTTTGCTGGGGTGATGACCTAGGATGAGTGTTGAGAAGACGTGACACCTTGGCACAAAATCTTAGATAACCCATTTGCATTGCTTCAGCTTAAGCCTGTTCCCCAAAACAATATCACCCGCTGAGATTATTATTAGCAGATTTCCACTCTTTTCCAGGTTCATTAGTAATCTCTGCTGAAGAGAAGAAATTATCTTGTTTTAGCACAGATACAGGAGTGTTGATCAGCCTTCAGGGGAGGGGGCAAACATGGTAGATTGCAGTGTAATGCATACTGGGTAATCATTTTTAGTGTACTACCGGGAAGATACAAATGCATTATTTCTTGAAATTGTTTTATTTGCTATGGTATGTATGATGTATCATATCCAAAGTGTCTACATAATGAGGAAAACTTGCTGTATTAGCCTTATAAGAAAACTTGAAACAATAAAACTTTCTTTCAAAAAAATACCACAACACACTCTCCCTCCTACATTAATGACTAATATTCTTCATCTTATAAGCCCACCGCATATCTTAATAGCATTTAATATGGGCATTTTAACAAATCAAATCTACCCGATTCAGGTTCTGAACAATAATATGCATACTAAACATATACCTGGAATAAGGGCCAAATCAGTTTCAAATCGTCGACAAATCTCTACATCTCAGAGCCGATTTGGCCTTTCCTGCAACTAGAAAGCTTGCAGTAGGCCGTATTTTCGATTTTGATATGACTATTCAGAACCTCAATCAAAAGTATTTCATATGTTTTATTCTGAAATCGGATCGCAGTGTGTGGTGGGCTTGACACATATTCATTGTGTCTTGGGTTATACAGTAGGTTTAATATCCTCTATTCACTTGAGTGAAGACTAACACCCATTGTCATGCTGATCTAGCCTTAGACACAGGAAAGAGAGAATTTTCACACGTTGTGAGTATTGTGACATCACTGATAGGGTAACATCCTGAACGGAAAGAGAGGTGACACGGAAAGGAATTGATCTAATGTCTCGAAGTGAGCTCGGCAATTATCTTACTAATGAAGACATAATGACTCTCAAATCGAGATCCTTTGTCTTTCCCTATTAAAGAGGTTAAGAACCATGATTCATTACCTGAGAATAATTACTTAGCTTAAAACAATGAGTGGATGAATGACACAGCAACTAAACAGGGATGCCACTTTTCAGACAAAAGTAGGAATTCCTACTTTTTCAACATATTTTTAGCCATAGAAAACCACTTTTTATGTACACAAGGGCCCATTCTAGATGATTTTTCCTACTTTTTTATCAATTCTAAGTGGCATCCTTGACTAAAAGAGAGAGAGAGAAAGAGAGAGAGAGAGAGAGAGAGAGAGGGGGGGGGGGGCTTGGGTCAATGAATTGTAAGAGTGTTGGCACCTTTTTGTTGTTTTGTAGTAATGTTGAGATAGAATTAGAAGACAGTCTGTCAGTTTATCTAGCTGTCAGGAACAATTGTATACTACTATACTTTCATGCTTTCTAAGAAAATAACATTTAATTTTAAACACATTTATAGCAATTACGCACATTTTTTTGTGGGGGTGTACTACTTGCAGATGTTACCTTTCAGCAGTTGCATGTAAAAAAGGGCCTTGTGCTAACCTTAATATTTAGTAAGAACATTTACAGAGCAAACCTTATCTATCAAATGTTGATTTTTGTCTAAGAAGTAAAGTAAGCTGCATCAAAACGGAAGTTTTTGGGAGCAATTAAAGGTCAGAGCTTTATGAGTATTGGCATAATGCATAGGATATGGCATAAATATATCCAGTGAATAATGCTATCAGAGTAGAAATGGAGCAAAAAGGGCTTAAAATATCATAGATCTAGGATACGGATTTAGCTCTCCTAGCGATAATGGGGTTAGATTTGTGACGGGAAATTCCCTAAATCGGAAAATATGATTCATAAATCGAGTGCTTATTTTTGTAAATGGTGACTTATGTCTTACTGATGTAAGAGATAGATGTATTACATTTTCATTGGCTGCGCATATATCGGGTTGAAAAGTGGAGAGATATAACTTGAATTGAGGTATTCATCATATGTTCTAATAACATTTTATATCCTCAAATTATGCAACATATTAATATATTTTGAAGATAGATGTATTATATTTTTATTGGCTTGCGCATATATCAGGTTGAAAATAGAGAGATATGAGTTGAATTGAGGTATTTGTCATATGTTCTAATCACATTTTATATTCTCAAGTTAGGCAGCATATTAATATATATTTTGAAGTTTTTTTCATGGTTCAATGAGGAGATGTATATTCTATTATTCTAATCAGTTGAGTTCTACTTATTAGATGATTTGAAACAGAGCTGAGCCGTCAAAAGTTGCTATGTTGTATCGTGCTGTCAAATGTTGATTGAAATAACACCCCTATTGACTTGCTGAAAACTTTCATAGTCTTATCAACCAATATCAAGCAATAAAAGAAAATGAATTTGAAGAAGGTACTATTTTTCACAAATTATTTTTCAATATCCTAAGGAAGAGAGATACATTCAGCTTATTTCTCATTTCCCCATATTACCGTCATCAATGCTAACCCACTGATAGTCATACCAAAGTGTAGTGTGGTTTAACTCGCTAGGGTTGTTCCAAGTGAGCGAAAAAGGTATCTCTATAAGGTGAGCACATGCTATAGTGAACTAGATCGTTTGAAAGATGGATATTGACAATAAGGGAAGCTAGCTTTCGTGGAAAAGCAGAAGATGATGGAATAAAATGGGAGACCCTCCCTCGCATGCCCTTTTCTTCCCCATCTTCAATCACTTTCCCCTGACCTGCCACTTCACCTTTATCAGCCTCTCCTATTGCATCTTCTATTCATCTGACCTCATTACACATCCCAATAATCTCATCTCTCATTTGCTCACCTGAGCAGGGCTGGTTTTGCCTCACCTGTGTGACACACTGGAGTGGTACACTGTGTCTCATTAAAAAAATGCTTATTTTGATCTCTCATCCTTAGTACACATCCCAATAATGTCATCTCTCATTTGCTCACCTGAGCGGGGCTGGTTTTGCCTCACCTGTGTGACACACTGGTGTGGTACACTGTGTATCATAAAAAACAATGCTGAATTGATTTATTTCCAACTGAACTGCATTCCATTTTGATCTCTCGTCCTTAGTACACATGACAATATTCTCATCTCTCATTTGCTCACCTGAGCTGGGCTGGTTTTGCCTCGCCTGCGTGACACATTGGAGTGGTACACTGTGTCTCATTAAAAAATGCTTATTTGATTTATTTCCAATTGAATGGCACTCTATTTTGATCTCTCATCCTTAGTACACTACACATGATCATATTCTCATTCCTCATTTGTTCAAATGAACTGCGCTGGTTTTTGCCTCACCTGTATGACACACTGGGGTGGTACACTGTGTCTCATAAAAAGTGCTGAATTTGTGGAGTTTCAACAGAATATAGCATTCCATTTCATCTTCATTTTATCCAACCTCGTGCATTACCTGGTATGCATACTTGAGTAATAAACTATGTCTTGTAAGAAATTGCTTTATAGTTACACTTTGTAAAGTTTCAATAAGAATGCATTTCATCTCTTAACTTCCTTGTGCATTTCTCCATGATGGTGCGATGTGTTTCTAAAACATGGGCTGAATTCTTTGAATTTTGAAAGAATGATGTTCGATCTGTGCCCATGATCTTGTTCATCTCTGACCACATTATCCAAGCCTGTATTCACATCCGGTACCTACTCACCCGACTACATGTACTTGCAAATCAGTTCTCACCTGTATAGTGTGTGGGATTTGTACACCGTGTCTCATGAACACAAAATAAATTTATCTCATCAGGGGCCCCTGTTTCATAAACTTGTTATCTTACCAACTGCCCAATTTCTATGACACATTTGCTCTCAGCCAATCAGTTTCAATGATTTCAGTAGCTTATAATAACAATTGTTGAAACTTGTTATTGATAACACGTTTTATGAAACAGGGCCCAGCTTTCAAGAGTCTCCATAGATTAGCCCTCCATTTCAATCTCCCATCCTTTTTTCCACATCTCACTTCATTATACATTTTGCTTCCGCTCACCTGGGTGTGTCCACTTCATTCCTACTTGTCCTGTGCATTTTATGGTATAAGGTGTTTCATAAAAAAAAGAAAGGTCAGCAACCTCCTCATTAGTCCCAATAGAATAGAATACAACTCCTATAACTCTACTTACCTGCCTGAACATCTGCTGTGTTTCTGACCTCATTATTCAGTTCAATATTCTTCACATCCTTCATTTGCACACCTGAGTTTAGCTCAGTCGTACCTGTATGGTTCGATATAAGGGTACATGGTGCTTCAGCAAAAGAAGGCTAAATGTGCTCATTATTAGCCTGAGCAGGAAGTTGTCTTGAAACTCTTTTGACTATATTTTCTGTCAAAGTAACTGAACTTTGTCAGTGATTTTATTTCTGCCTTCCCTTCTCTTTATTTGGATTTTGTCTGTTTTTATTCTTTGAAAATGCAAAAAAGAACTAGAGAGAGAAGAAAATAGCAACAACCTGCGTTAGGGAGATAAGAGCCATCTGACAAATAAGCTAGAAGCCCAAGAGATATGATATAGAAAAGCATACAATAATCCATTGCATCTGTTGCCAAGGAAACTGTTCATGGACATTCAGATTTAAATCTATCCACACAAATAATACCATTTACAGTGAAACCTGTCTATAAAGACCGCTCAAGGGAGACAAGAAAAGCAGTCTTTATGAGCAGGTGGTCTTTATGTACAGGTTCCTTTAATACATGTTTCAATGAGAAACACTTTTCAAGTGAAACAAAAATTATGGTCTTTATAGACAGGTGATCTTTCTATACAGGTGGTCGCTAAAGCAGGTTTGACTGTACTTATTTATGGATGTGAAATGCTATCAGATCAAATGACTTCTTTTGCTTGTACACACTGTATTCTTCTCACCTGCGTAAAATGTACTTTCTATCACCCCTACAGGCCTCTAGCTATGAATCTATCACGGTGAGGGTAGTGGGTCACATACTGCTCTCTTATACAAGGCTAGCAAAATTACAGGTATCCCATTGGCGGTCCATTCCTCCAGATGATTCACCTGTGTAATTTATCATCAATTGCCCCTTAGGGCCTCGTGTCGTTATCGGGTCAATCGTATGGGTTGGCCGAGGTGTCAAGATCCTGATTTGTATTTTACTTGGACAGGTATACCCCTCTGATGTGTTGCTTTCTTAATTTCCCAACTTGAACCATCTTCGATCAGTATCTGTTTACATATGGCTTGGGTAGCGTTACAGATTAACCTAAATTAGTGGGCTTCGTAGTGTTTTCTAATGATTTTTTTTGGGTCACGTTGTACCTAGCACACCTGAGTGATTTGCCGCACATGCCCCCATATGGCCTCTCCGCATCTCTTGCTTGGCACAGATCGCAGGTCATCCTTTTGTTATTGATGCATTCCGAGGAAATACAGAGATTCCACCCATCTCATTCATAGTATGATTGGCCCAGTGCGAATGGGGCCTTAAGAAGGGAATCTTCTTGCTTGGTACAGATTGTGGGTCATTCTTTTGTTATTAATGCATTCTGAGGAAATACAGAGATTCTACTCATCTTGTTCATACTATTATCGGCCGAGTGCGAATGAGGCCTTGGGAAGGGATGATTTCATTATCTAAAAGTAAAGTGGTGATTGACTTTAGGAGTAATGGATTGGTATTTTAGAAGTATTCTTTATTATTTAAAGGTGACACAATTGTTACTTCTCTTTGAAAATAATCTTCGAGCTATCAGGGTCTTTAATAGTCCCAGTATTCACCAGTTTTTCAATTGTTTATTCTTTTTATTCCACATCAAAATCATCATTTTGATCAGCCAAGCTTGCCTAGTACCTCCTAGTACCTCCTTGGATCAACAGAGTGCTAGTATTGTAAATCAAATATTACTAGTGACTTTCCCCCTCTCCCTTTCCCTTTCTCTTTGTCTTTATTTCACCCCCCCCCCCCTCTCTCTCTCTCTCTCTCTCTCTATTTCTCTCTTTCAATCTCCCTCTCTTTCCTTCTCCTCCCCACTCATTCTGTCTACCCTCCTTCAACAACCCGTCTTAAAAGCAATTGCTTATTTTTAGTAAAACCAAGATACAAGGGATATTAGCATTAGAAATGGAAAAGAAATGAAAATAGATGGAGATACAAAGTAAAAGTTGGAAAAAATAAGGACAAAACAATGATGTTGAAATGAATACACAGACAATTAGAAGTACATACATGTATATTCTAAAAAGTGAAACATATATCTAATCTCTACCTGAACTGAAAAGTGACCTGTTCCAGTTGCACACTGATTGGGAAACTGTTCGGACTTCTTAAAGTAGTACACTGATGATTTTAAATATTGGCTTAATACTTATTATTGCATAGATGGCATAAATTAAACAAGGTTATCCAAATTTAAAGCTTGGAAACATTTGAATTAATGATTATTATCAATTATAAAACGGTAAAATACAGCCCCCGATATAGCAGCTGAAAAGCTCCTTGAACGCTGCTGAGATGTGTGACGACACAAGAGGGGCGAGTCCTGTCTAAGCAGACGATGTCCCATAACATTATACACATTTTTCAGTGCCTGTTTTGTCATCTCCTCTTCACTTATTTCTCTTACTTGACTAGCGTCAGTCTTAATGTTAGTCTGTTGCCTCACTCTTAACTTCGTGTATGGTATTATTTTGATGAAAAATGCAGCGTTAAAAAAATAAAGGAATCAGTCACTTGTAAACAAAATAAGACGCCATTGTATTTTCAGCTGCTTGCACCGCGGCATGTTCGGCGTTTCAAGAGGGAACGAATACCATCCAGCTATTATTCGCAGGGCTTTTCAATTTGAAAATGGGGTTTATTTCATTGATCATTGACCCTTCTCCTGTGTATTTACAATCAAACGGTTTTAGTTATCAGAATCAGTTCACTTTCCCTTTTCGAATGGTGTGAAATAAGGTCATGTTTAAATGTACCAAACTCTTTATAATTTGATAAATAATTGCATTGCAATTATGTTCATTCATTATAGGACGTCGTCTGCTTAAGCAGGATCGATCCCTCGTATGACGACATCAAAACATCGCTATATTTCTGGCGAATCCTCGGATATTCCACATGCTGAGAAGAGCTTTTATTTATGTTGTTTTTATAATCATCATATACGCAGTTGACATAAAACTTATACGATTGCCATCTGTAAGCTTCCCAATTTCTAGTGATACATTAATTGCCATATTTGTGATTTTCTTGAGTGTTCTACTTTAAGTATTTTGATCGTGGTTTGAAACCCTGAATTATTTATTGTTATACCTCTCAGCTCCCCTGTATAGTATATGCATGACACACTTTCTCCAAGGTCGCGAGTTCCCTGATCAGAGGAGTGTGTTAACTCTATCAGGAGCAAAGTCAACAACACTATGTACAAAGTGAATAGTATTTTAGTCTTGTGGTAACGAGAGGGTTAACTCCTTCGGCCCCAGAATTTGTTTTGACTTCAAGAGAAGGTTGAGTTCCGGGAAAGGTGAAAAATAACTTGTGAGCTTTCTCATTTCTTTTTAAATGTCAGTTTGGAAGAACATCACAGTAGAAATGTCCCCTAAACAGGATTACTCTTCAAATGCTGTTGTATTAGAAATATGATGAGAAATAAAACTACTGTTTTACCCATTCATTGACAACAATGATTGTGTAATGCATGTTGGCAGGTACTCCACATTAATTGGTTATTGTAACCCATGCAAAGAATTAGTGGCCATTTTAGACAGGTGGCCCTTCTAGACAAGTTCTACAACACATACTTCTTCCGAGAAGGAGACAGGGCAGGTGACCTTGATTGGCTTGTGTCCTTCACAGATAGCTAGCCACTAAGACATGTTTGGGTGTATGGTATCTACCTAAGATGTGAAGATAGTGCTTCATTGAGTTGCTTACTGTGTCTCAGTATATGTGCAGGAGTCTTTGCATGTAGGCAGTCCAGTGAGCATTATGCGCAGGCTTTCAGATTTCTTTTCCCAAAATGGGAAGAAAGAAACATTGTTTTGCTTTCATATTTGACTGTCGAGATATGAGATCGCTGATCATCGATCAGCAGTTTTTGTAAATCCTTTACTGTGTTAGTTATATTTTGGAATGTATGTTAGGTGGAATCAGTTGAACCCTCTTGCAAGTAGTTAAAAACCAAAGACAATTTTAATATCCTATTGCAGTTGCCTATGACTGGATTGTTTAAGAGAGATTCCAGTGTTCTAAAATTGTAATTAGCATCTTGCTTGCTGAATGTACTTGATCATTGACATATTTTATAGCATACATGTATTTGCAACCATGTTGTTTTGGTGTTATGATGTAAGTGTAGCTCTGACTCGGACTGGTTAAAACTTTGCTTCATTAAACTAGAATTACGCTCAAAAATAAAGACGATAGTGTTCAAAGGTGTTATTAATTCCTACTTGTTAGACTATATGGCTTCGCGTCAAAATATACGAGATCGATACGAATCAAATTTTTCTGAGCAAAATTTACCATCTGCTAGCAATATGTATCGTCTGCTAGCAGCACATGGGGGCTGCCATTTTGTTTATGTGTACAAGAAGATTTTCTTAATCCAAATGCTCAATTGCCTTTTTCAAAATTAAAAACACATTTGAGATTAAAAATATAGAATAGATATGTCAATTTATTTTTAAACTGAAGATTTCCTTATATATTTCTGTTGAAAATCGATATTCGCTCAATAGAAATCTATTTTCTCGATACTGGACGTATGGGACGGAGCAAATTAATTCAAATTTTATGGATGCTTCTTCCCTGAGCATCTATAGCGGCAAACTATGCATTCACCTGCTTTCGGATAATGGACTTGAAAAGTCAGAATGCATGCTGCATATATTATGTTCTGCTCTGTTTGGCAAACCCAAGAAAATAGATTTTTGTTAAGCAAAACCAGACAATTTAAAAGTATCATAAAGATTTAATTTTTTATAATACATGTAAACACCCACTTTATATTTTCCGTCACATATGGGATTTTAGGTAATGAAGAAAATCAATTTAGGATTTGGATTCAAAATATCTTCCTGACTGGAACATTTCTCAATGGTTCATGTACAACTCCAAATCAGCAAGAAAATGGCAGCCCCCATGTAAATGAGTAGGAGACGATACTGGGTGTTGGAATATCTTTATTTATACCCTTTTCTGATATCACGATTTAGGCCAATAAGTAGGAATATATTACACCTTCCAATATAAGTAAATTGGTCATCAGGGCTTAATTCTTCTTTAAACTACTTGTCCAGTTTGAAAAGCCTTTTAAAGATTTAAGATTTTTAAAGAAAGGTGAGGTACTAGCAAGTAGCAAATTCGCCCTCTACCAGCAGCAACATCTCAATGTTTCAGTTTGAAGTGACTTCCGTCTGTGACTTTGAGATGGGGGAAGGCATCCTGCTACCGGTTTTTCTTTTGAATGGAGACGGGATGTCGCCATGTTGGACGTAAATAGCAATTAATGAGGGTGAGAAAGACAAAGCCTGGAAGGGATAAGGCTCAATGGCGCCGAGGAGTTTGGAGAGACTCTCCAGACTCGAGGAGAAGAACGAGAGAGGCACGAGAGAGGCACGAGAGATGGAGGGGTGAGAACGGATCGGTGGGAGAAACGGGTAGGAATAAAAGGGGTACAGAATGGGATCTTGAGAGAACAAGAAGGGAAGGGGAAATGTTGGGAGGAGAGGGGGAAAGTAGAAGAGGAACAAAATGAACGAAAGAGGGGAGGACGGATACTGATAAGGCGTTGAAAGGGGATTATTGGGGTAAGGAGGGACGAAGGGGCGAGGCGATGTGGAATTGAGAAAGGGCAAAAAAGGAAAGCAATGGGAGAGCAAATGGTGTGAAAAGACCAATTTCTGAAGTAATATGGGGTAGAGAGGATAGGGGTGGGGGTTGTCATGGGAACAAGAGTTGGATAGGGGAGATGCATCTGAGAGAGAGAAATGAATGAGAGTATTGACAGAGAGAGAAAGAATGAGTAAGATAGTGAGGGGTGGAGATGAGAAGGGATCAATGGAAGAGGGGTAACAAATAAAAGGGGTCGTTGTGAGAACTAGCAGGGAGGGGAGATATGGGGATGAGAGAGGGCCAGATGGGAGAGGAACGAGAGAAGGACGAGAGGGTTGTGAAGGGATGATGGAAGGAAAAAGAAGGGGAGGGGTAGAAATTCTTTTCCCAACAATCTCATTCACAACAAGAAGATCGTTGTTGGGAACAAGAAAGCATGACACTTTGAAGGGGTATAGAACCAAGATGGTTGGAGATGGATGGAAATGGATGTATGAATGTGAGAAGTAAGAATATAGAGGATGAACATTGGTGTGAAGTCAGCTGTAAGAAGGATACTGGGTGGAATAGACAAGTTAGAACTTGTTGGGCAGTAGGAGGACAGGAGAGGAATAAGAGAGAATGGGGTCTCAATGGTTATACATCAAAGGGGTACAAATAGAGGTAAAGATACCCAAAAGAAACTGAGAAAGGGGTATGGAGGCATGGGGGTGGAGAGGGGGTAAGCAGATGGGAAAAAAGGGGGGAGTTACACAAGAATTATGCAAGGAGAGCAGGACAGAAGCTTTGAGAGACTGTGCAGGAAGAGAGAGGTACAGATTTGTGAGGGAGGGTGGCTGTGGAGCGCCAAAAGGGGGTTAATTCTATGGTAAAGCATATAGGGCATAAGGTAACACTGTTCTGATTCTTGGAGGAAAGGTTATAATAGTGGGTACCTTTAGGAGCAGTGGAATCTCGACATCTATATTTCACAAAGACCATGAACACGTACAATAGCTCAACCAATCAACTTGGACCTGATACTTCACCTTCTGTATGGACAACAGCGTCTGTTCTCTCAGTATTTAATTTTGAATGATACCCTCCTGACATTCCCTCCAATCATGATCCTCATTCATGATTTAACATCCCTCAACATTCGTGAGTAACTCTGACTGATCGTAGCTGGGGGTTCTGTGGAATGAGCAATATCGCTTGTGCCTTCCTGTCAGCGTCTATCTGACTCAGTTAACTTAAACCTTACCCTTCAGAGAATCCTGTTCAAGAAAAATTGCTTACGGTTAGTTTTCTCTTTATTTTAGTCAAACATAAAATCACTTGTTTCACTCCATCTGACTTTTTGATTTTGTTTTAGCTAGGTCCCAAACTGAACAGAAACAGCGAATGCACATTGCTTGGGAAATCTTACCCCCTGGAATGTTGAACATTTCGATTTACTGCAATAAATCATATATACCTACCTATTATGCCTGTAGTCTTGACTACGGGACCCCTTCGAGAATTTAACACACATGAGTCACAATATTGTGCGCACCCCCCGTAATCCTATTGTCCCCTTCGCCACTCACGCGCGTCAACACACTACGGCCATCTTCCTCTTTCTTGCTCGCCCCCGACGAGATAGGACGTATAGTCACAGCGCTCCTGAAATCAGGTCGTATAGTATCTTTTAGGTGCGCTTTTTCGCACATTTAAAGCACTTTTAGGTACCTATATTCGCTTAGATTATAGTACTTTGTGTTTTAGTAGTCACTCTTGCCGATTGCAAGGGATTTTTGTTTCCCTTTCTTGGCATTTATTTTTCTCTTTCACGGTCAGCCCCACGTAGATATTTCTGTGTGTTTGCGGGTGTTTCCGTTTGTCACCGAGCCTTTGGGTTCGGTGTTTGTTCTTACGGTTTTTTGGCTGTGAAAATTCTTTTTGTGCGTATCTCCCAAATAAAATTTACCCTTATTTTACTGCATTCAGTTGAAGTATTTCTTATTTTGGAAAGTATACTTTATTGTCTGTTTTATTGCAGTGGTTTGGATTCGGAAGAAGAAGCAGCTAGGTCAAGGAGACCTGCTTTTTCCGAAGAGTCGTCTAGCAAGACGACTCGGCCTTCCAGAACTCTCCCGAGTACTTCGGTACATGGGGGAGGGAGGAGGGCTAAGGGTAAGTTGCCTAGTGGTGTTTCCTTGCGGAGTTTGCCAGTCTCGTAGCTTGCGGCTTCGGGACGGGTGGCGTTAACTGAGTCGGGATTGTCAACTCCGAAGCCCGTGGTTTCGGGGTGGGTGGCGTCAGATTCTAGTGGTTTGGATATCTAACGATTCCAATCCCCCGGTCGCTGAGACCAGAGGGGGGAGGCGGTTGTTTCCCGTACGGTAGCGTTCACTCGCTCTGATCCGTTAGGGGAGACGCGCCCCACTACTGCAGGGCAACCCACGGGCTTAGTCCATGTTGGTCTGGGTTCTCAAACCCTAGCCCCCGGCAAACGCCATATGGGGGAACGAGTACTTCCTGGGCTGTCTACATTGCCAGCTAATGGGAATGCTCGAGCTAACAATTATGGACGCTCTTCGGAGCAACAGGTGTTTTCACCTGAGTGCGTGACTACTAGTGCTCCCCTATTGCCGCTTTCTAGCGGTCCAATAGCGGGTTCACACGCCTTTAGTAGTCATCGGGCACATACCGAGACATCTCGGTCTGCCCCCGCACTGGGAGCTTTTAGCTCCCAACCCATGGCTACTGCATCTTCTTGCTTAGCCAATATGGGTGATTTGGGCGATTCTCTAGGCTTACGCCATGAGCGCTCCAATCCCTTTATGGGAAGTGAACGTCCCTCCGCGGAGGGATCGGTTCGTGTTTCCGAAGCGGCTTCGGAGATCCGAACGAATCCGATTAAGCGTTCTAAGAAAAGGGTTTCGGCTACGACTCTTGTCGAGCCAGCCAAGAAAAAGGCCAAGAAGAAGGCAAAAAGTGGCAAGGCTTTGCCGGCCTCTTGCCCGTCTGGCCTGGCTAACCCAGCTAGCTCCTCTCAAGCTGACATGTTCAGCATGATGCGGGCTTTTGCTCAGAATCAGGGTTGGTCCTTTGTACCGGCTACTTCAACCCTGACTTCTGTCCCTATTCAGGGGTCTGACTTTTTACTAATCAGCCTTTTGTGTTTGATTCGTCTTTGTCTGAGTCGGTTTCGCATGTGCCTCCTATTCCCGCGGCCCTTGGGGCGCCGCCGGGCGAGGAGACTTTCGTTGAACCATGCGGGGCTCTGCCTGCTGAGTCCTTTGTTGGCGTTCCTTTGCTGGGTCATCCCGGTCCGCCCTTGCACTGGGCGCCTTGGCGCCCGGCCCATGGCTGTTGCATCTTCTTGCTCAGCAGATATGGGTAATTGGTGCGCGTCTTTGGGTTCAATACCCTCAGCGCACTTCTCCCATAAAGGGAGGTGAGCGTCCCTCAGCGGAGGGTTCGGTTCGTGTTCCCGAAGGGCTTCGGGGATCCGAACGAAACCGAATAAACGCTCTGATAAGCGGGTTTCGTCTTAGGCTCTTTTTGGGCCAATCAGAAGCCTAGGGAAGGGGCTAAAAGAGGCAAGGCTTTGCTTGCCTCTTGCCCATTGGGTTTAGCTAACCCTCCGGTCTCTCAAGCTGAGATGTTCGGTGTGAGATGGGCTTTGCCCAGACTCAGGGTTGGTCCCTTGTACCAGGCATCACATCCCCTGCTTTTGTCCCTCTTTTGGGTCGGACATCGAGACTAATTAGCCTTTTATGGTTTATTCTTCTTTGTCTGTGATGGGATCACATGCGCCTCCTATTCTCGCAGCCTCGGGGCTCCGTCGGGTGAGGAGGCTTATGGCGGTTCATGCGTGAATCCGACTGTTTCGGCCTTTGTTCGTGGTCCTTTGTCTTGATCATTTCAGGCGGAACCAATTTTGGAGCCTCTCAAGCTTCGGTTTCCGAATCGCTGGGGCAGGCAGAGCCTTAGTCGCTCTCCCTTTGTGGGGTAGAAGCGATTGCTTTGTTCTAAACTTTCCCTGACTTTCAGTCAGCCCGCGCGCAGGGTTCGACTTTGCTTGGGTTCAGGCAGCGGGATTCCTCCGAGGGTATTTCTCTTGCGGAGGATTTCAAGCTGGATTATGGACGCATTGAAGCGGCGCTTCTTTTAAGCGTCATGTTTGGTTTGCAGTGGTCAGTTTTCCACTGCAGCTGCCTCGGTCATGTACCGTCGCAGAGTCTTGGTTCTTACGGCCCTTTGGGTTAAGGAGTCGGACATCGCACTGCTTCTCTCGGATGTTCCGTCTCGGGTCCTTTGCTTTTGGCGATGCGCGATAACAGGTCTCTGTCTTGTTTACATGCTCATCCTAAGTCGATGCGAGCCTCTGTCCGCGTCTCGTTTGGTGGCTGTCTTCGTTCCTTTCTCCCCGCTTGGGAGGCCATCTCCGGGGAAGCTTTTGTTCTCTTTGACGGACGAGACGGATTCTTCATAGATCTGTCCGCCCCGCTCCCCGGAGGGGCTATAGGAACTCGGTCACCTCACAGGCCCTAGCTCGTTCTCGTGCCTCATCAGAGATTGAATCTCTGTTGAATAAGTGGGCTATAGAAAGGGTAAGAGACTGGCTGTCTTTTTCCCTTTCTCCGACTTTTGTTATTCCCAAGCGCTCGGGAAAACTTCAGTACATTTTCGGATGGAGACTCTCGCCTCCATTCTCCTGTTGATCAAGAGGAAGGACTACGCGGTCTTGATAGTTTTCGAAGATGCGTATTTCCACTTTCCCATTCATCGTGCTTCGCGCGATCTTCTGGGGTGTTTCCTTCCTCTCAGAGACTTATCGCTTTCGCACTCTTCCCTTCGGGCTGCGCCCAGTCCCTCGGGTTCTTACTCGGGTTGTAGCCGTGCTGGCAGCCTCTCTGAGGCGACGCGGCCTTCGGCTATTTTTGCTACCTGGACGATTGGCTTCTCCTTGCGGAGTCGCGCGATCGTTTGTTGGACGAGACTCGTTTGCTCGTCTCTCTTACTCAAGACTTAGGTTTCCTAATAAATTGGGAAAAGTCAGAGTTAGTTCCCACTCGCAGCCCAGTTTTTCTGGGGGCGGTGTTAGACATAAGGAATCAGTTGGCTCGGCCCAGTCGAGACAGGATTCTCACCATTGTCTCTGCGGCTCGCAAGCTCTTGCTGGCCAGAAGAGTCTCGGCCAGACAGTGGCTTCAGTCTCTAGGTTATCTAGCCAGTCTAGTCGATGTTTTAGAGGACTGCCGGCTCCTCATGAGACCCTTTCAGAGACATCTCCTCAGGTTCTTCAAGCCGGGAAAAGACTCTCTTTTGGTCTGGATTCCAGTACCAGTAAGGATCAAGTCTCTTCTCTCTTGTTGGACGAGCGAGGTGTTTCTCGCGCGAGGCAGGTCCTTCTCTGCCCCTCTTCCGTCGATATCGGTTTCGACGGACGCCTCTCGGTTGGGGTGGGGAGGACACTGCAACGGCAGCACGGTTGCGGGGGATTGGTCTCATCTTGGGACTCTTCCTCATTTCAATGTCCTGGAGTTTATGGCAGTTCTGTTGACCTTGCTCCATTTCAGAAGTCGACTTCTCAGTCGTTCGGTTCTGATTCTCACGGACAATGTCACTGTGGCGGCATATATCAATCGGCAGGGAGGCACTCGTTCGGTTGCCCTGAATGCCCTAGCAACTCAGCTGTGGAGGTGGTGTCGTCGCATGGCAATCACACCCGTGGCCTCTTTCATCCCCGGTCGGGAAAACCTCATTGCGGATTTTCTGTCTCGGGGCAGGTATCTTCCATCGGAATGGACACTCCATCCGGAGGTATTTTGCCGCATTCGCAGTCGCCTAGGTCCACTGGAAGTGGATCTATTTGCGTCGGTGCTAAATCACCAGCTGCCGAAGTATTGCTCCCGTGTTCGCGATCAGGGAGCATGGGCTCTCGATGCTTTCTCCCTCAGCTGGGAGAACCTTCAGGGATTCGCCTTTCCTCCCTTCCAACTGATTCCGCGTGTCTTGCGGAAAATCAGGGAAGATCGGGTGCGGGTGCTCGTAATAGCTCCCTTTTGGCCCAGGAGGAATTGGTTTCCATAACTTATGAGCCTCCTAAGGGCTCAACCGTTCGTTCTCCCGTTAAGAGCGGATCTGGTGTTACAGCCCCTATCGGGGATTCTTCACCACAGTCCGGAGTCTCTTCATTTGACTGCTTGGCCCCTGTCAGGGAATCTGCAAGACAGTCGGGCCTCTCTGATAGAGCCGCGGACTTTTTAATGTCCAGTCGTAGGGTTTCTACTAGGGAAATTTACAATTCCCGTCTCTCGGTCTTTTTCCTTTGGTGCAAAGAGAGAAATCAAACCCCTTCTAAGGCTCCTATTGGTTCAATTGCGGATTTCTTAATCTCGTTATTTGACAAAGGGAGATCTATCTCTACTATCCGAGGCTACCGTTCGGCGATCGGGGCCATTCATTCGGGTTTCTCAGATGGTTCGGGGATTTCCAATTCCCCGCTACTAAGTGGTTTGATTCGTTCGTTCTTTCTGAAACGACCTTCTTTTTCTAAGTTAGTGCCGTCTTGGAGTCTGCCTAAGGTCCTGGAGGCCTTGGCGAAACCTCCTTTCGAACCGTTAGGTGAAGCTTCGCTTCATCATCTTACGGTTAAGACGCTCTTTTTGGTAGCTATTGCCTCTGGGCAGAGGCGCAGTACTCTTCATGCTCTGTCTTACTCCTGGTCATGTTCGCTGGGAGAGAAAAGGCGTTAGATTGATTCCTAGGGCTTCTTTTGTTGCCAAGAATCAGACAGCTGCCTCTGGCCCTGTTGAGATTTTTCTTTGTCCGCTTTCTAATTTTTCTTCGGTGCGTGAGGACAAAGTTTGGTGTCCTGTAAGGGCTCTCAAATGGTATATTGATAAGACTAAGTCTTATCGTAAGGATGATCAGTTGTTCCTGATCACTAGAGAGCCTTTTTCTCCTGCCTCTCTTGATTCCATCTCTAGATGGATCGTTGAAGCTATTAGGGCCGCTGGCACAGAGGCTCTTTTATCCGACAGTAAGCCTCGTGCTCATGATACTCGTAGTGTCAGCACTTCTTTGGCTCTGTTTCAAGGTGTGGCGCTTGTTGATATTTTGAAGGCTGCTTATTGGCGTTCGCCCAATTCCTTCATTTCTTGCTACCTTAGGGATATTCCCGCAGGTGAAGCTTTGTTTGCGTCAGCCACCTTGAAGGCCGCTGTGTCTTCTTCGTAGTCTTTGGTGTAATCCTATTCCCTTCTGCTCGAAACATGCCTCCCGGTCTTTGAGTTGGCGCTGGTCTGGCATAATAGGTAGGTATATATGATTTATTGCAGTAAATTTGTAAAATCAGCACTGATTTTCTTATTTACTATATAAATCTATATACCTACCTATGACCCTCCCTCCTTCCCCTCACCTTGCAAGCAACATGTTTCTACTTGGGATTGCTCGCAAAAGAGGAAGATGGCCGTAGTGTGTTGACGCGCGTGAGTGGCGAAGGGGACAATAGGATTACGGGGGGTGCGCACAATATTGTGACTCATGTGTGTTAAATTCTCGAAGGGGTCCCGTAGTCAAGACTACAGGCATAATAGGTAGGTATATAGATTTATATAGTAAATAAGAAAATCAGTGCTGATTATACAATTCGTTTAGGCTCAGAATGGCTTGAAACTTCTTCCTGCTCATACAGAAACCTGTGCCTTCAATATCATGTTTATTCCTATGCAACACATCTTTGCCCAGTTTTCTCAAGAAAGAAACTAATTGAAAGTTAATATTTAACTCTTGAAAGTTCATTTTTGACAATTGCTCAAAAATCTATTAGCATGGAAGGGGTTAAGATTGTTTCCTACTGTAAAGCCAAGGTTCTGTATCCTCCCATCTCCCTGGTTCTGTGATTGCGGCCTGTGTCTACAAACTTCCTGAAGTTGTATTGCATGGTAGAGTCATAATGCATTAATTCCCTTTTGAAACATCAGGATACTTCAGGCAATTGCTAAATTCCTTAAAGGGATTCTCAACCGCAGATTGTGGACGTTTTTATTCCGCGAGAGGGAACAGTGATCGTTACCTGATCATGCCGTTGCCCCGCAGGGCGCAAAATCCGGATAGACTGGTCGCCGCACAACATGCATGCTCCGCCTCAGCTCGAGCTCTCGTGCAAGATTCGGTCGGCTTCGTGCAGTCCGAAATTTAATCCCAGTAGTCCGATGGACGGTTTGACGCACAAACTTTGTGTACGAGTGAATGGGGCTTACGCGATTCTTTCTTTCCCCACTGCCGCCTGGTGGCGTATCCCTTTAATACAATACCTCTCTGGTGTAGGGAACCATCGTAAGGATCGATAATGCGCTTTCTTAGGTTCACAAAATCAGTGATGAATGACTTTACTCTTTAATTCGCTTACACCATGACCACACCCCTTCAATAATTGATAGGTGAATCTATACAGCTGCATCTGATTTGATCTAGTTCGATGTAGTTTGATCTAGATTGATGAAGATCAAAGTATCATGGTTGCATGAGTAGGATCAATCTGGTCTATGCGTGTGTAATCACAAACAGGTGTTACGACTCGATGAAGTCATAATGTTGAATGATGTTTTGTCAGACGTGAAACTGGAGACAATAGGTGAGCTTCGTCAACCCCGAAGTGATTAACGTGAAATCAGTTGCATGGGGCTTCACAAGTAGCGCCTGTGCAGTTAACAAGCAAATTATTCATTCAAGAAAGCATCATGACAGAACTTTTGTATCTTTGGAAAGTAACAAAATAATAAGTTAGATTATGAAGCGTTCTTTTTCCTGAGGATGCAAAGCGCTAAATACTATTATAACATCCTGATTTAGTCATAGGCCCATATACTCTCGAAAGGTGCCTAACTTAAGCCCTTTCCTAAGTGTGTAGATTTAGGACACAGAATTATGGAAAGCCAAATGCCACCCTCTTTTAATCCTACAAAATCACCATAGTTCTAGGACTTAATGCAAATACAAAAACCGACAGGATAGAATTGATTTTGTTTCATAAATATAGTAATTTATATGGATCTCAGGGGTTGACTAATGGCCTTCCTTAAATCAGCGGTCTAAGTTAAGCCAGGTTCAGCTTAGGACACTTTCAAGAATACGGGCCATATAGCTTTCATAGTAAGGCTCAAGTCGTAAGAATTCAACAAACTTCTTCCTAACGGGTACCCATCATTTACATCACCTGGGTCTAGAGTGGCAAATGTGGACTAATGTCTTGCTCAAGGGCATTAGTGCCATGACAGAGATTTAAACCCTGTACCATGTGGTCCATAGTCTGGTGACTTCTTCACTAGACTACACCCAACGGGAGACCAGTGTTTGAATCTAAATTACTGATGAACAACATAAAGAATAAGTTATATCCCAAACATTAATTTGATTCACAATCTAGAGCCTCCAGCTATTCATTATGATATTTTTTTTTAAATCATGAAATACCTCCTTGAAACGATTAAAGTTCTCAGAAAAAGGAAGACAAGACTTTGCAAAACTGAGGAGTTTTGATTCCTTGGCACAGCTAGTACAGACATTTCTCGGTAACAGTCATGACTAGATTCTGTGAAAAGAAGCTTGTCGAAGTGTCAGCGAATAGACTTCGGGTGCGTTTATACTCCCGTTTTTCAGGCCAGAATGAGCCATATGTTATGAGTTTAGTTCAAAACATGGTTGCGTCCACAGTCATTTTCGTATTCTTGCCGATTTAAAACGCCGATATAAAACCCCCCAAAAGGTACATTTTCAAATGGCAGTTCTCCCAAAACAGTTTCTGGGGAAGCATCTGCTAGTTTATATGACATCATATAAACTAGTAGCATGCGCAGTGAGGTTCACGAAACAAGCTGCAGAGCCCAAAATCACCTGGAGAAAAGAAGTATAAATAGTACCCCGTGAAACTGCGTTTTAGATAAGCGTTACGAAACGCTCATTCTGCCTTCGCAAAGAAAGTATAAACGTACCCTTATACTGTAGGGTAGGCTGTTCTATAAACAAAGGTGATCATTTAGGATATTATTAAACCATGTCTTTCATTAGAAATGTCACATGTTTCACACCTCATTGGCAAAACTACAAGGCACTTCTTGTAGCGCAGGAAAGACCTATATGCTCATGACTCACCGCCAATTTATCCAACCCTGTTTTCGGAACAAAAAACATGGATGCATGTGTTTCAAAATTAGATTGTGTAAGCCCCCAATGAGTCGTTATCGCTCCAAAAGTGACACAGAGATAAGCCTCGTTTAGTCCCCTTCCCGTCGATTTCTTTTCCAAGGCCATAAGAGAAGTTTTTGCCTTTCTAAACAACACAAAATGACACATAATTATAACCCGTTTTGAATCAAATCGGATCAAGTTATCAAGATTGTCTCTCTGAAACCATGGGAGATCCCAAAACTTTTTAAAGCGAATCGGGTGAATCACACAGTGACATCATTTTGTCTAGGGCATTGTAGTCTAATTTCCAGACTGAAACTTCCATTTTAAAAATGTTAATGTGATCAGTATGGCTGAAGGATTAAGGGTAATGTTTTCTAGACATATATAGGTTTATGTGGGAGTTGGAAACTTATCAGTATATAGATATTTAACATATGAGTAGAATATTGAGGTGCATATCGTACGAAGAAATATTTAACCTGACAAAAGGCTGTAACGTGTTCCTTGTTGAACTGAACCTAGGCATCAACCTTTGACCTTGGTTTAAAAGGTTGAAACGTTGTAGATAAAGACAGAACCAAGCACCCGTTGTTGTTTTTTGTTGGTTTTTTTTTTTAAAAACTTTTTTTTTTTTTTAACTTTTTTTTTACTGTAAAATCAAAACTTTTGTGAATTTCATGAGTGGTTGGGATTCGCAAAAGTTTCATGCAACAAAATTATTAATACCAGTTTTTGGAGTTTTTGCAGTTCTTTAAAGTTTCTTGGTGAAAGTTTCGGATTTACAAAATTTCATTAAACCAAGGTAGTAGTCTACTTCTTTTTATACCAAAGCCAATACCAAACTGCTTGATGGTATAGCAATAACCAATTCATACAATAGTTGAATACATTGAATGTAGATAATGGTACTTTTGGAGGGATAATGGATGACTGAAATATCTTGAAAGTCTCATGAGAAGAAGTTCCAATTATAAATTATGAGTAAAAAGCTTGGATTCCAGACTAACAAAGAACAGCTGTCATGAAAATAGAAACTCAGCCAGCAAGATTCACTCCAAATGACTAATTGTTGTTAATCCACAGAATTTGTGTAACCCAAACCAGCAATATACGTGTGTATCGTGTCATCATATCATCATATTCTATATTCCATTTGCCACTTCACCATGCTACATGATATAGCACAAGCACGGGAGGATGGGAAATGAGAAAATTTATGATATTGGGAAGTTTTTTTCTCAAGTTTCGTCTTAACGAATACATCAAAAGTTACTAGAAATGTGGTTCCTTAAAGGGTTATAAAGTGCCAGAGTTCGCGGACCAAACTATTTTTAAGCGGGGGTGTTATGAAAAAATGACACTTTTAGCAAAATTTCCATCTGTGATGCAAAATTTTCACATCTCTCATGAAATCTAAAGCTTGTTTTGAAATTTGAAATGTGTGATAGGGAAGCCAATTTATCTGACTAACATTTCCAAGTGAAGGTATTAGACAAGATCATGTTGTTCTGATATTAATAGCAAAAGAGTAATGAGAAGTCAACACAAAATTCACTGAGAAATGGAGCATTTCATTGATTCTCATTTAAATAAGTAGCCATGACAACCAAATTTTATCAATTTTCAGTACACCTAGTGATATTCTCCACAATAAATCACAAAGCAATGCATCACACCGAATCACTTTTTTTAAATGGCCTCCCAACTTGGACAATTCTGAAAATGTCTGTCCATGACGCGAACTGATCACACTCTGCTTCAGGTCATACCATTTGATTGAATGCTTATTAGGCTGAATGAAATTTACTGTTCATTTTTCCTTGCATTATGGTCGCTAGACCGATTTTTTCAGTACTGCAAACCCATGGTTTCTAAAATCCTCAGAATAAAAGAAGGTGTATCATCGTTAGACCATTAAAAAAATATATCATCTGTTTGGAGCCAGAAGGGCGTTAACTCGTACTTTAACACAGAGTTAATGCCCATCTGGTTCTCAACAGACGATATCATGGTCCTTCGGTCCTTTGACCTTTGGTCAACTGGGCCATATGCAAATGGTGTACATGATCCAGAGACTCCAATATTTAGACCAAGTCCTGCATCTCTTTGTGTGCACATCGTTGGTAAAATTGGGGGGGGGGGGGAGCTATTTGTGGACAAAGTCTGGGGGGGGGGGGGGGATTGTCCCAACAATCCTCTACCGCAAAGGGATGACATAGAACAAACGAACACAATAGCATAGCTCACTCACTCTCTTTGTGGTAAAGGTATGATGGAGTCATTCACAAATATGATCTGTGGCGAGAGAGGTGAGTGAGTGTGAAAGTTTGTAGTATGACTAAGAGAATCCTACCAGGTACCACCAAGCACCCCTGTCATGTCGACTGGTATCTGGTGACGGATTCCTCTTACTCATAACAAGACCCATGACTCCGTCTTCTTAGGGTTGTCCTGCGTTCTGTATTTCTGTCCATTTGTCCATGTCACTGTCACATGGGGGTTTTTTTTGTAAGACATTGTTGCATGTCATTGTCTGATATGTTTTTAAAATATTTTGTCTGTCATTGTGTCTGTAAAGTATTATGCTTTACTTCTCACTGAGCTCCTTCTAGATTCACTTTATTTGTTATTTATAAGCTACAAAAGTTTCCAGTAAATCTAACTAAGCACAGTCTCTGTGTCTATCTTTAAAATGTTTTCATTTTCTCTCATTTTTTCTCCTTCCCGGTCTTATTTCTTTGTTCTCTCTCCCTCCCTTTGTCTATCACCCTCTCTCTTTCTCTCTCTCTCTCTCTTTCTCTCTATTCTCCCTATTTCCTCTCTATCTCCCTTCTCACTTTCACAATCATTTAGTGTTGATCTTCACTTAAGATTGATTTATTTCAGTTTATATATTTGACTTATTAGCTCTTGCTTTCTTGTTATGACTATCATTTCCAATATTCTTTATTTCTGGACTTTCCATGTGCTGTGAATCTAACATGTCATAAATCAACTTCTACCACCTGCCTTTTGCCCTTAATTCACTTCAAAAGAGATCTCAAAATATCAGACACAAACACTGCCTGTCAATTTTTTTCCATGAATGAAAATATGACAAAGGAGAAAACCAAATAAAAACAATCCTGAGAAAAAAAAAAATTGTTTCAATTCCACATGCCCCCAACAAATTCCCCATGACATACAATTACTAAACTTTCCCCATATTTATGCTAAACAGCATGATGTGATTATTATATTGTATATCTCCATCTTGTCTCCAAACTTCATAATTTTGTGGAAGAAAGACCCCCTGCTGTGGTTTTGTCTCTCTCCATCCTTTCTAGCTCCCCACAAAGTATGACTCATAGCCAGATAGGGGTTGTTTTCTCTCCAGTAAGTGGGGCTTTATAAGAACTTACGCTGGTAGTGGTAGGTAGAAATGAGTAAGTTTTGTTTAGAATGTGCTGGTATGAGTTTAGTAATGGGGAAAGCATGATGGTTGTGGATGCTAGACCCATTTTCTATTTCCGTGTTGCTTTCTTGGAAGTTTTTAAGTTTTGCGTGGAGTTTCCAACTCCAAACCAAGAAATGTAGGCATAATAGTAGTTGGTTGGTTATGACACTAAGACAAAGGTCGTGAAATACAGGATGTAACCTGCATTTTGACCGGCAAAAAGATATTCATATATTGTTCCTTTCATAATTAAACAGTGTTTTGGCAGGCAAAACATGAGTGGTGATGAACTCATATGTTTAATATTTGAACAGATATTATGGTAGTAGATGATTTCTTTGAGACCAGTTTTCAATAAAGGTGCTCCAACATAATGCTCTGGTGACTACTGCTTTGAGCTTTATTTTTATCAAAGATATATGTTTCGGGTTAGGTTTAGATTAGGTTTAGGTTTAGGTTAGCTTTAGGGTTAGGGTTATATAGGTTAGTGTTTTGTGCAGGGTTGAAATATGAATTCAGTTTGTGTACGTAATTGAGGCGTAGCCATCGTCAACGGAGCATTTCACGTGTCGGACAATCAGCACATGATCAATTTGAGACCAGTTTACAATAAGTCATGTCGATGATATATCTGAGGGTGTCTCTCATTTGCTATCATCAGACCACATAGGTCTACATATAGCTTTGCATGTCAGAACAAACATTCTAGTTCACCTTTTCTAAGCCAACTCCTAACCCTGTTAGTCATCATTTTTGTTTACCGTACATGCCAATGAGCATTTGCACATCGATGTTTGGGATAATAAATGTTTATTTAGCCTGAATGATCTCATGTTTTTCTTATGACTACCTAGGAAAAATAATGTTCTTGAACTATGCTCTTTGAAAATCTTAGCGACCCCCTGCAAAGTTTTGTCAAAGGAATGGATAAGTGCCTCGTTTGAATGTGTGGGTAGACTGATACTTTTGAAAAAATTCAAAATACAAGATGTGAGGTTAGGATAGGCCCTAAATATTTTTTTGTAGGCCTCTAATTTTGAGGTATTTATGTTTCAGACTGAAATATGATGCTTGAAATTCGATGCTTCTTACTTTCTTTAATTGCAGTTTTGTTAATTGGTAACATTTTGATTTATGATTTATTGTGCGACTAGGATGCCTCTTTCAGGCAGAGTTGTGTGCTCTACAAATCCCAAATTATTATTAGTAGTAAGGTAAATCCAAGGAAGCAAATTGAACGAGGAATTACAACCCCAACTTTGACCCTTCAAGTGCTCAAAGTTTGCAAATTCTGGTCATGCTTAATAAACCTGGACATCTGATTACTAATTGGTTAAACTGCTATAAAGTCCTCCAGTGTTGAGTCAACTACATTTATACAGACAAGAATGCCTGAATAATAAACACCATTTAACACCACAGTTATTCTCTTTTGTTCCTGGTTTTTATTGCATTGACTTTTGTCTGTGGTTTTATACATGTATCTTCCAAGGTTTACTCAGCACAGGGTCTGCTTTTGTTTACAAATATTTGTTTACTGCTGGCATTGTTGTTGTTGTGGTTTTGTTTGTTGTGGATGTTTATAGGGGCCAGTGACCCTGTTCTGGGTTGGAGGATTGCCCAAGTGAACATGGATAGGGAGAGGAAGTTTGGAGTGGGATAACAAAGATATATACTCATTTCCTTTATGTGGTGAAAAGAATCCATTCATACCAAATCGTACTTTGAGGAAAATGCCTTTTAGTTTGAGTGTTGAATTAGATGCTGTGCTTGCAGACTGTGCTAACCTAGTTCCTTGGACTTGACGTACAGTCTTAAGTCCTGGAGAATCCTGACAAGTATACTTAATTTTTTAGCACTTTGGTATTAAAAGATAAATTGCTGAAAGAACTGGAGCTGCACAATTCACAACAATTACGAAAGCATTAACCCTTGTGTTCTCACTATACTCTAACATTCTGTCCGCTTCAAACATTGTAGTTTGTTGACATAGTTGTGTCAGGGTTAAGAACAATGTCACTTTGATGAGTCATCAATGTGAACTTGTTTCTGTGTGTACGTACTTTAAAGCCATGTTTGTTTCATGTTGTAATGAATGAGACATAATATGGAACACATTGTTCAGGCTTCGCAACTTGGAATCGCTGCACCTGCCCCTGTTCCAGAGGCTAGCCACAAATTGTCAACAAAGAAATGTTTGGTAGTCTGTGTGTTTGGCATCAGGCAGGAAAGAGAGAGAGAGAGAAAAAGAAAGAGAAAGAGAAAGAAAGAGAGAGATCGAGAGAGAAAGGGAAGGGGGAGGGGAGGGAAGAGACAGAGCTGCAGATCGAGAGAAAGAGACTGAGAGATAGAAACAGAGAGAAACAGACAGACAAACAGAGAGACAGAGTGACAGAGTGAGAGAGAGAGAAAGATAGCTATAGAGAGAGAGAGAGAGAGAATGGTAGATACCTCAAATTTGAGGTTTCCTTCAAAAATAGTGGTTTCCTGTTTGAGGAGGTCTCCTGTTCTCCTTTTGTGGTCAAAGACATGGCCTACTGGTTTTGTTTTGACTGTTACCCTCCTCTGTACCTGCGAGATTAAAGGCCCTGATCACCTTGTAAAAGTATGATACAAAATATGAACTGTATGCAAATTTATGTGTGCTTTCATAGAAACACCTGCATTTTCCTTTAGATCTTCCCCATTTATTTCCCAGTTTTTGCCCATTTGTTTCCCAACCCTCCCCTTTTCTCTGAAGTTATTGAGTACAGTTCTGTCTTTGATTAAAATCAAATATTGAAAGATAGGATAGACTAATTATATCAACCCCCCACTCCACTCCTCTGGCACACTTGTGGACTAAAATCACCTTAAAAAGTAAAAGCTTTAAAAATATATATATATATATATATATATATGGTATCCTTTAATTGATATCTATGATCTACAAACAAGTGTAAAGGAAAAGGCAGTCTGGTATTGCTGTCTGTAGGATTTGGCATTCCCTTGAGTTCACTTGGCTTTAGATCAGTGTGGTAAAAAGAAAAAACTCAGTGCCAAACAAAATTTTCTTATAAGTATTTATAAAAATATGTTTCTAGGAATCATGAAGTGTTTTCATGTTTTGGTGCAATACATAAAAGAGAAAATTGTTAACAGTTACTTGCATGACATAAGATTGACTGTTTAAATCATCAGAATCACTTTGATTTGTCCATTCTTTCTTTATGTAATTCTTTGTCCCCTTTTTAGGGGGAGGAGCTAGGGGCGCTGGTTGGGAGCTAGATATTTTATTGATAAAATACACAATACCTGTGGTGAATTGTTTAGCGGTTTATACATATTTTGAATATGACATCATAAGTTATAGATGATTATTCATTTCTATGATTTACATTGTGCGATTGCTCTGTTTGGTTTGAAATCATGCTGTGAAAATAGTGAAAGTTTGCCTGAAGATATGTTCGTGTTTTCGATAAGTGCGTCAGCTGTGATTGTGGAGTGAAAGTGCCATTCATGTCGAGGGCTTGGCTTTGACAGGAATGAAATTGTGGATAGGATAAAATCATCGCCATATGCTTTACTTGGCCTATTTCTCTGATATTCTGGCCACCAGAATAGAATAATATCATCTGGTAGATAAATATATATTCACAGAATCGATTTTTCTACTACATGTACTTTACCACCTACTTTATGGTGTCTCTTTCTCTCTTTGTTTCTGGAAATGTTTTGAGCTTTTAACCCGTTGCGTACGGGTGGCTCCTGTATTACTCTTATTGGAATGAGACAATTCAGCAGTCTGTGGGTTGATATGGACCACTTTTCTTCTTACTGATGGTTCCACTGGGTATTTGGAATCAATTGGAGTTCCCCCTCATCCTTCCCCTCCCTCTTCTCCCCTCTCTTCGTTAAGATAGGTAATGTATATATCCCACCCTTTATTCTTCTTCACCTCCACTTGTATAGCCTGGTCCCTGCTTGCCCCCTTGTATAGCGTTTCCCCTCCCAACTAGCCCCCCCCCCCCCCCCCCCCCCCCCCCCCCCCCCCCCCCCCTCCCTTGAAATGAACCCCTCAAGCAAGCAACGCAAATCTCAAACACACATTCTGGTAAAGGAAAGAAAGGGAAGATGCCAAGCTGTGCATCTTTATTCTGTACAAAATGCATCGCCCCCCAAAAAAAATTTCTCTTAGATAGCCCCCTAACATAACACCCCCCCCCCCCCCCCCACCAACGGTATGAGCCCCCCTAACCAAGCCACACGAACCACTAGAGTTCAAAAACAGCATCTGGTAAAGGAAAGAAAGGGAAGATGCCAAGCTGTGCATTATGAGGAGACAGTGATTTCCCACGTTAGTCATAGATGTTCGCAGAGTCAGTGATAACACCTCTCAACAATGCTTGTTGTGTGCGGAGAGTTACACTGTATGAAACATGGATATTTTTAGGCAAAGTATGCCGTAAAATACTTCTACTCATTCACGATCAGCTGTTTTGCGTTAAAATGGTGTCAAGTTATAGGCTGTTCTTGCTTTTTGTCTGTTTTTTTTCACGTTCACACAATCATACCAGATCGACCTTCAGAAATTGAGGTTTTGAGATTGTTAAGTTTTCTATGTTTTGCACTATGTTGATATATTTTTATTCAGACTTCCAGATTCATTCACATCTTACAACAAAATGAACCAAGTACAGCACAGTCACACAGTGTACATTTCAGATATACATGTACATTAAGCATGTATAGCAGTCCTACAATCATATGTACTACCTGTATCAATATTCATTTTAATTTATAAGAGGATGGGTAATGATCTCTTATTTCAGTAGACATTGCACATTATTTATTGAACCGGACTTCATTTGATCCTGTGTAGTCAGCAAACTTCCGTGTTGCAAAATTTGGTAGTTTGCAACAAGCATGATCTTACAACAGATGCTGTTGTTGATTTTGTTTAGTTGAAAGTAGCCATAGTCATGGGCGCACATCCAGGGGGGGGGGGGGTGAAAATTTGATGATGACATATCGTGTAGACGCACTCGGAGCTGTATACATGACATGTCGTCACACGTCTAGCGACCCCCTGCAGTTTCCTCTGTTGTTACGCCATAGGGAGGGGGCGGACCAAAAAAAATTATCTTTTTTATTTTTTATGGATAAACGGAGACGAAAATTTATGAATACCCAGGGTAATTATATTCTTTGTTTACTAAGCTTTACGTCAATATATGGTTTTTTTGGGTCAGGCTGAGGTCTTTAAATCATGTGCCCCCCCAAAAAAAAATTTCAAAATGGATTTGCGCCACTGGCCATAGTTAACCAAGTTTGCACTAAAGTTACCTTTTTCTTTGATAGAACTTTTAAAAAAATCTTAAGAACCATACAATCATTTTAAGTAACTTATAGAGTTTTCTGATGATGTAGTCTCAGTCAAGCGCCATATGTATTTTCATCCAGTTTTTCATCTTGTATGTTGTCAGTTTGTAGCCAGAAGGGCGTTAACTCATATACTTTAACACAGAGTTAAAATCCTTCTGACACTGATCAGACGATATGAACATGTGCTTGGACTTAAAGACTTGAGGAGTTCTCCTTATATCTAATTTCTTTTCCCATATTTTCTTTGCCCCATTCAGATCACCATCAAGGAGCTCCTTACTACTGCATGCAAGACCGAACCTGACCCTGGCAGTGAGGTGATAGTCTACGATCAAGGCACACTCGATATTACCTGCCTCACTGCAGACACTTTCCTTAGTGTCCTCCTGGCAAAGCTCAATGAGAGCTTTAAGACTGTCTCCTTACTAGCAGGTAAGAAAATCAGAACATTTTTTCCTTTCATTTTGTTGATAAGTTGATTATTTCTTGCAAAAAAATGACTTGTTTTCTCTGAAGTTTACAAGATTTAAAAAAGTGGTTGCACAATCATGGAGTAGTTTTTTCGCCTCATAATATCTTGGAGGAAGGAGACTATAGAGTAAGTATCCTATCAACTTTTTTTTTGTTTACCAGTAGTATTTTGTTTTGTTTAATGGTCAATGTTGTACTCATTTGTTGACTGGATGTTGTTATCTGTTGTTGTTTATTGATAGATGTTAGTTATTTTAGATTTTTCTTTTGAAATGGTTACCCAGTATTTCATTTGGGACACCTCTCTGTTTTTATATGGGGTGAAACCTTGTATTCTATGCTTACTGGTAGTTTTTTTTATCAAAGCTTATATGGATATGCAGGTAAGAGAACTACATGTATTAATTCAATGTTTCAGTATTTATGTCTGGTGTAAATTTTTGTCTCAAGTTTGTTTCAGCTAGGGACAGATGCCATGAAATGAGAGAAAATAGATTTGTAAAGTGTAAATTAAGCAAGGCCTTCCATGTGATTGGCCCTGTGTATTAAAGATACAGTAGAGTTCTGGTCATGCAATTACATTGTGAAAGAAACTATCTCAAAGCAATTGGGAAAGGTTGACCATGTCTACATAAGAATTGTTTTATACTATGTGGCCTTTAAAATCATCAAAATAGATAAGAAATTAACCCAATCTCACTGAAAACCACGTGTTCTTCACACAGAAATGGGTACATGTGTACTACACACACAAGTGGAATGAATGCTCCGCCCGAACATTTCAGTTATTTCTAGTCATATATTTAAATAGAGCATTTGAAGCGCAATCATTTTCAGGGAGTGTTTCTATTATGATGTTCTTCCAAACTGACATAAAAAGAATGAGAAAGCTCACAAATTATTGTACACCTTTCCCAGAACTCAAGATTTCCTTTATGACCAATGAATGGTGTAATTCCCATAAGCTTAATACAGGGAGAACCCGGTTCTGTAGGCAAGTGATGTAATGGCCAAGCTTTTGTTGGTTTGTATCTCCTTTACAATGTGGAAACCCGTCAACGGATACTGGTAACCAATTCCCTTCAAAATTAAGCCTTGGGGGAATGAGAAAATCCAGTGTTCAACAGGATTTATATTCACGTAATTATGTAATGAGAAAATGCAGGAGATGATGAGATATAGCTGCTCATCTCAAAGGTACAAACGAGTGACAACAAGAAAAATAATTAAAAGATGGGGGAAGAAACCCTTGTCCGGCATAAACCATGCTAATAACATGCCACTGGGCTCTCGCTCGCTGTATTCCCTACATGTGATGAAAATCGCTATTAGAGATGGGCTCGTTATAGATGCCTCATCCCGTGCGTGGCTGCCTGCTTCATCTCGTGATGACCAAGAGAGGGCCTTTGACCACGTCATCAGCTGGTCTCCGTAGGAAGGAGCCACGAGCGTGGAAATAACGTCTGAAATCGCTTCCCTCCTCGACTGGTCGAGAGGGACCGCTGTGTTATGATGAGATGTGTTATGAGATTTCTTGACTCCTCGGGCAGTTCTTTTGTGATGTTATTTTGTGGAATTGTATTATAGCTTTAGCATTTTTCTTGTGGAAATGATGTTTGTTCGGAACCATAAGGGCATTAACACAGAGTTAATGCCCCTCTGGCTCTCAACCTACCATATGTTTTCTTTGATATCTAATAAGCTTCTGGGATTGGTGATATTTGTCTATAGTATGTCTTTTGTGGGTCATTTTGTTTATTTGCATGTTTTCAGTATCATCAGCTTAAACTAATAAATTTGACAAAATTGTGAGATTTTAATGATGTTTGATTACCTCTGACTCATTTGAATGAGTTTTAAAAGTACTGTCGTGGCATGGTTTCACGTGTTGTAATAATTGTATGAAAATGTATGATGTAATTATGTATTTATTGAAGACAAAAGTCTGAAGTTGTGACTCATTGTAGATTACGTAATACAGTGAGCACTTATCTTCCAAGACCTTGTTATATGCAGATATCACCCTTCAATTTAATCATTACAATATTAGTTATGTTGTTTGTGTCCAGCATGCATGTATCTCAGTTTTGTTTTATCTCGTTTTAAATTAATTTTTCAGCATTGTGAATGTAGTGCAAATTAATTTCGGTTTTCTTGTATTAATGAATAATCGTTTAGTTTTGAAAATGCTTTGTAATTTCTGGTTTCTGTGTAGTTTTCAATGACAATGTAAGGAAATGCCATTGGCACTATCTAAGAGTTTAACTAAATTTGGTCTGATTAAATATTAGATCATCTATCTTGTACTGCTTATGTAAATCCATATGTCATTATATACAAGTATGTTGCATTTTTAGGCAAAAATGAGAACTATTCTATTACTGAGCACTGAGGAGATATATGAGACATAAGGCATTTCCAATCTTGAAGTGGTTACGATTACAAATGCATCTTGTAAATCAATCAACGTTGGGGATTTTCATAATGACATCATACATATGCATCACCCAGGCTTATGTTACATGTAGGATATCTAATGATGAATAATGACTATTATCCAACTTTGATGAGCTCATCATTATGTAAGTTAACCACTAATTTAGACGATTACTCACAAGAAGCCAGTTGAAGGGAATCATCTCAGACAAGTCGACACACCCCTCAGCTCCGTGGTTATAAATTAAGCTTCCTTTATTAATTTCATGGCTTTTGTCTTTGTTTTATCCTTGTATGTAGAGGGTTTTTAATTAATAGCAACCTTCGTACATGAACCTACATAAATGTTACATCTACATATGTGTGTTACTGTGATAGGTTGATCAAGGGACCTACCAGTATATTGTATTCTATGAACTTTTATGACATATAGGCCTACTGGTATTCACATCGAATTATCAGTTGATAGTTGTTTGGCTAATAACATTTTTTTTGTTATTGCCTTTGATATAGTTCTGTGTTACATAGCTTTATCAGTGATTCTTGTTCATGATGACAATTTTTGTTTTTCTTTGAAAAGTTTTTTTTAACGATTTCTGATATATGCATGAAAAAGTTGCTCTGCTCATATATGGTCGTCATATAGTTTTCTATTTCCGATTGGTTTTGTAAAGTCTGTAAAGTGTTTGTTAATTTGTCTCATAAAGTATTTGTGATAAATGTTTGTGAATACATGTAACTGTATGCAGGTGGTAAAAGTTGAAACGTTCAACCATTTGAGGACATATTTGATTGTTTATGCTTGAGTTAAAATATTTATGGAATTTGAGGCATATGGAAGTGAATATGTTGAGGAATATATTCCAGTATGCTGGAATCATACAGCTATAGCAATGTATAAAGGTATGATAACATATTCCATTTTCTAAGCTTTAGATATTGGAAGTGTTGGAGGGCATATTGAATAGAATATTTTATTGAATACACATATTCCAGTATGCTGGAAACATACAGCTGTAGCAACTATATATATAGTTCGATGTTCTCCTCTTTATGAATGCACTGCTGGATTATGAACGTTGATAAGTGCCTGAGGGATATGTATTTCTGAAACCCTGGTATCCATCTGCCATCTTTTGGATCAATTAATGGATGTCATATCTTTCAATAACATACCCCATAACGACAAGGAATAGCCTGGAATATACCACAGCAGTATATTTCCCCTGGAATAGCT
Source organism: Heliocidaris erythrogramma (assembly GCA_025617745.1). NCBI lineage: Eukaryota > Metazoa > Echinodermata > Echinoidea > Camarodonta > Echinometridae > Heliocidaris > Heliocidaris erythrogramma. Next base: position 31,781,560 of record CM046873.1, read on the forward strand.
CTGTGTGTGTTGGTGAATAGTCAGTGCACAGTGGGTGAACACATTCAATGGATGGGACACACTCATGCAGAGCAGGCACTGGTAATGTATTTGTGTAAAGGAGGGGAAGTGCCAGATTGGCTTGTAGCTGGATGACATCATCATGCTGCGCTGTGATTGGTCAGCACCTGGGATGACTCATCCTGGGGTTGTCCTCTCTCTCTCTCTCTCTCTCTCTGCACAGCTGATTACAGATCTCCTCTATGTGTGTATGTAATGACTGTGTTTACTATACACCCTGTGTGTCAGAGGGCTATCTCCATGTAAGGCATAGAGTACCTCGCACTGCCAGGATCTCGCTAGGTACACTCATCCCCTTTACCCCTATGACTGTACCAGAAGCGCCCTTTCTTCTCTCTTCCTCGTTCGTTTGTATCATACCCCTCGAGCGGAATAGAACGAGAGTGTCCCCACCAATTTGCTCGCGATTCATTGTTGACTAGAGCCTCGCTGCTAGGGAGACACAAGTTGCTCAATCGTGGTAGAGAGAGGACTTATTTTTGCTAAAGCTCCACGAAAGACGCTCCGTCGTTGAGGAATCATACATGGTTCACCATTGCCTTGATCACGTTGAAAGATAGTTTGGCGTTTTGGAGCGCAACTTTCTCCGCAGCCCAATGTTACTGGATTTTTAGTTGTGGATTTAAATAAACCAACCATGGTTATCCAAGTCGAGAGGAACGTGAAAACAGTCGCCGCAGGCGGTAAGGATATTACCTACATATACCAAAAACATATGTATTTATAAGTCTTCATCATGTTAATCGACTTGTATGTAGATAAACATTGTACATTTCATCAACAACCTACAGGGAAAAAATTATTTTCTTTCTGTGTATATTTCATCTAAGAAACATGTCGTTTTACCTGTGTCAATATATTTGGTATATTTCATCTGTATATTTCATAACCTGTAGTACAGGCCTATATGATCATATTGATCATGATGATACATATAATTATTTTACATACATGTATGTGTATTGGGAAATATTGAAAAATATCAAAGTTAAGCAAAAGACAGAAAGACTTCTGTATTGTGAGCTCATATAAATGCATTAATTCTGCAACAAATATCACTTCACAAGTGGAATTTGTTAACAAGGAGTTTTTAAAATGCTTTCAGTCTAAGTTTTGAAATAGAATTTTCTACTTTCTTTGTAATGAAAGCTACAGCTATTTGTATTAGTTAGATTTGTTCTAATGTCTATGAGGGATATATGTATTAAAAATCAATATACACATGCATAACCTTTGTATATTATCATCTCATACATTTCATGATAAGATATATTATTCCTAGAAAATACTAAATATACATACATGTATTTGGCAATCATGAAGATTTTGAAACACATTTGTATACTCTTGTGCCAAAACAACAAATCAATTCAATGTTGTTGCTACCTACACTCCGGGTATACATTTAGAAAACTTTGAATAAGTTTCTTCTGTCCAAATCCCTTATTTCTTGTAAAATTATAATGTAGATGATTTGATTTTCATTTCAATAGAAAAATTTCAGAAGTTTCCTCCCCATTTATTGTTTCTTTGATATTTGATTTGTATATATCATAACTTATAAAGAGTATGTAAATGCAGCTGCATTTGTGTATATTTAAAAATCAAAAATAGTAAATGAGTAGCCAAATATTCCGCTTAATTGCCTAAATTCCACAAACAATCAAACCCTTTCAAACCTAGTCTTTTTTTCTTTGGTCTTCAGTTTGTGTATATTTCATAAGATGAATATATATTTTCATACAGTATTTAGGACAGAGTAAGTTGGGATATTTATGCTTTGCTTGTCAACATCAAACTCCTTTTCTTGTTGGATAAAATAGGTTGATGTGTAGACTATCTGTGTTTCATTTTCTCTTCAATTTATGTTAGAGTAATATATCCATTCAATTGAAGAATATTCAGCTTTGGGGGAAAGTTGTAAATTTGGCACTGTTTTACTTGGCGTATGACATATTCTTTGGTATAAACAGAGGGTTTGTGATTATGTCATACCATATAAAGGGTTTTTCTCTCTCCGCTCTCCAGCGTAATGTATGATGTAGTAACCCTAAGTACTTGGTTTTTCCTGTGGGCCGAGGTTAAACGCATATCGACGCACTTCCTTTTATTGTGGATGGAGTAGACTGGTGTAATCCAGATAATAGTGAGAGTGATAGAGGAGAGAGACGTTACCTCAGGGAGTTTGGAATTATTATCTATACAAAACCATTGTTTCCTTTTGGCCTCTCTTTCTTTCATTGACTCTCTCTCTCTCTCTCTTTGTAGCACTGTCTCTCTATTTTCTTTATGGAATTTCCCCATCTCATTATCTCCCATTGTTTTGATCTCTTTCCCTAGATGTTCTCACACTCTTTCTCTATCTCTCGTTTTCTCTCTCTCTCTCTCTGATACTTGGACTTCAACGCTTATACACAAACTTTTATAAGTTTGATACATGAGGCCAACTATGTACCTCGCCTTTCCTTCTCTTTCTCTCTCTCTGCCTTTCTCTCTGTCTCTCTATCTCAGTCTAAATGTATCTATCTCTGTATAAATGTACATGTAGGCCTGTGTGTATCTCTCTCTCTCTCTCTTTCTCACTCTCACTCTCACTTTTTATCTCCACCTTTCTATCCCACACTCTCCGTCCGGTATATGTATAGGTATCGAGAGACAGAAAGTGAGCTTTAGACCCTCCCATGGGTTTCCTCCCTAATATGGTCATGTAAACGTCCGTTGTAGAGTTCCTACTATTGTCTTGTTGACTTTGATTACAATTGGGGATATTCCGGTTGATGAGTATGGTCTTACGATGTACATTGTTCCGCAGTAACGAGCAGATATTGTTACGAGGCTCTCATGCATAAAACATGGAAGAATGGATTGACGTTAATCATTATGACCAGTGATATGACGTCTTTGTATGATCGTAAAAATTTGAATCATATCTAGTAAGATTTTTAAGATTAATCAGGAGTTTGTTTTTTATAATGGACAAGTATAAATATATGTGTATGTTAAGAAGTACTACTTAGGCTCCTTATTCTATGAATAATATTTCTGTTACCACTACCAGTATGAGTCGGTATGATTCTATTTTTTAAGAGTTTGCAACTTTGCAAATTACATTCTGTACTCTTGGATTTGAAATCATTTGTAATATGATTTTCTTTACTTCTTTGTCTCTTGCCAGCTAAGTGTAAAAAGTTTGTTATGATTATGGAAAGAAAAATCAGTTATTGTTGATGGTTGCATTAATATGTTGATAGTTGATAACATATTTACTCTAGGTCTGTTGATGGAATATGTATTTGTGATGAAATGAGATGGATTAATATCACTCGTGTTTGTTGAGCCTTTTGTATGGGATGATTCACTGTGAATTAATCCATTGACTGCTGAACTTTGTCATTCCCATGGAATTAACACAGGAACCACCCACTTCCCACAGGCAATGGGTTAAGCATGTACTGAATTTCAAAATAAATTTGTCTTCTTCTCCCTATCATAGGTGGCTACACATCATTCCAGTCTTGTTTCCCGTACCTCTGTGAGTCGCAGAACCGTCCCCCTTGCCCCGCCCGTGCCCCCCTCTCACAGCCCTGTCTACCGGTGTCCAACACGGGCCCCACCCGTGTGCTGGGATTCTTATACCTTGGATCACAACAGGTAAGTAAATGGTGATAAGAAATTGGCTTTAATCCATTAAATACTAAGCCTGAGATAACTCTGTCTGTAGTCAATATAAAATGTGTGTCGTCAAATTGTACATCTTAATCAAAGGGTATAAAAAGGGTTAATTGTAGTGTGTGGGTTGTGAGGAGAGAATAAAAGTCTGTTTACTGTGCTCTTTTATTTATAGATATTGATTATTTTGGATGAGGCATTGTATGTCTTTCCACTTTTTCTGTTATGGTAGATTGAAAATAAACAAAAGTTTCCCCCAAAATGAAAAATTTACATATGCATGCCTTGAAATTATCCAGTGTACGATCATGAAAGTAAGCATAGTCTGCACTTTCCAATACGGGTGAAAATAATCAACTCTGAAGTAGTCCATGTTAAGACATACATGCAGGGCCTATATTCTATCTATCTACCAGGGCCATATGTCTCAGTGCCTTGAGCCAAGGCTAGATGGATGAGTCATAGGGGGAGAGAGAGAGATAGAGAGCAGGAGTGCAAACTTGTCATATCCTGATCAAATAGGTTCAGCCAGAAGAATAGCCCTGTACTGGCTTGGGGGTTATCAGCTTATAACACAGGCCTACACGTATATAAGGCTAAGATTAGACATGGTGTACAGTGATACACTTACATTGTACCTAGGCTTGTATAATGACAATTATGATAAATTATGTATATTCACTTCACAACTGTTTTATCAAAATCATACCTTGGAAGTGGTTTTAAAGTTATACAAAACTTTGCATTTATAAAAATGAATTATATTCTATGTGAAAGGCTCAGTGCACCTCTTAGAGAACATGGATAGTTGAAAAGATACAGTCATTTAAATTGTAAAATTGTGATGAAAAACAAGATTTGTCTATCAGATATAAATATAATATCCTACAAAACTGACTTTGCATGATTAACATGTACATGTAGGTGTATGCCATATGTGTATGTCCTCATTGCAAGAAGGGTGTAAATACATACTATATCCTTCAGAGTTAACATCCTTCTTCCTCTCAACAGACTGTATGAAAATATTTAGGAGGGTTATAATTTTTATAAATTTTCCTTTTTTTTTTTTTATCTGACAGGATGTGATGTCGGAGGAGTGCCTGAAGAATTATGGGATCAACTATGTCCTCAACGTCAGCCGGTCTTGTCCAATCCCAGAGTTCCTTCCCCAGACCCACTTCCATCGGATACCAGTCCGGGACAACCACAGCGAGAAGATCCTCCCCTGGTTCGACGAGGCGCTCGAGTTTATCGGTGAGTGTTAAAATCGCAAAATGTACAATAATATCTTATTGACAAATTAACCGACTTTACAGACAGGACATTATTTTTTTTTTTTTCACATTTTTTAAACATTCATGTAGTATACCACCTTCAGAAAATGTCATCAAAATTCTTTTATACAGGAGATACTGCACATAAAAAAATTGTAGTCATTTTGTGACTTTGAACAGAAAAGTTCCATGCACTTGATTCTGCCACTTGTGCAATTAGCTGCCAAGCCTGTGCAATTACCTGCCACAAGATGGCAGCATTGCACCTTTCAGAACTGCACACTGACCAAGGCACTGGTGTATGAAGGCTCAATTCCACCCAACTGTGCTTTGCATATATGAAGAGGCATTCTTAATCCTAAAATAAATAGAATTTTTTTTTCCCTTATTTTTTTTTTGGGGGGGGGGGGGGAGATAGGTTTAAAGGATGAACCCATTTGTTCCTTTGAGGGGAAAACATATTTAGGGAACATGTTTTTAAAAATACTATACAGCATGACAAACCTCCTATGCATTCTGTAAGTGAAACTACAAGAGCTGCCAGGCTCCACGCACCGAAATTGGATAATTTGGACCAAATTTGTTCCGTTTATGCAGCCTCACTGACCTGTAGCTATTCATAGTGCCCAGTGAATTACCTCGTTACGAATGGTCATCTCTTACTCATGTTCACGATTTCCTCTCTTGCGCTGACTAAGTGATGTTCGCAGGTCCCTTAATCAGCTTTTTGGTTTCTTTTTTCGGGTATCATGGCGTTTCTTGGTGCGTCACTGGAACCCGTAGCATGAATCAGAGAAAAAATTTGAGTGGTCACTTCCCTCTAAGCGCCCCCCCCCCCCCCATTACCAAACCATGCTAAATAGGGAATTCCAATAGATTATATGTGCTACAGCGATGTGCAACAGCGATGTGCAACATGGTATATTTTTAACATTCTAAGATTATTGATCAGTTTATTGAGATAAGTAAGATTTGATTTTTAAGAAATATTTATGAAACAGAAACATCTACTGGTATTTCTATAAGGTGTAAAAGCTGAGTCAGCTGCTATATGCAGACATTTAAAATTGCATACATATTTCAATATGTGATGAAATACTGTCAAGGTGAGCCAAATTTTAATAACACAGAGAGATAATATACATACAGATTACAGTTACCATTTTTTTTTTTAGTTTGGCATGGGCAGTGGCGAACCTTTAATCCTTTTTCATGAAAGCGGATGACATAGCAAGCTGCCTCCAGTCGTAATTAAATTGCGTTTTGATCAGCGCGAGCGGGTCATTACCGCGCCCTCTCTTCTGCATTGTCATGTCTGTTGCCAGCCGCATCGTAATTTGAGCGCCGAAAATAAACCGCCCAGCCTCGTCGCCTCGAAACGAGAAGAGACACAAATACATGACGGTTATCGCCTCGTGATCATGACGAGGATGATGATTATGTGTATGATGATATTAGGGACATGGGAGGCAGACAAGAAATATATTAAAAGCCATCAGCATTTTAATATCACCTCTACAGGTACAAGCTAAAGCTCTATTTATAACTGTTATGAGATCCCTTTACCCATGCTTCTTGCGAAAAAAAAAAATCAACCTTTTGCTCTTTGATGACATTTTCTTATTGGGGGAAGCCTAGGGGTATTAAAAGATGTTTCCTTGCAAGGCCCTTATCATCATACATGTTCATACATGTAGTTGCCAATTTGATTAGACTCTCGAGTAATGAGCAACCTGAATGTATGTTTATCTTAGGGATAGTTGCCTGAATGAAACGAGAGTCAGAACAGTCTTTTGCACATTCAGACAAGCTATACACATGAGCCAATTTTAACTTCTCCAAAGGATGATGAACCCATGGCAATATTCCTGTCTTTAGAAACATACAAGATTATCCATTGATGTACTCATAATGGAACAAATATATCATTTTTTAATCACAAGATAAAGAACAAAAGGCACGGGGAAATGATACTTTGGAAGGAGATAATATTCTCTTAATGAAAGAATGCTCTATCATATCCATATCAGTTGTACTTATGCAGGGTGTACATCCAAATTAAGTATATCGTGAGTCAATGTCGCTTGAGGCTCATATATTTCCCAGTCATAGCTTGTTCATGACTCTGACTCTCTTTCCGCGCCAGGATCCAATTAATACGATCTTTTTTTTTCCTCATGGCATCACGGAAATAGATATCACTAGTCATGCTTTTTCATCAAACATTTGGCCACACCTGTCTGCGAAAATTTGATTTGAAGATTCATCATCTTGTGTGAGTAAGACGAGCACTGCGATGGACTCATTTGAATAGAATTATATCTTATCATTGTCACCTGGAAAAGGAAATGATGATCTGGTCTTTGTCAGGGGCACTGGAGATTTAACATTCCATTCTGATAATACAATGTCGCTATGGATTGAGCATTGGCTTGGAGATTGTGAAACAAAAAATATTCCAGACCGTTTGTAAACTATTTAGATTCCTTTATCGGTTTCAAATTCAAAACAAGCTCTACCCGTAACAAGAAATTTGCCATCCATTTGTAAACTATATATGTTTCAATTGAATATTGTTTATACTAATCCTTTATTTCATCCCTCGTCTTTTGTTCTTTCAGACAAAGTTCGGTCTGCCAACGGAAGCGTCATCGTTCACTGTCTTGCAGGGATCTCGCGTTCTCCAACCGTTGCTATTGCCTTCATCATGCGATACCTCAATATGAACGTGGATGAGGCTTACAAGTAAGTTGAAACATCAGACAACTTCTATAATTTGCTTGCCTACAAGTACATGTATATTTCTTCAACATATCATATACAATCCTGTTGAGAACTAGAAGGGTATTGACTTTCACTCTTGAAAATGTTAGCAGGTTTATTATATCCCCCCCCCCCCCCCCCCCCCCTGAGATGTGATAAAATAGTGTGCTTCTCTAATAGCTAGTTGAATCCCTCTCAAAAAATAGAAACAGATTTGAAATACTTTCAAATGAATATCAATACATGAGGCGATAGATTCAACTGAAGGGTATAATGAATTCTGTGTCGATGAATAAGTTTCATTGATCTGTTGGGGGGGGGGGGGAGACCCGGAGTGATGTAGCTTGCAGTTGGTGACCATATTGCGATCAAATGCATGGAAAAAGTGGAAGACTGCATCAAAGTTTGTGATGCAACCTGATGTAATAGCCAGCTAAGGGGGTCGGAAGATCATATTTTTAGCAGATGAGTCAACAGGGTCGGATTGATAGCCCCGGTATCGGACTCGAGGAGGAAATTGGTTAGGGATAAGAGGCAAGGTATGGAAAGACACAAGGCCTGCTAGAGAGCAAGGTTGACCCTGATAGAGTCTGGGTGATACTGTACAGCAATCAACCTGCTTGCATTACATGGACCCACCCATATATAATCTTGTAGTCTTATATATCTTATTAAAACATTTGTAATATGCCAACATTTAGAATATGATTAGTTATGTGAATTATAAACAAAACCGAAAGAAGAGGTGATACCAATGACTGTAGCATTTGAATAAAGTCTCAGGTTTTTGTTCATGATTTTAACCGAATTCATTCATATTCATTTTGAATGTATATTTGATTTGTATGTTGACATAATAAGTATAAAATTATGGAGTGAGTAAGTTAATTATCTTTGATTTTTCTACCTTTATTTACTTTCAGATATGTCAAAGAGAAAAGGGCAACCATTTCTCCAAACTTCAACTTCCTCGGCCAGCTCTTGGAGTATGAGAAGATCATTCGAACAAGGCAAGGCCGACCTTCGACCCTTCAACCCTCAGGACCCCCCAAGGAGGACGTCGAACCTACAGAGATGAAGGAGAAGGAGGAAGGTGCTTGTGCCAGCGAGCCTTCCAGTATGCTGACCTCACCGAAGGAGGAATCGGTGAAGGTCACGTACCCGAAAAAGGGGCTAGAGGAATCGGTGCTCCCCATCAAGCCCCATATCAGGAAACTCAGTTTGGAGAATCTCTCGTTGCCATTGAAGTGTTCCTACATGCCGGGCAAGGCAAGCCCCAGGCTGAGCAGGACTTTACCCCGCGTCACTTTCGCCGACGCGCCCACCACACCTACCTCAGAAAACAAGTCGATCAAACGCTCGCTCAGCCGCGACGCCCTCACAGAAGTCGGGACGCAAACGCTTGTTACAGAGAAACGCTCCACAAGCCATCTTACACTCGACCTGAAGAGTGCTCCGAGCAGAACATTGCAAAGACCTACAGGTCTTGATGTGAAGAAGACTGTTCTTTTGCTTGACTCGCCGGGAGATTCGAAGAAGCCCCGATCCCTTTGCAATAGCCCCTCCGGCCTCCTTGAACAACTTGCCTGGGGTACTAGCCACCTCAGTGTACATTCGCCAGAAGTTCGCAATAATAACCCTTTTGTGGAGGCATGCGCAAAGTTCCAGGCCCAACAGACAGGCCTGAGCAGTGGAGTCCAGAGGTCGCATCCCGAGAACTCTAAGAGTAAGGTGGAGAGAACAAAGCTGAAATTAGAAGGACTTGTCTCAAACTCTGAAACCATCTGTGCGGAGGTACAGGCTGCAGAGAACCTGATCCCAGCCGCATCAGGGTCGTCAGTTCTCACTGCACCTGCTTCACCCTCAACCAGCAGGAGCCAGAGGCACAAACATAGTGAGACATCTGTAGGGTTTCAATTTGGACGATCGCGAATAAACCACCCTGACCCAGGTACCAGCAGCACAAGGGTCGCAAACACCTCAATAACAAAGGACCAACAAAAACCAAGTGCGCTAAAGAAACCAACCTTTGGACCTCAGAACTCACCACCCCCTATCCAATCCTCTGCATCCCTCGTTGGCGGGGGAAATGTTTCAAACCCCTTCTTTTCCCGTCAAAGCAGTGGACAATCAGTGACTAGTGACCTCAGTCTTAGCAGCACAGCTTCCCCAGCTTTAGATCCTAGTTCTAGTTCTTGGATGACCACTCATGGTTCGGTCAGCTCTGGAATATCTCCAGACATCAACCTAAGTTCAGCTGCAAGTAGTGCTTGCAGCAGTGCTAATCTTAAACCAGACTCTAGTCAGAAATCAAAAGGTTCAGCTGATGTGGAAACTCCTCAAGTTCTCCCGTCAGGTTGGAATCCCTTCTCATTCCCTCAGGCCAAAGCCGACGATAGTCCTAGCAGCCGTGGTGACAACGTGGTCTGGCAAAAACGTAAGGAGTCTGGGAATAGTGTCGAAGAATCTGGACAATCTCAAAGAGTCCACCAGTCACCCACGACGGCAATGGATCGGGTCGCGACGTATATCACCAAATGTAACTTCGGTTCCCCAGATGTAAGCGACTCCGATTCCTCCGAACCCACACACCCCCACAAGAAGAAGTGCAATAACAAGAAACGCCCCAAGCTACACCCCAGTGTCCGCAGCCAATCCTGCGAGGAGATTGGCTCTTGCTCACGAGAGGTGGTCACTTCAGAGATCGTAGTCAGCGCCAGGCGGGAGATTCTCGAGTATGGTCGGTCGGCGTTGGACCAGGATGAGGAGGACTTTGACACAAGGTCACTCAGCAGTCAAAGGTCGCTCAGCAGTAGTTGCGAGATGATCGAGGTTTCATGACAGTCAGTGAGAGAGACTCTGGTCCCTTGTACATTGTGCGTTATATCTTGAGTTGTTCAGACATTCAAACTTTCTCTTTGTGCTGCCTATGTAACAACAAATATGTCAGCAGTTAAACGGAAATGATTCATAAAAAACAAAAACAAAGAAATAGATATGTGAGTTTAAGTTTAACCTGGTACATGTAGTACAAAGTGAATGTGGGTAGCGGTATTGTTTAGTTGGTAATTCTAAATTGGTGTGGGTTCCTTAGATTTTCGACAATAGCACGATTCTAGACATTTAAGATTTTTTTATTGACAACAGAAAATGTGAAAAAAGAGTTTGTGACCATGGTGTGTAAGGTATTAACTGAATGACCTGAGTAATTCCTGTCTTTATATTTATTTTGGTTTTTGGTTTTCTGTAACAGATAATGGACGTAGTACTTGATGATTGATGTGTAACATGAACTTATTGGTGGTGTGTTAACTCTTAGCTTTCTAAAGCAGGCCAACGGCCTAATGGTAGAACATATCTTTGGCAGGCATAGGGTTAAACTGTAATTTTGTAAGGTCTGGTGTAATACATCTAATGTCATATATAAACGTAAGATTGAATTAGAGAGTGAAGCTCTCCTGGCGAGAGTATCAGGCTCTTTATTCTTTGATAAATCTATATATTCTATTACTACCCATGTGCCGTGTGCAATCATTACAATTTTCTGTGGTAAGTTAAAGGAACAGATCAAACGTATACTTGTAGCCACAACTTATTTTGTCACGATATACAAAATATATATATTCTATATTCATAACTATTCATTACATATTTTGAAGTATTTTTGTTGTTTTTGAGTGGTCAAGTTCGTGAAAGAGTGACGATAAAACAGTGTCTAGCTAAAGCGAAGAAAAGGTTTGTTGTTTTCTGACTCATTATTGTTTGTTACATTTTCAATTTTGAATGTGTTTGGGACAGAAATATGTCGCGGAATTTAATCCTCACCAAGTTTTGTGTTTCTGTTTTTCATGTTTAGTTGTAGCACAGTCAATAGTGAACCTTGTGTTTTGTTTGCACAGTACAAAAGGACAAAAACGTACATTGGTTGACAATCTTTGTTTTTAATTTGTTTTCACTTGTTTGATGTGTAGTGTAGGTGGACAATATGGTCTATTTCCAAGTTGGATAAACGTGAAGCATTGCTAGATGTTTGGTAGAACACATTTGATTTATTTTTTCCCTATGTTCCATCTGACAACTTCGCTACATTATCTGGAGCGTTTCTTGACAAAGTAAATAGTCTCAGGTCCAAGATCAAGCTGATATTTAGTGCCTTTATCCACTTTCTTCAAAAGCGTTGCGAAAGAATGGAATGAATTGGCTTCAGCTTATTATTTTTTCGTGATTATTATTCATAAGAAGTTAATTTCAATGCTCTTGTGATGTCTAAACACCTTTTTTTAGTTTTAAACTCAAAACATTCTGATAAACAATTACCTCGTAGTATATCTTGCTTTTTAAATATGCTTGAAAACAAAGCCATTACTTTTGAATTTTGGGGGAGAAAGTTATTTGACTGAAGATAGATAATCACATGATGGTATCTCACACAGTGTAAAGTGGGACAATTTTTCTTTTAGGGCAGCATGTACTTGCATTATGTGGGACCAGTAGACTTTCTTTTTTCAATTAATCTTTTGATGATGAAAAGAAAACTTAGATAAAGTTTATCTTTGGTTCGGTTCTGAAGAAATTGTTGAAAACCAGTCTCTGAATACTGAGTGAAAATAAAAACCAACGTTCGTAAAATGTCAAGGAGAATACTACATCCATTTTACAAATTTGATGAAGGCTTGTGGAAACGTACACTGTACATATGATGACCAATTTCGAGTCTACATTCATAAGACTAAATAAATGAAAAAAAGTTTCAAGAAAACAATTGCATGCTGAAATTCAAACAATTTTGAAGAAGGAAAGGGGAAGAGGGGATTAAGGAAATACCCTCCCTCAAATCGCTGTAAACATTCGTAAAATCAAATTAGAGCTTCAATTTCTTGACTCTAGTTCGGTTTATTTGCTATCTAAATTTTGGTACTGACTTTTTTGAGAAATCTATTTAAATTTCATATGTTTGCGGACTCTGTAGTATATATATATAAACATATGTTCTGCCAAAATAATGCAAAATATAGCTTTGCAATTCATTGTCTTTTTGTATGCATGTCTTAAATGTTTAAGTATGAACATTTTTTTTTATATGAAAAAGAGAATATTAAACACAGTGACGGTGATATATACTACATCAAGTTTCATCCGAGTGAATTCTCGCTGTCCTCTAATTTTGTATGCTTTGAGAAAATGAGTGTTGTATTTGATTAATTTTGTGTTGTTTGATCCTCTATGTATCTCAATGAACTCCTCACCCTCTTTTCCTCTGTCTTTGTTTATTTCAACCCTGTCTCATTTTGAAAATTTCTTTCATTTCGTCTTTCTCTCTCTTTATCTTCCTTCTCTATCTCGTTTGTTCTCTCTGTCTGTGTCTAACTTGCCTGCTCTGTCTGTCTCCCCACTCTCTCTCTCCCTGTCTCTCTCTGTATCTCTCTCTCTCTCTCTGACTCTCTATCTTTCTGCCTCTCTGACTCTGTATGCTAAAAAAATGATTATTTCCACAATATCTTTAAAAAAAATTTGTTCATGTTTTGAGATTAGAGACAATATCTTTATGTTAGGTGATCTTACTTTTTATTCTGCCAATCTGTTTTTATATCTATCAATTCAGTGATCTGTTTATCTATCCCTGTCTTTGCCCTTTTCTCTCCTTTTTTTTCTCTCTCTATCTCTTCCTTTCCTTCTCACTGTTTCTCTTTCATACAACCTGTATCTTTTATCTTTCTATATCTATCTACCTACCTGTTTGTTTTTTTACTTATCTATCTTTCTACCTACCTACGTATCTACATGTATCTATATATCGCTCCACCTACCTGTTTATTACCTATCTATCTTTGTACCTACTTAGCTCTCTATCTATCTATATATCTATCCTCCTATCTTGCTATCTACCTACCTATCTATCTATCTATATATCTGTCTACCTACTTGTCTATTCACCTATCGTTCTATCTATCTATCTACCTATCTACTTGTTTATTTACCTATCTATCTCTCTACCTACCTATCTATCTCTCTACCATCATATCTATCTATATATCTTTCTTTCTATCTATATATCTATGTATTTATCTTTTCATCTGTTAGTATTTACCTATCTATTCATCAGTCTATCTATATCTTTATCTATCCATCTATCTACATGAAGCAATTGTAGAAGAGATTGAAAGCCCTTTACAGTTAAATAATTACCTACTCCTCCCAAATAATGTACTGCTTTCAAACAAATTTATTCCTCAACTCACTGAGCTTTCTATATAAGCTTTACAAGAAATCCCTCCCTTAGCTAATGGGCTGTGGGCTTTCTCCCAAATTCCTGTATTATCACAGGGATAGAGAAAAGTAACTTACTTAAACCTTTTCCCCAAACGTTCATTTCATCCTAGCCTTATACCAAACTTCATACATTATCCATTAAATTATCTATTTGGAACTTTTCCTCAAAATGCTACACAACAACATGAAATCTACCCCAAAATTTGTAGATTCGATTACGGATAGTGATGCCTGTTGAATATTAGTACCAGTTATATTTTCAAATGAATGCCATTGTTGATGAAACATTTAATAAACTTTTGAGAAAATGAGGCAATATTTTTGAAGTCTTGACCCAGGCTAAACTTGCAGAGGAAATCAAGCCCCAGTGATGACTAAGTGTAGCTCCTTGATGCATTTTATTAACGCAACTGTCCTGGCAAATTATGGCTTGCTACGCCTTCCTCTTCAAGTTCTTAACTTTAATTTAAGGAGCTTGCCGTAGGGTCTTAATGAAATCCGTCAACAATGACCTTCCTCCCAGTTTACAGGTGACCCATCCCATTTTTAATTTCATCAAGAATTCGGAAACATGCCTGACCTAGAAAGGTCGCTGGAGATTGTACAGGAACATTGCCATGCTTATATATGTATGTATAGAGTCCTCTCTCTATATGAAAATAAACATGTAGCCTATAATACTACATGTTCCTTTGCTTTTGATTTAACACATTACATTATGTTGATAAATAATACAACTTAATCGTAATTATGAACAAAATGATAACGAAGATGTATCCCCCTTTTTCTCCATCTGTATGTCTTTTCATCGCTCTTTCTATCTCCAACTCTCTCTTCCTCTCTCTCTCTTTCTCTCTCTTTCTCTCTCATCTTATCTCTTGCCCCCCTGGCAATATCAATTTCTTAATCAAATCTGTATTCAGTACATTTATTTTACATAATTTCTGCATTTCTGTTCTCATCTTCCCATTCTTAGAAATTTTACAATAGATATGCATACATTAATTGTATCTCTGTGTTCTTTTCTTCTCTCTCTCTCTCTCTTTCTCTCTCTTTTTCTCTTTTTCTCCTTTTCTCTCTTTTTCTCTCTTTTTCTCTCTCTCTCTTTCTCTCTTTCCTTTTACACTGTCTGTTCATTTGTCCACAATTTTTTGTTTGTCGATGATCACTAGTTTTCTGAACCCTTTGAATTAAAGTGAATATATCTTATTTAACTTTACACTAACTCCTGTGTAGATACCCCACACATATATATTCTGTCTCATTACGTACTTGACTATTGTCATTCCCCCCCCCCCCCCCCCCCCCCCCCCCCCACTCACCGTACTTCTTCAACCTTCCTATTAAATGTTATTTGTTCTTAGTATTTTGTTCCGAATGTTTTTTTGTGAATGTATTTTAGTTTTACAATGCTGTATTTGTTTTAATGTCTTGCTTATTGATGTTGATGAAGTATATACTACAGAGTCTACAAATTGATAGAGATTTACATCCACCAAGCAAAGTTTTAATGCAGATATATAAACTATATAGCACTCACATATGAACAAGAATTATTTACTAGTCGGTAAAAAAAAAATGGTAAAAAAAAATGGCATAAAATGAAAATTTATCTTTCATGTACATGCTGCACAAATAAACAATTAATTAATATTTTCCAAACTGAGTGATCAGAGTTGAGGGGTTAATTGAAAAGGGAAGAAAAAAGGCAAATGCTGTTTTGAACTAACCAGAACAGACATGAAAAGGAAGTGTTCTAGGCCACTAGTCAGCCAAGTTCCTCCGCGGAAGACGAGTAAAAAAAAAGTTGACAGATGAATCATTCTTCTTCCCTCTTAGGCCTCGATCTTAAACTTTTTTTTATTTCCCCCCCTCCTTATTTCTTCCTCCACCCCCTCCTTTTTAATCCCATCTCACCCTCCTTCCTACTCCCCTGGTCTTCCTTTGCCCCCCATATTGTAGAGAAGATTGGTATAAGCACCCCTTGGGTTTACAGAAATCGATGTTCTGACTTTCAATGATGTCAATGTTTTGATTGAAATCATGCACTACTCATTTTTCCTCCTCCCCCCCCCCCCCCCCCCCGAAACTTTCCACCCACTCTTCCCGTCCGCTGTGTTACCCCGTAATCTGAAAATCTCCCAAACCTCAATGTTAGGTATTTTTGCCTCCAATGTGGAGGAGCGATAAGGATCCAACACGTTCTCCCCTCCCCTTCCCTATAATGTTAATTGTTACCATGGCAACCCAACACCTCTAGACAACATTCCTGATGATTTGAAAAGGTCTCCTGCACCCCAAATTTGAATTTAAAAAAATATACAAAATGGAAAGACCTCTAGTTAGACAGGTGTGCCCTGTTGATTAAACTCTGGCACTGATTTTAAAGTTTTATTTTAAAAAAGAAGAAAGTTACAAATCCAATAGAATAACCAGGAATTTAAAAAAGTAGTAACCCTAGGCCCTGTTTCAGAAGACCAGTTCCTTGCATTGGCCTGTACGACACCCCCCCCCCCCCCCCTCCTTTTCTTGCGCATCTACTTCTATCAATTTCATGTCTAAATTATACCTTTACTGATCATTCCTCACTCGCATATTCCTGTCTAACCCCAAATACTATGCCAAATATTTTTTCTGATATTCAAATAAAATCGTTAAAACATGCTTGCATGAATTATTTTACCAGCACAAATTAGGACACTACACAAATAGCTAGTTATTTTCACTTTATATCAAACACCATTAAATTTTTTTACAAACATAATATCTAAAAGGTTAATTTCTGTTTATTTTCCATACATTCTTAGAATTATCTATGAAGTCTCCCCTTTTTGTTCAAATTACAATATAACAAAAATATAAGCATATTATACTATTTTTTTATTCTCAGGTATTAGTATACATTTCATACTTATATATTTTCGTTTTCTGTATGATTGTTCTGTGTTTTACTATAAATGGGATAGACAAGAAATTTATTTGTGTATGAAATGATCATTTGTTAATATTTTGTCTCATTTCTTTTATGCACTCAGGCTATTTTGAATGTTAAAAATTGGTTTAGAATTGATGTCATAGTTATCCACTTGTTGCATATCTCACCATATCATTCTAGGAATCGGGGAATGCTTGATGGTAGTGCTAAAAGGATGTGGAAAATGATATGTTTTGTTTGATTGAAATATAAAATATGTAATTGTGAAATTATGTATTGAAGAGGAAATGATTATTGAAGTGAAATATGCTTGATGGATGGCATGAGATAAATCATTTTGTACTAAAGTGCTGGGATATACAAACAGCCAAACAGGATTAGGAGGAAATATAATGAGTTGTTTAAAGTTTTTAGATATATGTCCATGATATTTGAGATAAAGAGAAGAGAGATAGAGAGGGGGAGAGAGATGAGAGAGAGAGAGAAAGCGCAAGAAATGATAGAGCTGACTGGTGTAAATTGTAACTTTTGCATTCCATTATGTTAGTTGTAAAGAGTGGTCTGTGCAGAAATAAAAGGATATATTTGAATTTGATGATTGTCATAAATGGTAAATTGTTAGAAATTATGTTTCAGAGTTGGTTTATTTTCTGGTTGGATAGTTGTCCTAATTTAGTTGCTTGTACTTTTAATATTCACAGTTGGTTTGCACATCAATACATGTACAATTGCAAAAGGGTGTTCATTATGGTATATTTTCTTTGGTTTGCCATCATTTTATTTTGAAAATGTTTAACTCTGAAGCATTGCAAAGTTTTGCATTTGTGTGTTAGATTTAATCTTTTCCTGAACGATTCACTTTCAGTTTTCTTTGAATGTGCAAAGTTTGGTAAACACTGATGTGAAGAATGGGAAATGTATTTAAAAATATATTGAGACATATATCATTGATGGTGAGCTTTAATTGTGACTTGTGAAATCAAAAGTTGAGAGGTGAAGCACAGATGTAAAAGTTTTTCACTAAAAAAAAAGAGAAGTATTGAGCCAGTATCTATAGAAACCTAGAGCTATGCAGAATAGAGACTTTCATTATAGTAAATAAAGGACATAACACAAGTATTATGAGAAAAAAAATTAGATGCCTTGTTAATGTGGATTGGTGTGAGAATTATAACAGAAAATCAAAAGAATGATAGAATATATTTCATTAGTGGAAACATATTGTGTACAGTGCATTTATATTGATGGGTATATATGATGATAATTGTGAAGCAAGATTTTTGAATGAGTATCAGCATTATCACTAGGAAAAAAGTGACATATTTGACAGAATTTATGCATTTATACTATGCCATGGTCGAGTGTGGAGTATAATGGGTTTCTTCAAGTGCAGTGTTGGTGTTAATGCTGGTGCTAGGAAAGTGCTTCAAAGTTCTGGTGGGTAAAGGATTTGTGGATACGGTCGTAAGTGTTATGAACTTGAAAAACGAATCTCACAAACCACATTAACACTATTTTTTCTGTTTTATGGAAAAAAAAGAAACATTAAAGGTATATCAACATAATCTGTTAGCACTTCAGAAGATTACACCAGGGTATCAATGTCAGGGCTTACACTGAACATCAGTGTTAATGTCGGTGCTAATTACACTAAACATTAGTGCTGTCAGTGTTAATGACACTGAACATTAGTGTTAATGTCAGTGTTAATTTCACTGAACATTGGTGTTAATGTCAGTGTTAATTTCACTGAACGTCAGTGTTAATGTCAGTGTCAATTACACTGAACATTGGTGTTAATGTCAGTGTTAATTTCACTGAACATTGGTGTTAATGTCAGTGTTAATTTCACTGAACATTGGCGTTAATGTCAGTGTTAATTACATTGAACATTGGTGTTATTGTGAATGTGAACACTGTAATATAACATACGCAATTCAATACACGGACTATCAGTTTTAATGTTGGTCTGTATACAGTACTATATTGTAACACCCAACACTGCACATGAATTTACCCATTAAAAGTGTATTGGTCAGAAATTAATCTGGTATGGTGTATGTTACACTGGATTAATTTATCATGCACGCTAAGAAATAAAGGTTCAACACTAAAATGTCTCCATATTAGTAACTTTAAGGTGAAATATAGAAAGATAGGGTCACATTTCTAACAATTATGCACCTTAAATATGCATTATTGAACAATACAGGTGTTATGTAATGGCTTGAGGCTTCAATATCACATCTGTAAACGTAATATCTGGTGTTGGTAAGAATCGAGGGGTCAAAAATAGATTTCCTTAATACACCTATATGACTGAGGATAAAACACAGCCCCCCCCCCCCCCCCCCTCCCCCAATTTGTTATATTTTTTTGAAGATTCTGAGAAATCTCTTGTTTATTTCCTGATCTCAGGGACGAAAAGTTTTGAACACACAGGTAAGGTTCTCTTTGTTTTGATGTTGGAAAAGTCTATTCATAGACAAACACATACATATGATGTAAAAAAGCTAAGAAATTTGATTTTTAAATAGTACATGTAGATACAATGAGAAAAGCAAATTTTGACCAACCCCCAGACCAATACTGTGTATTACTGTTAAGAAAAAAAGGGGTTACCATTTGTTTCAGTCTTGTCAATATCAGACCTGTAAAGGTGCTTCTATCAAGATATTTTAGAGTTCAAAGTTGAATCTTTATTTCAATAGGGTGCTAGATCTTCAAGGAGAATGAAATGCTAAATGCTAAATGTGTGTGCCTTGTTCGTAGCAGAATATCAATGCAAATGTGTAGAGGCGAGGGATAAAAAGGCAGTTTATATCAGAATTGTTATACTGGTATTAGAATAATAGACTTGGTTTAATACCTATAATTTTTGAAAACAAGTTCCAATTATAAATATGTCATGAAAATTGTAGACAATTCATAGTTCATTTCATTACTCTTATGGGCAAGTTGCCAAAAAGCAAATCTTTTTTATTCAACGGAATACAGATTGTATTTGGCTGAAGGGTGATATTGTCAAAGAACATTTTAATGAATTAACATCATTTTCATCAAATTAAGTACCTGATTTGAGTTCATTTTACCCTATTATATTATCTCTTTGGAATAAATTTGTTCAATCTTTAAAATTTTAGAGTTTTTTTTTCTAGAATGGACAAGACCATCAAAATATTATGTTGTCCTCTGTAAATTTTTAGGGGAATTAGGAAAACAGTTTCATTTGAACATCCTGTTTTAAATATCACTTCTATTAAACATAAAATATTATAGATGTATGCTTTTGATATTTTCTGGAATAGCTGTGACTTGATTTTGTAAATTTTGTTTGAGTAATGAAAGTTATGTAAGCGAAAAGTTCAAATTCTATATATGTTTTTCTTGCGTTTCATGCTTTGCATGCACTAGTACACTACAAAGGCAAAAGTTTATACATAGTGTATGATATTGCACATTGCATTTAAATAGTATTGTGTTTTATATGGTTAAGATCTATCTTCAGTGATAATTTGTATATGTTGACTATTCACAATATGAGTACTCGTACCTATGTTATATTTTCTTTGTGATATATTGTTTATGGATATTGTGGTATACTGCTTTCTTGCCGAACTATCAAGTACTTTTTTCTTTCTTTTAGTGAACATTGGTCAAAATGATAGACACGTAATTTTGCATTTCCGATATTCACTGCCATTATACGTTTTCATTTACATATACTATGTTTTAAGTTGTAATTTCCTGGACAGATTTTAAGAATGCCATCTGTAGAGTGGACAGTGTTGGTGGCAAAAGGTCACATGTGCAGGGTATTTGAGAACAGAAGGGCAGTAAAAATCCTTGTATCAAAAAGAAAATTCATTCTCAATATGCAGCATTTACAAAATTCGACAACATATCATTTCCAATACTAAAGTGGGATGAAATAAATTATCAATTTTTTTCATTCTTTCTCTTAAAAACCAGGTGATGTTTTTAAGAACTTTGCTGCTATTATTTCAGAACTTCCATTCCTTTCACAACTTTTGGACAGAATCAATAAGAAAAGGATCTGCTTGCTAATGTCACAACTTTTTTTTTAACAATATGTAACATCATAATATGAAAAGGCCTTGTTACAATGAAAATAAAGATGTACTATGGTTATAAAATAGATTTTTCTTTTCTTCCTGCTTTTTAATATTTTAATTCTTCATAGGTCTATTACTTGTGAAGCTTAGTGGGTTTTTTTTTGGTTTTTTTATTTACTCCTATCTTACTCTTATTTGCATAATAATTAAACAATCATTACAAATACCTGCAGTGTCTGTCCAAAAATGCAATTCTAACTCAAGCATTTTGGAGAAAAGGGATTCTGAATATTTTAGAAAATGTCATCTCATTACTGGTGCCATGTAAAAGTTATCCAGCTGTTGTATTTAAAAAGTAACTTCATGATATATGGGTTTATAGGTTGAAATATATTCAAACGGATATTATGATACTTGTATTGTGTAATTATGTAACAGCAAATGCAATTCTGACAAATACGTTTAATATTAGTCACTCTTTACTTTGTATTTTCTTGTTTTGAATGAACTTTACATTTCATGTTTAAGCATTGATATTTGAATAAAACTAGCCAACTGTCTTCAATGTAACATACTGGTGAGCTGAGATGTCATTTGGTTGATTCTAAATAAGATGTCTTGAGGAGGGATGAATGTAATAGGATGAATAAGAGAGGGAGAGAAAGACAGATGGAGGTGGGGGGGGGGGGCAGAGAGAAGAGAGAAGGGAATATTAATCAGTTGGAGAGAGAGAGGGAGGGGGAGGGAATGTTTTGAGAGACAGAAAGGAAGATAAATCAGAAAGAATGAGCAAAATAAAAGTGACGAAGTATGAGGGAGAGAAAGAGAGATAAATGGTGAGAGAGAGGCAGGATGGATAAATAGAATAAGGGGATAGAGATAAATAGAGGGTGTGAGAGAGAGAGAGAGCTAGAGAGAGGCAGGATGGATAAATGAAATAAGGAGATAGAGATAAATAGAGGGTGTGAGAGAGACAGAGAGAGAGAGAGAGCTAGAGAGAGGCAGGATGGATAAATGAAATAAGGAGATAGAGATAAATAGAGGGTGTGAGAGAGACACAGAGAGAGAGAGAGCTAGAGAGAGGCAGGATGGATAAATGAAATAAGGAGATAGAGATAAATAGAGGGTGTGAGAGAGACAGAGAGAGAGAGAGAGCTAGAGAGAGGCAGGATGGATAAATGAAATAAGGAGATAGAGATAAATAGAGGGTGTGAGAGAGACAGAGAGAGAGAGAGAGCTAGAGAGAGGCAGGATGGATAAATGAAATAAGGAGATAGAGATAAATAGAGGGTGTGAGAGAGAGAGAGAGAGAGAGAGAGAGCTAGAGAGAGGCAGGATGGATAAATGAAATAAGGGGATAGAGATAAATAGAGGGTGTGAGAGAGAGAGAGAGAGAGAGAGCTAGAGAGAGGCAGGATGGATAAATAGAATAAGGAGATAGAGATAAATAGAGGGTGTGAGAGAGAGAGAGAGAGAGAGAGAGCTAGAGAGAGGCAGGATGGATAAATGAAATAAGGAGATAGAGATAAATAGAGGGTGTGAGAGAGACAGAGAGAGAGAGAGAGCTAGAGAGAGGCAGGATGGATAAATGAAATAAGGAGATAGAGATAAATAGAGGGTGTGAGAGAGAGAGAGAGAGAGAGAGAGAGAGCTAGAGAGAGGCAGGATGGATAAATGAAATAAGGGGATAGAGATAAATAGAGGGTGTGAGAGAGAGAGAGAGAGAGAGAGAGCTAGAGAGAGGCAGGATGGATAAATGAAATAAGGAGATAGAGATAAATAGAGGGTGTGAGAGAGAGAGAGAGAGAGAGAGCTAGAGAGAGGCAGGATGGATAAATGAAATAAGGAGATAGAGATAAATAGAGGGTGTGAGAGAGAGAGAGAGAGAGAGAGCTAGAGAGAGGCAGGATGGATAAATGAAATAAGGAGATAGAGATAAATAGAGGGTGAGAGAGAGAGAGAGAGAGAGAGAGCTAGAGAGAGGCAGGATGGATAAATGAAATAAGGAGATAGAGATAAATAGAGGGTGTGAGAGAGAGAGAGAGAGAGAGAGCTAGAGAGAGGCAGGATGGATAAATGAAATAAGGAGATAGAGATAAATAGAGGGTGTGAGAGAGAGAGAGCTAGAGAGAGGCAGGATGGATAAATGAAATAAGGAGATAGAGATAAATAGAGGGTGTGAGAGAGAGAGAGAGAGAGAGAGAGCTAGAGAGAGGCAGGATGGATAAATGAAATAAGGAGATAGAGATAAATAGAGGGTGTGAGAGAGAGAGAGAGAGAGAGAGCTAGAGAGAGGCAGGATGGATAAATGAAATAAGGGGATAGAGATAAATAGAGGGTGTGAGAGAGAGAGAGAGAGAGAGAGCGCTAGAGAGAGGCAGGATGGATAAATGAAATAAGGAGATAGAGATAAATAGAGGGTGTGAGAGAGACAGAGAGAGAGAGAGAGCTAGAGAGAGGCAGGATGGATAAATGAAATAAGGGGATAGAGATAAATAGAGGGTGTGAGAGAGACAGAGAGAGAGAGAGAGCTAGAGAGAGGCAGGATGGATAAATGAAATAAGGAGATAGAGATAAATAGAGGGTGTGAGAGAGACAGAGAGAGAGAGAGCTAGAGAGAGGCAGGATGGATAAATGAAATAAGGAGATAGAGATAAATAGAGGGTGTGAGAGATAGAGAGAGAGAGAGAGAGCTAGAGAGAGGCAGGATGGATAAATGAAATAAGGAGATATAGATAAATAGAGGGTGTGAGAGAGACAGAGAGAGAGAGAGCTAGAGAGAGGCAGGATGGATAAATAGAATAAGGAGATAGAGATAAATAGAGGGTGTGAGAGAGAGAGAGAGAGAGAGAGAGCTAGAGAGAGGCAGGATGGATAAATGAAATAAGGAGATAGAGATAAATAGAGGGTGTGAGAGAGACAGAGAGAGAGAGAGAGCTAGAGAGAGGCAGGATGGATAAATGAAATAAGGAGATAGAGATAAATAGAGGGTGTGAGAGAGAGAGAGAGAGAGAGAGAGCTAGAGAGAGGCAGGATGGATAAATGAAATAAGGAGATAGAGATAAATAGAGGGTGTGAGAGAGAGAGAGCTAGAGAGAGGCAGGATGGATAAATAGAATAAGGGGATAGAGATAAATAGAGGGTGTGAGAGAGAGAGAGAGAGAGAGAGCTAGAGAGAGGCAGGATGGATAAATGAAATAAGGAGATAGAGATAAATAGAGGGTGTGAGAGAGACAGAGAGAGAGAGAGAGCTAGAGAGAGGCAGGATGGATAAATGAAATAAGGAGATAGAGATAAATAGAGGGTGTGAGAGAGAGAGAGAGAGAGAGAGAGAGAGCTAGAGAGAGGCAGGATGGATAAATGAAATAAGGAGATAGAGATAAATAGAGGGTGTGAGAGAGAGAGAGAGAGAGAGAGAGCTAGAGAGAGGCAGGATGGATAAATGAAATAAGGAGATAGAGATAAATAGAGGGTGTGAGAGAGAGAGAGAGAGAGAGAGAGAGCTAGAGAGAGGCAGGATGGATAAATGAAATAAGGAGATAGAGATAAATAGAGGGTGTGAGAGAGAGAGAGAGAGAGAGAGCTAGAGAGAGGCAGGATGGATAAATGAAATAAGGAGATAGAGATAAATAGAGGGTGAGAGAGAGAGAGAGAGAGAGAGAGCTAGAGAGAGGCAGGATGGATAAATGAAATAAGGAGATAGAGATAAATAGAGGGTGTGAGAGAGAGAGAGAGCTAGAGAGAGGCAGGATGGATAAATGAAATAAGGAGATAGAGATAAATAGAGGGTGTGAGAGAGAGAGAGAGCTAGAGAGAGGCAGGATGGATAAATGAAATAAGGAGATAGAGATAAATAGAGGGTGTGAGAGAGACAGAGAGAGAGAGAGAGCTAGAGAGAGGCAGGATGGATAAATGAAATAAGGAGATAGAGATAAATAGAGGGTGTGAGAGAGAGAGAGAGAGAGAGAGCTAGAGAGAGGCAGGATGGATAAATGAAATAAGGGGATAGAGATAAATAGAGGGTGTGAGAGAGAGAGAGAGAGAGAGCGCTAGAGAGAGGCAGGATGGATAAATGAAATAAGGAGATAGAGATAAATAGAGGGTGTGAGAGAGACAGAGAGAGAGAGAGAGCTAGAGAGAGGCAGGATGGATAAATGAAATAAGGGGATAGAGATAAATAGAGGGTGTGAGAGAGAGAGAGAGAGAGAGAGAGCTAGAGAGAGGCAGGATGGATAAATGAAATAAGGAGATAGAGATAAATAGAGGGTGTGAGAGAGACAGAGAGAGAGAGAGCTAGAGAGAGGCAGGATGGATAAATGAAATAAGGAGATAGAGATAAATAGAGGGTGTGAGAGAGAGAGAGAGAGAGAGAGAGCTAGAGAGAGGCAGGATGGATAAATGAAATAAGGAGATATAGATAAATAGAGGGTGTGAGAGAGACAGAGAGAGAGAGAGCTAGAGAGAGGCAGGATGGATAAATAGAATAAGGAGATAGAGATAAATAGAGGGTGTGAGAGAGAGAGAGAGAGAGAGAGAGAGAGCTAGAGAGAGGCAGGATGGATAAATGAAATAAGGAGATAGAGATAAATAGAGGGTGTGAGAGAGACAGAGAGAGAGAGAGAGCTAGAGAGAGGCAGGATGGATAAATGAAATAAGGAGATAGAGATAAATAGAGGGTGTGAGAGAGAGAGAGAGAGAGAGAGAGCTAGAGAGAGGCAGGATGGATAAATGAAATAAGGGGATAGAGATAAATAGAGGGTGTGAGAGAGAGAGAGAGAGAGAGAGAGAGCTAGAGAGAGGCAGGATGGATAAATGAAATAAGGAGATAGAGATAAATAGAGGGTGTGAGAGAGACAGAGAGAGAGAGAGAGAGCTAGAGAGAGGCAGGATGGATAAATGAAATAAGGAGATAGAGATAAATAGAGGGTGTGAGAGAGACAGAGAGAGAGAGAGAGCTAGAGAGAGGCAGGATGGATAAATGAAATAAGGAGATAGAGATAAATAGAGGGTGTGAGAGAGACAGAGAGAGAGAGAGCTAGAGAGAGGCAGGATGGATAAATGAAATAAGGAGATAGAGATAAATAGAGGGTGTGAGAGAGAGAGAGAGAGAGAGAGAGCTAGAGAGAGGCAGGATGGATAAATGAAATAAGGAGATAGAGATAAATAGAGGGTGTGAGAGAGAGAGAGAGAGAGGGTGGAAGGAACATAAGAGATGATGTATCAGAGAGGAGGGATGAACAGAATAAAATAGAGGAAGGGGAGAAAAAGAATGGAATGGTAGGAGTGAAAGAAAGAGCAGAAGGATAATAACTTCTTGGCGAAAAGAGCTCCAAAACAAGGATCAAAATCAAATAATACCTAGCATTTATAACGCGCTTTTCCCATAGTGGCCCAAAGCGCTCACAATTACAGATATATTATTACCCGTATCGGATTCTGGCATGCCCGCACACAATGCATGCACATTCTCCACTCCCTGGGGAGTATTCCAGCAGTGGGCAGTACAGTGACGCTCACATTGCTAAGCAAACAACATTGGCTTTCGCATCCTACCGGGTACCCATTTAACACCTGGGTGGAGAGTGGCAAATGTAGATTAACGTCTTGCCAAAGGACGCTAGTGCTGCGGTGGGATTCGAACCCCGGACCGCGTGGTTCACAGTCCGGGGACTTATCCACTGATCCACAACACCTCTACAAATGCTACATTCAAGAACTACTCATGATGAAAAGTCACAATTTTAAAAGATTTACTCCACATTTTTATTGAAAATGTATCAAACAGACAAATTTTAGGAATTAAATTCAAAGTAGTACTTCAAACACAACTTTTCTCTTTCTTTCCATCATGCATCATTCCTCACAAAAATATATAAAATAGACTCATAAGGAAATACATGTAGTTATAAAACAAAATTCCCTCTGCAAAGCAAATTTTGGGAGAAAAAATTTTGGTTGCAAAATTGCAAGACAAACTGGAAGTTCCCATCACAAATGATAGAAAAAAAAATTGATAGCATATGGTATAGTCCTCAATATTGTTTAAATCTTGCCAACAGATGGCAGTAGACTGCAAAAAGCTGCACATGGTATGCAAGACACAAACTGCATGCTGTGCCAAACTAAAGTGAATATGGTAAAGCAAATTGAACTGAAGTAATGTTAATTATAATACTTACATAATTATTCCAAAAATTAGTTTGGTTTGTGTATTGATATTGCAGATCCTTTGCTAAGGTATCCAATAAAATTCATTTTTTTATACAAGTTGGTCTCATGGTTGTATCTAAAGACTTACTCTGACGAGGGTTCAAGCAATTTTGTTAGTGATTAGGTAATTTATACAGTTAGTAAAATTCAGTCCACCCACACACATTATCATGAAGTTATTTGACACAATTAGTTCATTCCATTTGAGAGAACAACAATTAACTGCATATCTATAATATAAATAGTTGTCAGCTGTCCAAAGTAAGAGATAAAAATACATGATACACACATCAATACGCCTGAATGTAAACTACAATCTTGATTATAAAGAACAAATTTGCTGTTTACACAATCAAATTTATCTATCTTGCGTGACATCTGCCTATATACAAACAACAGCAGGCTTCATCACCAGCTGAAAATCTCACATAGTCCAAAAAAATTTGATTGAGTAATCAGAAATTTGTGTCAATCAACTCTAATAATAAGATGAGCACCTCTGTCATTATCATCAAAATCAAAAAGTCACTAAATGACAAAGATGGGTTTTTGTTCTCGAAATGCCTGAAAAATTAACAATTTCAGTTATCCCAAGCCAAGATTGGTGATAGGAAAACCCGTCCTGTGATTATGACCAATACTGTAGTTTAACTTTAGAGCATATAGAACTAAAATATAAAAACAATCAAAATACATTTAATTGTAAAAATATGACAAACAATGTAATGAAGAAATAATAATAATAAACAATTATCTTCCACAAAAATGACACACATATAGGTTTACTGCACTATACTGTCAGCCATTATTATCATCATTATTATTTATTTATTCTTATTACTTATCTGTCTACAAAGCCACATGTAAAAGCCAATATTGTTTACTTTTCATCCTTTAGTATAACTTTTAAAGTTAATCTCAGGCATTTATAATGCAATATATAATTACATTTTCTTTTTTCTACGAGATAATCTCTGTATGCTTCACACAGATTCATGTACGTAATGCTTCTACGTATCGCAACAGTTGAGACATACAAGTAACAGAAACATTTAAAAAATCATCAAAAAGCATTTTCATCAAGCTCAGGTTCAGTATTATTACATTGGATTGGTTAAAGTCTACTATTATAACTGCATACATCCTTACTACAATAGCAAACATACACCATATTAAAGTAGCCAATAATAGTAATGATAATAATATGTATTCTATGTATGGCACACATTGCCATGTATCTCTATGCATTTCAAAAGTGCATTGGCTATACCGAACATGTACATTATTATTTACCTTGGTTTTTAGCTCCAACAGCATAATCAGTGTTCAATGCATTTCAAGGATTAAAATTCCACCAGTTACCAATCTACTAAACCAGGGTAGAGAGCGACACAGGTTCATAAAATGCTTTGACCAATGACAGCATAGATTTCAAAAATATTTAACAGAAATTTTGTAAAATTCTTAGGAGGCTGTTGCAACTTCCACGTCATTTACCTAGAACATGAGGTTTTTAATCATTCTTATCAAGGTCAGTATTTTGAACGTCTTTTCTCTAGAACCCATCGAGTTGATCGTCCAAAATTTACAACATTCAAACCACAGGACAATCTGAGGCTGAATCTGGAATGATTTGTATGTAAATTTCCCTGATTATCTCAAGGTAATTTTTTTAATTACACTTCTATTAAAAACAGCAACCAATACACAGCTTAGAAATATACATGTAGTTTAAAACACAGTTAAACAAATATCTTTTAAAAATATAACAAAAACAGCTGAATAGGATATGAAAGCACTACAGTATACAATGCATATTTTAAAAAGTGCACACTTTAAAAATATCCTCCAAAATGATAATGTCTGATATGCACTTTGAACAAATTCAAGACCGGAGCATTTTTGCATAAACCAATTTTTTGCAATTCTCCTAAAGTAGGCAGTACTCACTCAAGCATATAATATTGTCAATACTCATAGTGTCATCTGTTTAAACAGAGCTCATACATAATTTTATGAGAAACAAGATGAATGCGACTGCGTCTCCTATATGCCTCCGCCTAAATTCAGTTGATGGCTCAAACTCTTCTAGAAATATTTGATAACGAGGCTAAAAACCAGTAATTTCATGAAATTTTATGTAAATTGACCTCTGTGACCTCTGACCTTTGACCTACTTACCCCAAAATCTAATCAGTTCATCTTTCTATGGGGATGCATACTGGTACCAAGTTTGAAGTTCTAACCTCAGATAGTTCTTGAGATATCGCGGTAACGGTGCTAAAAACCAGTAATTCCATGTAATTTCATGTAAATTGACCTCTGTGACCTCTGAACTTTGACCTACCTACCCCAAAATCTAATCAGTTCCTCTTTCTATGGGGATACATACTGGTACCAATTTTGAAGTTCTTACCTCAAATAGTTCTTCAGAAATCGTGGTAACGGTGCTAAAAACCAAGAATTTCATGTAATTTCATGTAAATTGACCTCTGTGACCTCTGACCTTTGACCTACTTACCCCAAAATCTAATCAGTTCATCTTCGTATGGGGATACATACTAGTACCAAGTTTGAGGTTCCTACCTCAAATGATTCTTCAGATATCGCGGTAACGAGAAGTGGGACGGACGGACGGACGGACGGACGGACAACCCGAAAACATAATGCCTCCGGCACCCACCTTCGGTGGGCGGAGGCATAGGGCTTCCAAATCAATATTTTGAAATTATCATATTGGAGGATATTTTCAGTGTGTACTGTTTTGATACGCATCGTATAATATCAATTCCCAAACCAGCTAATGAGTTCTCGTAATGGAATTGAATTTGAAAGAAACTGGCAAGAGTAATTAAAACAGCAGATTTGGAACATATAAAACAAGAATATGTCGAAAATTACTTTAATTGATTTAGAGCATAACTCAAATTTGCACATGGAAGACCATACATACAAAATGATTTTCTGTTGGGACTATTAGTTTGATTTTGTATCTTTTCCCTGCTAATTACACTGCTATTATTTAGTATTTTATCAAAATCGTGCGGCAGATATCATTAACTTTTAGGAATGAACATTCAGTTGAAGTTTCATTTTGATTCTGTGAGAAATTATTTTCTGTCATAAGCAGAACTTGGATCTGTAAGCAAGAAATTGGAGTTCTAATCTAGCTCTAATCGACTTACATTTTTGTACTTTTCACCGTGACACCTTCCTGACAGTACGCAGATTTTCAAACAACACATCACAACCTTTCATAACTATACAATGTGCGTCAATAAAAAGGATACCCATATTCACGCCCTAATATCTTAAAAACAAAGCCAAATCGCTGAAATATATTATACGGGTATCATAGTTGATAATATCTTCTTTAATTTGATAGGCTGCTCACCAAGATGCGATTATGAATGACTGAGCACTGTCCATTTCTAAAAAGCATGTCGAAATTGTCTATGCCCAAGTTTGGGCTGAATGGGGTTCAGGAGTCACTTTCATATGTGAGTGCATTCAAGTGGAATGGAGACCATTCAACCAACCTCAAGTGGGTTGACCATCCAATTCATTCAAAACTTGGGTAGAAGAAAATTTGAGTAGAATCGGGAGAAAATGTTACTGTTCAGCTGTCCATGGTCGGATTTTATTGATCAAGGTGTCAAATTAAAGGAAACATGATAAGCTATAATGTGAGTATCTTTGCTCAAATCAATATGTACTGATTACAACAATATTTAGGGTTGAATCCGGGTTGCCTTTTTATTGACACACACTGTATATTAGCCACTGCTATTTCAGGTATACACTATGCAGCCAGCATACAAGGAAAAGTTGAGCAGGGGTGTTGTTATAAAACTGTGATGCCATTAATTATGAGCATGCAGGCGATTTTGCTGTAATATTTTTGGCCAAGAATGAGCGGACTTGCTAAAATGTTCATGTAATACAGTTAGAGCTTGTTTGAAGATATAGCACATTGCGATTTGATAGTTATACATAAAGGAAGTCAAATTGAAAGAGCAGGATTGACAATATCACGAAATTGGGACATCACACACAGAATCTACCGAGTAGAAATTTACAAAATCTCTATACAATTTTGTAAATGTACATAATTCTTTCATTAAAAGATTTTTAAAAAACGATAGTAAACAACAGTTAATGTTTATATAAAAAAGAAGCAGCAACTATAAGCACACAAGCCTCAATATAAAAACCCCACACATGTGCCAAAGCTAAAAATATGAGCTCCTTATCATATTACAAGTAAATTCACACCTACGGATTAGATACTAATGAATACCTAAATGCAGATGTGGATTTAGTTATTTCAGTGAAAAACCAATGTTGCTTTCAATGACTCAAAATTTTAGACAATATATATATATATATATATATATATATATATTCAACTTTTAACTGGATTAATGGTAAAAGCTTGAAGCCATACATGTTCATGGAGATCGCAAATAAGGGAAAATTTTGTTTAAAAACTCTAATGGAATTTATACAAGGGCCGTCACTAAAGTGATTTATTCACTCACCTCTGTTGAATATGATAAAAGCCATACTAGCATATCAAAAGTGGAAAACGAAAGTGCAAACGATGCGTATTCACTAAAAAAATAAAAAATAAAAAAATAAAAAGATAAATATTTTTAATATGATACGTTATAAAACCAGAATATTCGCAAATTGTGAATGACGGCCATTTTCTTTCACGATTTGCACAAATGTAGTTTTATGTCAATTATGATTCAATGATTTCGCGGCATGAAAAATCTGTACCACTCGCGAAAGTTGTGAACATTAAATGCAAGCAAAAGTTTTTGGTTTTACAGCAGCATACAACACAAAGTTTTCTTGAGCAATTCCTTAAAGAAAAAGGAAAGTTAAAAGACTTTAGAGAAAGAAGGGAGTGGAGATATTGCCCCCACAAACTTACTCCTACATAATACTATTTCCACTGATAAAGAAGCAGAAATCGAAGCATCGAAATGGATTTAGTCTGTATACTCCAGACTTGATTATTCATTTCTTTGACAGAGAAAAAAAATGCATTCAGGATGGAAGCAAGGTTAGTTTCAAAGTACATTTATGTGTCAATTATTATTAGTGAATACCTGTATAGAAAGACCACATGTCTGTTTAAATAAAGAGACATTTTTTTTCCCTTTCCCTTGGAAGAGTGTTCATAGTTGAAACATGCATTAAAGAAAACTGGTGAATATAAGAACACAATTTGTTTTCCTTTAGACAGAGTGTCTATGAAAAATCTTTTAATAAGAACATGTATAAAGACAACAAGTCTATATAATACCACATTTTTTTGTTTGCCCTTCAGATAAAAGGGCCATATGCCCATACAGACCACCATTTGCGACTTCCTTTCAGCGGTCTTCCTAAACAGGTTTGACAGTAATTAACAGGTCAATTCAACATGAACACAATTTCTCCTACTTGATGGGCCAATTCTAGCTGATCTGCGGCCAGTACGTGAAGCATATGTGAGGCATGATCAGGACCGTGAGAAGGCACGACAAGAGGTTGATCCCTTCGTTGTCAAAGAGGGCGACACCCGATATATGTTCGGTGGTAGGAGAGGCTTGATGAACCACCTTACGCTGCCTTGTACAGTACGCTGCACAGAAGGTGAAAGAGAGAGAGGGAGGGAGGAGGAGGTACAATGATAATTACGATAATGTTTCTGATATATTTTCCTCATATACATGTATACTGATAAATGAGAAGCATTGACATGAAATGGGGGCACTTGTAAGGCACAAGAGGACTTGAGGATCTGGGCCCTGTTTCATAAAACTTGTCATCAATGACAAGTTACAATAACTGTTATAAGCTACTGAAATCCTTGCATCTTATTGGCTGAGAGCAAATTTGTCTGCAAAAATCACTGACAAGACACTTGATGAAATGCCCCCCTGGTCCTGACTGGACAGACAGAAGGAAAAGCCTATTCTGGATTATAAAACGGGTTCAAGAATGTAGCCGTCCTGATTGGTCAAATAACACCACGTGACCGTGCAAAAAAAAAAGTGATAACGCACGGCAAGGGGTCTAATGCACATATAAACATGTATGTAGTAAACGATACGACTCGATTTGCTATATGTTTTTACACGCTACCGTATACACTATCGATATCGCGATATCGATCGTCGCGCTAATGTCAACAAATCAACATGTGATGTCATCTAGGAAAGCAAATGGCAGCCTCCATGACTGTGCGACTCTATGGGAATCGTAACCATTTTTATAGACTTCATAATTATATTGCCAACCCATTTTATAAAACTATTAATATATGGTTGTGAGTTTGTGCATTAGTGCGATCCGGCGACACACAGGTTTTTATTGTGGTGTCCAACACACTCTGCTTGCGCCTCGTGCGTATAGTACACCACAATAAAAACCTTTGTGTTGCCAGATCGCACCAACGCACTCCCAACCATGTATTAACAGTATATTCACAGATGGCCAGAGGAGTGGTAGGATATGGCGTGGAGCTGCAGCAAAAGCTAGAAATAGAAAGTTGTGGAACAACATGATTTCCAAAGTCAAAAGTGACATATATGGCACCAAGAGAGAGACAGCGAGAGAGAGAGAGAGAGAGAGAAAGACAGAGACAGAGACAGACAGGGAGACAGATAAGAGGGACAGAGAAAACAGAGACAGAGAGAGGCAGAGGAAGAGATTGATATTTACAGCTTGTGACTTATGGGCTTAATCTTTGAACTGCACAAAAGAAACAGATCCCTCCTCTTGAAGAAAAACAACAACATATATATTAACAAAATCACACACACACACAAAATGTGTGTTCAATAATTACAACAAACAAAGCAGCAAAGAATTTAAAAATATATATACAAGTCATTAACTGGTTGCAAGATCACCTTTATTTGACTATTTCTCACAATTCATGTACAGTGTATTTGGGTAAAACTTCCTTTGTTATAGTTAGGGGCAGTTGATGTAATACATATATAAGACGATAGGCAAGTAACCAAATAAATGGACAAATACTACCTGAGTACTGGAACCAAGACCCAAGCAAGGAGTCGAAGATGGACCCCACCAGACCAGCTAAGCCCCCAAAGATGACCACGGGCCACTGGGGAGGGGAGTCATGAAGCATTTCTTGGTTGAAGGTCACAAAGATCCCCACCAGATATCCCAGGCCTACCACCAGTCCCCCTGCAAAGCTCATCAAGGTACCAACTACGGACACGCCCCCGTTGGTTCCTATTGAAAAGATGAAAATGGTAAACTGTTTACAGAGGGAGAGAGAGATCAAGCAGAAACAACAAAAAAGAGAAGATTGATAGAGTGAGGTGTGAGGATTTAAGGGGTGTTGGCCTAATGAGCCCTCCTGTAAAGCTAATTAATGTATCAACAAGAGACACTCCACTGTTCGTTCCTATTGAAAAGATGAAAATGGTAAACTGTTTAAAGAGAGAGAGAGAGAGATCAAGCAGAAACAACAAAAAAGAGAAGATTGATAAAGTGAGGTGTGAGGATTGAAGGGGGTGTTGGCATAATGAGACCCCCTGCAAAGCTCATTAATGTACCAACAAGAGATACACCCCTGTTGGTTCCTAGATCAGAAGATTAAAAAAGAGATATCTCTTTAAAAAGAGACTACAAAGGGAACTTTTAAAAAACCCAGAAAGATTTATAAAGTGAGGTGTTATGGTCTGGGGTGGAGAGTCAAGGAGCATTTCTTGGTTGAAAGGTCAGGAAGATTCCCACCAGGTACCCTAGTCCTACCACCAGTACCCCAGCAAAGCTCATTACTGTTTCAACAAGAGATACGCCCCCGTTGATTCCTGCATGAGAGATTTTTAAAGAGATTAATAATGAGAGCAGGATTTAAAGGAGGTCTAAAACAGAATATCAGAAAACAGAGAGACATAAAACTGGAGAGATTAAAAGGGAGAGATAATAAATAAAGTGAGATGCACGGTTGAAGGGGCCTTGGCCAATATCTCTCAGTTACCACTACCAGCCTCCTGCAAGACTCATCAATATATTGATGATACCAAAAGCATTATGCCCCTTGTCGATTCATAGATGAGAGATTAAAAGAGAATTTAAGGTTGAAAGGGAGTTGGCGATTTCCCCTGGCCCAGGCTAGAACGTAGGCTACCACCAGCCTTCCAGAAATGTTTGATATACCAAAAGCAGTTACGCCAAAGTTTATTCTTAGACAAGAGGTAAAAAAGACAAACCACCCCCCCCCCCCCCAATAAAGATAGGGTTAAATAAAAACTGTTATCAAATTATTTAATAGACTCTTGTGAATGAAATAACAGCTGGTAAGGAAGGAAAAGATAGCTTCCTGTTTGAGTCTTGCAGATTAAGATGCTGGGCTGGCATTTTTGTAATATAATGTTCAACCTTATATGTTAAAGTGAATGTTTGTAGCTATATTCAGAATTACTAGAAAATCAGAACCTTTGTGAATCTTTTCCAGAAGTCCAGATTTGAGAACATTTAATTCCACAAAGTATAAATGAAGTTAGCCTTAATTTCTGATCTCTTCAGAGTTTAAATAAGTTTCTCTACTACCTCTTGGCACTTTTTCCCATGTTGTAATCAGACGAGGGCTCCCATTCCCGACGACGCTCCCGACTTCGGAGGCCCAGGTGTCTCCGCTACAGCAGGCTATTCCGCTCATGACCCCGAGGGCGATGTACGTGGTGTTGTAATAATTGGAGAAGTCCAGGGGGCGGTCTTGGAAGCCCGTTTCTAGGATGTAGTGTGCTGCGTAGAGTGCAGGGATTCCCCCATTGGTGAAGACTTGCACCCATGTCCTCTGACCACCTGGAAAAAAAATTAGTCTATTCTAATGCACTTTTTTGATAAAAAGACAAATAATCATACAAGTTTTAAAGACGTTATTTGTGACCCTCCACCACAAAACGACCAATAAGTCGGAAATTTGGGTTTTTTAATTTCAGCAGTTTGAAAGCTTAGATTCTTAGCTTTAAAATGATATATAACTTGTGTTGTATAGACTAAGCAAACCCTTATAAATGACAATGAGAATGTCCGAGTGTCAGACAGGCTAATGACCAAAACAATAGAGAAAACAGGCTCCAAAGAAGAGTGACCATTTAAGAGCGCCTAATCTGTGTCCTATTGTTTGTCGCATAAAAGGTTGAATAAAAACTCCAAAGACTACACTTTGAAGTACTCATTGGAATGGGTTGAAACTTGCCATACCTTTAGAATAGATATATTTCTTTTTTTCTGTAAATTTTGAATATCAGACAGTGCATAGTTTTTGAGCTATACCAGAAAAGTGATGTGAAGAACGATCCCAGCAAGCTGACTCACAAAGTTTGAATATCCAGGCAAAAATGGTCATTTTGAATGAGAGTAAAAACATATTTCAGCATGGTATTTTACCCCGAAATTTTGTCAGATGGTAGATTAATGAATTAACTTTCAGAAAATACCAAAAACTTAAAATTGAAATTTCCACCCGAAACAACCTTTTTCAGCTGTTTACTCTAAAACTCCCATTGCGACTTCTTGGTCGTTTTGTGGTGGAGGGTCACATTTTAGGCTTGGCAAAAGCTTTTTTCATTAGATTTCAATTGAATTGATAGGCCATGTCTTCAACCCTGAGCTGCTTTTTTTCATATCTCTATCCTTTTTGTGTCAGAGTTTACAAACATGTATCATGAAAAAAAATTTCATTCAGTTTGACACATTTTAAATCGCGGTTTGTTTTGCAGTCTACTTGTTCATTTTGATAAAAACTGTGTTCCACGATACCAAACTTCATAATTCAAAAGCCTGTTTTTAACTTAACATATTAAACGTAGAACCCAGTTGCATAGCTAACCCTAACCCTATGCCTTTGACGAAATAAAACCAGTGTCCCGTTTCATAAAACTTGATATCTGTGACAAGTCACAATAACAGTTATAAGCTACTGAAATACTTTCATCTGATTGGCTGACAGCAAATTTGTCATAGATATGTGGCAGTTGTTACTGATAATGAAATGGGGCCCTGGAGCAACAGACTGCTTCGGTAATGTATGTAAATTTTATGCGTACCTTTCAAATGTTCAAAGGTTGTTCTTGACAACCTGAAAGCTTGCCGGATAGCAACAAATAATGTATGCAAACTGGATTCCAAGCATTGAGGCTCATTTGTAAAAATCAGGTTCATGGAATAGCTTGTCACAAAGTGCTCAGAGAATATAAGTGCATAAATTTGTATACATTACAGAAGCGGTCTATTGTCCCAAGATTAAATGTTGCGAGCACCACCTCTCTCTCTTTCTCCCTCCCCTCTATCTCTCTCTCTCTCTCTCTGTCTGTATGTCTGTCTCTCTGTCTGTCTGTCTCTCTCTCTCTCTCTCTCTCTCTCTCTTTCTCCTCTTCATCTCACTCTCTCCATGCCCCACCCTCTCTCTCTCTCCCTCTCTCTCTTCCTCCCTCTCTATCTCCAACCTACCTGGAAATGAGGCTTTAGGATTTCTTACCTTCTTTATAATCCTCTTCCAGTTCTAACTTTCTGCTGGCTCGGAATCGTGTGAGCTTGGAGCCGGAGTAGAAGAAGGCGACAAGACAGAAGAAGTGGGAATAGCTACTTAGAGTCATGATGACGCCGATCAGAAATGCTAGGAAGAAGAGAGAGAGATGAGAAATATAAAACTGTCATATGATTCCAAATATGTGTGATATCTTTATTATAGGTATTCGTTCAAAGCTCCACAGTGGACCAATAAAGCAATTAATAACGTATCTTAACTGCACCAACAAAATCAGCCCTATGTGGGGCTGTGTTAATTTTCGCTGTGGGCCTGTAATTTGAAGAATAATCAGCAAAATTCTGGGAACGGAAAATACTTCCTTTATACATTTAAAGATGATAAAAATATCTTATTTCCAGACAATACCTTGAACTGGAACACCATCACCCAAATCAGGTGAAATTTTCAGGCTGTTTTGGGCCAGCGATCTTTTTCCTTTGAAGCTCTCACAGGAGCTCGAGATCGCACAATCCTCTATAGGAGGCAATTCCGGCGGTACGGAGTACGAGGTTATCTATAAATAACCTTGCATATGTCTAAACCGTGATGGAGAGGTCCGTTAGCGAAAGAGAGTGAAGCTTCTTTAGAAAATGAGAGAGAAAGACCAGAATATGAAAAGGGCTAAAAAGCTCAAGAAAGGATCAGAAGCAATCGAAAATGGAAGGATGAAAATAAAAACATGCAACATAAAAAATCAATGGAAAAAACAGAATCTATGCAATTTTTTTATCACAAAATAAATGAAGGTTTCCTTGGAAAGGAAATCACGTACATGTAGCCCAACTGTGAACAACGCTATCCTTTAATACCAGAAAGTTTTCATCAAACTTTCACTGACCTGTTTCTCTCATATTTTTTCAGCTTTAATCCAAACCAGCTTGTAACTAGGGTTGAATATGAAATTCATATTACAGTGAAACCTGGCTATAAAGACTACTTAAGGGAGATCTTTATGAGCAGGTGGTCTTAATGTACAGGTTCCTTTCATACATGTTTCAATGAGAAACACTTTTCAAGGGAAACAAAAATGATGGTCTTTATAGATACTTACCGAGAACTGCTCCTGCTGTGTCCAATTTCTTCTTTTGGATTGCATCTATGGACATATAGAGAGGTAAACACACAGCGATGATCCATCGTAGTGGACTGATTGGATAGACAGGACCTGTTACACACGGAGAAAAGAGAGATATAGTCACTATGAACATGTCGAACAAAGAAGCGAACAAAGAAGCGGACAAAATATACAGCTCCTCATTGTACCTATTGTACTATTATGTAAAAATACGTAGAACCCCAAAATAATTTCCTATATCGGGCACAAGAGGGCAGCAAAATACGTAAAAATGTAATTTGTCTATGGAGGCAACAGCCTTTAAGCTCAGTCGCGGCAGACAACTTTCAAGCTCCAAAATTCCGCTTTTTCCAGACCAGAAGGCAGAAACTTCATATCAAATTCAGGAGTAGACCCAAGGCAACATGTTGGTAAGTGATGTTCTAATTTTTACTGTGATATTTATTAATATTTTGATAGGATTTTGATAGGCTGTACCTGCAACAGGCTGCGTAATCTCCAGTGGGGCTGAGTGGTTCAGACACACAAGTGCTACATGTACTTACTACTACAAACACACTCATACATGCATATATACGGGGTTATCTAACGCATCAAATATTACAAGGCATCGAGCATATCTACCTACACTTCAGTTTCCCAAATGTTAAAGTAGTCACCCGAAGAAAATTCCTGACAACTGAAAATTAGTGACAAATTATATATGGATGGAAAAATTACAAATTGAAAAACACAAATGATGTGCTGAAAAAACATGTAAATATCCTGGAAAGGCTTAAAATAGAATTTTTTAAAGACCCCCCTCAGACCCCCAAACCAAGCCAAACAGCAGTCGTAGCGAGGTCCGAATTGTGACGTCACACCCTTGGCAGATATACAGCCAGGTGCGCACGCAACCAGTTTACTCTCGTTTGTTTACCACACGTTTGTTTTTCTATTGCATTTATCGTCGCTCTTTTACGTTAATTATTCGATATCATTCAACATAATTATCACTCAGGAGTGTGTCAATTACAAACCAATTTCGCGAGTTCAACTTAGTAGTGTAAGACCGTTATTTTGTCATCAATTACTTTGCTCTAAATTGTTTGTCTACTCTCCTTCTGTTGTCCGTTCTGGACTTTGAATTAATTTACATTAGTTTTCTTTTCAGCACTGCCTTGCATTCTGGAATTAATTCAGTTAGTTAATGATATTCAGTTGTCACCACCACCACCATCACTCTAGATACCTTTCCTCTTGTTTTGTTATGTCACCTTCATTCCTTCTCTATTCAGGTGCGTTCATTCATTCCATCCCACACCTGATTCCTAAGTTGAGCTCAGACAGCTCCCATTCTTATGTGGTCATCCCAACCTACTTTATACCACCTCACCCCCTTCTTTCCCTATTGGTTCATTTATTGAATTGGATTTCCCAATTTTTGTTAGACTCCTCCATATTGGTATTGTTGATCTATCATTTGAATATTTAAATATACATTATGTAAATTATGTTCTGTAGATTTTGGGCAAAGCAGCCCCAAGTGAAGTTTACTAAAATCAGAGCACTACCAGACATCTTCGTGATCAGTTCGTCGTTCTTGTGTCTCCTGAGTTCTCTCTACATTAAGTTATCTCCTATCTTCATATGATTCTTAAGTTCGAGGATAGATTATTTTCTAAGTTAAACACCTTTCATTTTATAGCGCTACAACTGGTGGCAGCGGTAGTCATTCTATTCCACGCCTGGTTATTTCGTCCTTCATTTTCTTCAGTTTCTCATCCTCCATATTTTCAACTTTGGGTCTTTTGGGACTTAATTTTCATCAGCTTCAGTTCCTGCTACGTTGGCTACACTTATGCTTTTCCAGCCTCTTTCTTAATATGCTCCCTCGTCGAGCGAATGATGCAGAGTGTTTGTGCCTATCGACGTGCAGCTATAACTGGCCTCAGTCGTGAGTAATTGAGAACTCTATATCAGTTCAACTATAATTGACATATTTTTTCTGAACTGAAACCAAAGAGATATTCATCTTAACTTTGTCTGCTATTGCCTCGTTTTGGGACTCTCCATAAGTGTTGAGACGCCCTACATTCTTTTCGCCCATATCCTGTACTTCTGTAAATTCCGTTCTCCAATCATGCCACCCCCAAACTCCAAGCCACCCCTCCTGGCATTTGGGAAGGACATGACTCGACTCTCTACACCACCATTGATGTCCTTTTCCAACGTGGACCTGCTAGAAAGAACTGTGCAACATCTTTTACAACAGTGTCCCGAACTGTCCACACACAGTATATCATTCAAGTCTTCACATAACGTTTGTCATCAGTCCACACAAACTGAATTCTCCAATTTCACACCTCTGATGGACTTTGACGCATTAAGACGCAAAGTTTGCGATTACCAGAACAAGGACAAAGATATCAATGTACTGAAATATTTCATGCAGCACAACATCCTGCCTGAAGCAGATGAAATTATTAAGTTTGAGCCGAGGACACGACGTTAATTTTGGCAATACTCTCGATTTGCGATACAAGATGGTGTTGTATATCGCAAAAAGATGGACAGCGATCGAGCGACTGAGTTATATCGGCTTGTTGTACCTACCTGCTTGATTCCTGAGGTTCTTCAAACCCTTCACCCTTCATGTGGACATGTGAGCTTTGATAACACATGGGACACAGCCTCAAAATCATTGTTTTGGCCATACATGTACCGCGACCTCACCAATTTCTCCAAGAACTGCAGTCTCTGTCAGAACACTAGCACCAGTAGCGATTTCTCAACCACACATCAGCTACCTTCATTCACCGTCCAGAAAGCGGTCTGTGCTATTAGTGAACTAACCAAGGACTTCATCAACATCATGAAGCAACAACCGTCCATGAAGCACAGACAAACTCGCAACAGAAAGATCAAGAGACAACGTTCTACAGCCCAGCCAACACCTACCATTTATGACCATCACCAGCAGCTGCAAGATCTACCTCAAGAGTTCAGCAACGTCAGATGCCTCAGTTTGCCTAGCAGCAGCCTCAGCACTCCAGTCTCTCTCCAGCAAGGGACCGTCATCACGACTCCTACTCTACCACCAGGGAGCCACAACTGGCCATCAAGAAGCCAGCTCTACCACTCGCTCAAGAGGGACGATCGTCTCCACCCACCACCAAAGGTCTTCCGCTCTGATTCATCCCCTGGTAACCACCGCAGCTACTACAGCATGTCTCCAAGGGAACACCACTATTCATCACCAAGAGGACTTGGTCATGATTTCTACTCACCTGGTAGACGAGATGACTGTTTCTCTCCACCCAAGCATACTTACCCACCTCCAGATGATGGACCTCCTCAACCTTGGCCTTATCACTTCTACTGAAAGTATGCCAATTTTCGTATTATAATTGTAAATAATGATTTGACAAACTTACCCCTTTTGATAGAAACTCAAGTATTAGCAAGATTCTAATTAGCAAGATTCATAAATGCGTTCTTTGATAGATATTCCAATTTAAAGAAACGATGATATTCTAATATAAATGTTCTCTTCAGATCTGAATTCAAATCATAGTTTTAATGTTTCAATCGGATGACATCAACAATGTCAATGTCATCCGATTAAAGGGTAAAGTCAGAAGTGATAAGTTCACCGTACAATTTCTACGTGAATGTCTTCGTTCTAAGGTTGTGCCTAAGTGTATCTCTACGCATATAGAGAGGGCTAAAGTTACGCCTAGTCCTTCGATGGAACGCGCGTTCATACTCGCTTACCGAAGTCTCATAAAGCCAATACTCCGCTCCGCCCGATTCTTTCCATGACTGGTTCAGCACAGCATGAACTGGCTAGGTGGTTGAGTGAGCTCCTGCAACCTGTGCTTGAGCGATACTCCACCTATGCAATTAAGAACTCTTTTACATTTGCTTGGTCGGTTCGTCAGATGGTAATTAGTGAATCTGTCTCTTTATGTTCATTTGATGTTTGTAGTTCACCAACGTGCCACTTAAGGAGACCATTGCTATCTGTGTCTCCGCCCTCTACCATGGTGAATTGGATGAACCTCCTATCTCTGAATCTGTGTTTGTTGAACTAATGAAACATGCTACAAGTGCTGTCGAGTTTAGCTTTAATGCTATGTGTATTCGCAGATCGATGGTGTTGCTATGTGTTCCCCGTTGGGCCCCGTTATCCAAAATATCAGTTTTCAACAAATTTTCAATAATTTTTGCTAGTTTAAAAAAAAAAATGTAAATAACTGTTCCAAAATTCAGCTTTGATGTCACTTGATCCATTCTAAATCCAAAACTTATTCAAATTTTGTTTGTTACAAATTGTGGCATCATATATTCCTATCACGTTTTCTCCATTTGGAGATTCTTATATTCTCATAATGGTAAGTTCTGTGAATTTGTATATTGTCGTATAAATTATAATTGATTTTCCATTTATTTTGAGGAGAAAATTTATGTTTTATGTTTTGTATAAAGTGACAATATTAGTATTTGCTTAAACTTAAACTTGAAATTGCTGTGAATTCAATTTTGATAAAGAAATTTACATTTGCAAGCATTCAGTTTATTGATTATACATTATGGCAAAATCAATTTAATTTCTTTGTTTGAATCAAAATCATCAATTTCATGCAATGCAATTATTTCAATATACGTTCATTTGATCAGGTCTGAATTATAATTTCGAAATCAGTTAAACTACAATTTAATGACATTTAATTTCTATTTTGATCAGTTAAAGTTATTATTTGTCTAGTAATGCTCTCATATCGGTTCTTGCTATTGGTTTTATAAAAAAAATCCAGGGATTCCTTCCAATCACTTTCAAAATTAGTACCCACTTTAGCTGTAAACCCTGGTAATTAGTCATGTTATGTCATGTTTTCTTACAAATACAAACTTAGTTGATTTTATAGTGAATAATTTGCAATTTTTGTACTGTAATTCTAATTATTTTATGTAAACAGCATTTATATGTTAACAAAAAATATAAATCTGGTTTTGCAAAAACTGATACTTACCATTCCTTGTTTATAAATTTAAAATTGAGGACAATTTTTGTGGAGAAGAAAGTTTATGTAAGATTGTTATTTTGTCATCAATTACTTTGCTCTAAAATGTTGTCTACTCTCCTTCTGTTGTCCGTCTGGACTTTGAATTAATTTACATTAATTTCTTTTCAGCACTGCCTTGCAGTCTGGAATTAATTCAGTTAGTTAATGATATTCAGTTACCACCGCCACCATCACTCTAGATGCCTTTACTCTTTTGTTTCACCTTTATTCCTTCCCTATTCAGGTGCCTTCATTCATTCCATCCCACAACTGATTACTAAGTTGAGCTCAGGCAGCTCCCATTCTTATGTGATCATCCCTACCTACTTTATACCACCTCACCCCTTCTTCCCTATTGGTTCATTTATTGAATTGGATTTCCCCATTTTTGTTAGACTCCTCCATACTGGTATTGTTCTATCATTTGAATATTTAAATATACATTATGTAAATTATGTTCTGTAGATTTTGGGCAAAGCAGCCCCAAGTGAAGTTTAATAAAATCAGAGCACTACCAGACATATTCGTGATCAGTTTGTCTTGTGTGTCCCGAGTTCTCTCCCATCTTCGAGGATAGATTATTTTCTAAGTTAAACACCATTCGT
This sequence comes from Heliocidaris erythrogramma, assembly GCA_025617745.1. Lineage (NCBI taxonomy): Eukaryota > Metazoa > Echinodermata > Echinoidea > Camarodonta > Echinometridae > Heliocidaris > Heliocidaris erythrogramma. The sequence continues at coordinate 31,826,118 of CM046873.1, forward strand.
TTTAAAGCGCTACAGTAGTATCGGCTATCGCGGCCTGTGCAGTTGAGTTCAGGGCCTGCATGACCGGGGATCCAGAGTTGGTGTTGCACGTTTCGTTGCCTATTAGCACACGGTCTTGTGACTGATTTTTTCGCTTTTGTATTTTTTGAGAGAATAATCAGACTCACTCAGACTGTAAGACAGCCCGCGCAGGGATTGTTAAACGGTTGTCATCACATTTTCTATTTCAGATTTAGACTTCAGTACCAAATCCAAATGTTACCAAAATTGAATAAAAAATTTACATGCTCATGAAGGCTTATCATAAACATACTGGCCTGAATTCACAAAGGAGGTTTGGTTTAAACCATGGTTTAAACACTCACGGGTACATTCCTGTAAAATAGTTGGTATTTTCTGTCGCATGTACTAAAGGTATGGGGGGGAAATAAGATAAATATTTTAAATACCTTGCTTTCAAATTCAGCCCTTAAAAATCTCACTCCTACCTCAAATGGCCGTTAGGAAGAACTTTTGATATTTTCAGCAAAATCCAAAGTCAAAATCTTGTCCAAAACCGGAGAAATCCCCGCCGATTTGTTTCGCGATCGCGTGTTGTTTACATACTGCCGATGTCTTAGACTAAAATCGGCCAATAAAATGTTTGTCCACGAAGAAACTCGGGATCGCAAGCGCACATCGATCTTTACGATCGCGCACACAGAAAATCGGGACTTTCCGTGTATGCCACATAGGGACCGAATTTGTAAGGACAAAACTCTTTTGGGGAGATGTCAGCGCCCGCGGCGACCAGGAAATGTACACAATGACTCCGATAGCTCGTTTCGCGAGAATCAACAGTAAATTACGGATTTGATTTTTGGAAATATCTTTTCCAACATCGGTGAGTTGAATTTATTGTATTTCTTGGATATTTTGTTGTCGGTTTTTGTAAACTAAATGCCGATTTTGAGTGAATGTTTGTGACTTTTGTGCAGTGGTGTTTTAAAAAGTTGAGGTGTATGACTGCCAAAATTATACACACGAAGTATAGGAATGTAGCTATGAATGGGTTTAAACCCCCTCCTGGGTTTTTTAAGCGTACGTGCGCACGGAATCCGATCCAATCATACACATGTATATTTGCTTTGAGCGGGTGCATGGGCAATGTGCGCTTATTTACGCTTATTTTAGTACGCTTACGGAGGTTTAAACCTTAGCCATGGTTTAAACCTCCTTTGTGAATACGGGCCACTGTGGCCATGGGTGACAAAAGCTAATTATGATCTACATGTACATGTAGGACTGACATCGAATCATCAAAAAATGATTCCATATTTGCAGCAGGAGTCACAAGGCACTTTCAAAATAATTACACCCCTTGTGGTATCCCGAAATTAGGGTTCATCTGTGAAAAAATTTAAAAGAAGCTAATTTCAACTGATTTGGGTAGGTATATGTATGGACAACTACCAAAAAAAAGGAAGGAGTGATAGAGGTTGGGGAACTTTTTTTATTCAAGGTCAAAGGTCAATGACCTTTTTCAAAATCACTAAAATTGGTATTTCAAGAAAGGAACATGGTATCTGCATGATTCTGGTGTCAAAATGCTTAGAACTAGGAAAGAAAATGATGTAGAGTAATTACTGACTATAAAAATCAAATCTTGACCTCCAAAATTGAGGTCAAAGGTCAATGACCTTTTTCAAAATCACTAAAAATGGTATTTCTGGAAAGGAAAGTGGTATATGCATGATTCTGGTGTCAAAATGCTTAGAACTAGGAAAGAAAATGATGTAGAGCAATTACTGACTATACAAATCAAATCTTGACCTCCAAAATTGAGGTCAAAGGTCAATGACCTTTTTCACAAAATCACTAAAAATAGTATTTCAGGAAAGAAATATGGTATATACGTGTACCTGATTTCGGTATCAAAATGCTCAGGAATACGAAAGAAAATAATTTAGAGTAATAAATATTAGATTAAAGTCTTGACCTCTAAAGCTAAGGTCAAAGAGGGTCAAAGGTCAAAATTGATGTTTTATCATATATTAAGAAAATTATGCTACTGTTTCAAGTGTGAGCAGAGAAATCAAAGTGGCTAATTCCTACCCCTTCCTAATTGTTCTGGCAACAACGGGAAAAATTGGTTATTCCAAAAGCAGATGATGAGGTGAAATTCCTTGTCTTTGGGTCAAAGGTCATTGACCCCTGTGTTAATCACGAAACTTAAATTGAGCAAGCGTTTGATACAGCTTATTAGTATAAAATATATTGTGTCCATAATCCTAGGTATTCATAATCCTAAAATAATAGACCTGTTTACTATGTGATTCAAATTTATGGATGTTTCTTTCCTGGGGACCTAGTAACGAGGTATTCCATTAACCTGTTATTAATGAATGAACTACAATACTTGGAATCCAGTTTGCATACATTACTTGTTGCTATGTCTGACAAGCCTCTGGCAAGCTTTCAGGTTGTCAAGAACAACCTTTGTTTCAAAAGTATGCATAAAATTTGAATCACTTAGTAAACAGGTCTATTCTTTGCCAGTCATTCAACTCATTCAAGCCTGATCAAGATAACGTTGGCCTGGTCAGTCTAGCTTGGCATGGGTAAATAGGAACAACCTCCCTATAGTCTACCTTGATCGACATTGCTCTGAGTTCTAGCACAAGTAATATTAGAATGTAAAAAATATCCTTTGCCGATCCAGCCTGAGCAGGTCTATTTAACAGAGTTTACCAATTGGCAGTAGAACCTTGCATAATTATCAACAATTTGAAGAACACTGCTCGCAGCATACAACCTGGGCTTATAACTTCTAGTAACTATTGACAACACAATAAAAATCAATGATACTTAGTCTGCTTCCTCTTCATCACTTCCAAGTTCATCATCTATGAGTTCTGTTCCATTGGAGCAATGTCCAGAGCACACCCCACATGCAGATACACATGGCATACCAGCTTTCAGGCAGCTACATTTCATGTTTTGACATTGTCTCTCCCATTCTTTGCAGTTGCAGCAAATTCCTTTTAGAAGGTTGTCTGGGGCAATACTACCAGACAACATCTTCGGTCTTAGCTTTCTGTTGGAATCCAGTTCCCATCTTCTTCTTTTGGGATCAAGAATAGAGGTGTCCAGATGTTTCCACACAGCGACTTGAAGATGTACGCGAAAGGAATGTTGAGCTGTTGCATCGTCCGTTGGTGGGGAGCCTGTCAGGATCAATTTTGCCCTTGGCTGATTGGCTGCTTGCCTGCTTGCTTCTTGAACTTCATATAGCGAGACTGTTCTAGGGGAGTACCATCACAGCCATATGTGATTTGCATTGCAGTTAATCCAGCTGATCGAATCTCGGAGTCAGTTGAAGTGTTACTCGTGAATGCAGTGCATGACACTGGCAGGAAATCTGCATTTGTAGAGAGAACATTTGGTATGTCCATGAATGCATGACACAGTGTCGTTTCCCAACCAGCCATAAGAGAAACTCTTCTCGATCCCCAATGTCCATGGTAAAGATGTCGTAGAGACCATCAAAGTCTGCTTGGAAATATAAATTAGTACATTGGATAGGCCCATGAAGATCTTGATAATGAGTCACCGGTAAAGAGCATGAAGACATCAAAGAAATGAAGAAATCTTGCTGACCTTTAGAAGAAAGTAAGAGTAGGGGACAAGAATATCTCATGGACATACCAAATGTTCTCTATACAAATGCAGATTTCCTGCCAGTGTCATCACTGCGCATTCACAAGTAACACTTCAACTGACTCCGAGATTCGATCAGCTGGATTAACTGCAATACAAATCACATATGGCTGTGAGGGTACTCCCCTAGAACAGTCTCGATATATGAAGTTCAAGAAGCAAGCAGCCAACGGATGATGCAACAGCTCAACATTCCTTTCGCGTAATCTTCAAGTCGCTGTATGGAAACATCTGGACAACTCTATTCTTGATCCCAAAGGAAGGGGATGGGAACTGGATTCCAACAGAAAGCTAAGACCCAAGATGTTGTCTGGTAGTATTGCCCCAGAAAATGTTCTAAAAGGAATTTGCTGTAACTGCAAAGAAGGGGAGAGACAATGTCAAAACATGAAATGTAGCTGCCTGAAAGCTGGTATGTCATGTGTATCTGCATGTGGGGTGTGCTCTGGACATTGCTCCAATGGAACAGAACTCATAGATGATGAACTTGGAAGTGATGAAGAGGAAGCAGACTAAGTATCGTTGATGTTTATTGTGTTATCAATAGTTACTAGAAGTTATAAGCCAAGGTTGTATGCTGCGAGCAGTGTTCTTCAAATTGCTGATAATTATGCAAGGTTCTACTGCCAATCGGTAAACTCTGTTAAATAGACCTGCTCAGGGCTGGATCGGCAAAGGATATTTTTTACATTCTAATATTACTTGTGCAAGAACTCAGAGCAATGTCGATCAAGGTAGACTATAGGGAGGTTGTCCCTATTTACCCATGCCGAGCTAGACTGACCAGGCCAACGTTATCTTGATCAGGATTGAATGAGTTAAAAGATTGGCAAAGAATTATTTTAGGATTATGAATACCTAGGATTATGGACAATATATTTTATACTATTAAGCTGTACCAAATGCTTGCTCAATTTAAGTTTCGTGATTAACACAGGAGTCAATGACCTCTGACCCAAAGACAAGGAATTTCAGCTCATCATCTGCTTTTGGAATAACCAATTTTTCCCGTTAGGAACAATTAGGAACAATTAGGAGTAGGAATTAGCCACTTTGATCTCTGCTCACACTTGAAACAGTAGCATAATTTTCTTAATATATGATAAAACATCAATTTTGACCTTTGACCCTCTTTGACCTTAGCTTTAGAGGTCAAGACTTTAATCTAATAGTTATTGCTCTAAATTTTCTTTCGTATTCCTGAGCATTTTGATACCGAAATCAGGTACACGTATATACCATATTTCTTTCCTGAAATACCATTTTTAGTGATTTTGTGAAAAAGGTCATTGACCTTTGACCTCAATTTTGGAGGTCAAGATTTGATTTGTATAGTCAGTAATTGCTCTACATCATTTTCTTTCCTAGTTCTAAGCATTTTGACACCAGAATCATGCATATACCACTTTCCTTTCCTGAAATACCATTTTTAGTGATTTTGAAAAAGGTCATTGACCTTTGACCTTGAATAAAAAAAGTTCCCCAACCTCTATCACTCCTTCCTTTTTTTTGGTAGTTGTCCATACCCATACCTACCCAAATCAGTTGAAATTAGCTTCTTTTAAATTTTTTCACAGATTGGTTCAATATAGGGCTAATTTAGGGTTACTATTGTGTACTACAGCTGACAAATTTGCAAAAAGTTACATATGTATACATACAGGGTGCACGAGTACGGCAAGGTCTCGTACCAGTACTACTACTACTAGCCTACGTATATACTCCTTCTCCTTCAATCTCTCCTACCTCCCCATCATCATCACTGTTGCGATAAACTGAATCACTTTCTTCACCAATTTCTATGTCCATATAAAGCTCAATTTCCTGGGGATACAGCCACGCGCGTGTGGCTGTAATGACTAATGTGGCGGTAGGGCAAACCTGGAGAATAGAGGCCGGTCGGCGTGCGCGTGCCACGTTTTACAGTGTGGAGATCGGCGCTCGGCAGAGACAGCCAAAAATGAACACATGTAACAAGTTCATAAGTTCAAAACAACTTCCAAATATATTTTAAATCAAGTAATTAATGCTGTGATATATCATATTGTCCTCTTGGCTTTCAGATTTGTAGTTGTTTGATGAATCATAACGATTTTGGCCAGTGTTTGTGTGTATCCATGCCTCCTCTTGTCATGCAGATATGCATGAAAATGGCATGACAATGGCATGACAATGGATACGCACAAACACTGGCATGACTGGTGAGTTCTCGGAAATGTCTTATGATCTTTTTTGGATTTTTTGGTAAAAATACGTACGATCAAAAAGACATTCTAATTCTAAACGTTTTCCTAGGAGGAAACGCTGTGGCCAAGGAGCTGTCGGTTGCGGGAGTTATCAGAAAAGTGTTATTTCAGGGCATTTTCCAGTCCTGCTAACCCGTGTGCAATTAGATTGCTGGGTAAGAACGCCTGGCTTCGTGATGTAGGAGGTGTATAGCCAATTTTTTTTTTTTTTACATTCACGAAGCCAATCCTGGCTACCCCCCCCCCCCCCCCCCTCCCAACTTTTGTTATGAAAACAAATACGGTACAGAATTCAGAAACACACAAAATAACATTTATGGGACTAAACTCGAAGTATTCTTACCATCATAGCCGTAATACGTAAAAGATAACAATGATATCAACCAAAGCGTCAGTGCAAATGGTATGACGACCAGAGCAGAAGCTGCCACGATCACCATCTTTACAATAAAGGCCCTTTTTCTGGCAACTTCAAAGGAATTTTGCATGGATCATTCCAGGGCTAGGCCAGGGCAGGTGGATCACTTTCCTCGCTTTTCCTCCGGTCCGTTAATCATCGTAGATAGAGGGCGCTGGCACCACAACAAAGCAGAACGGAATTTGAACAGAATTTGCATTTGGACAAGAAATTCTCCTCCTCACCATCAGGTTTCGTATGTTGACCTTTCTTATTTATAATTTTGCTAATAACAGAATAATAACTTTGTATGAGCAATATGTTGTGTTTTAAGATTTAAATTGTGATTTTTCAATTAAACAAAGAACGCACATCAAATTTAACAGAGGGGGTTTCGTCCGACGATCAACCTTGCTTTGCTCTAGTGACACGGTCCAGGTTCGGTCGCCGAGTCGCGCCGCGCCGTTGGCTTTGGCCTTTGCCTCTCCTCGGATGAGTAGTAACTTAAAGTCTAAGTAAAGTAGTCATCCGAAGAGTCAAAAGTGATTTGAATTGCTGCAAAATTCATATCACTACGAAGGGGAAGCTTTACTGATCAGGTATAACAACTTCCCTGGTCAAGATACGTTTGGGGCCCGCAGTATGATAAATCATTAAAAAACGGTATGATGACCTAATACCAGAATACCCGACCTCTTAACGATGTTTCCAACGACTACTCCAAAAATTCCTCATAAAACGTAATGAAAATTCATCAGACTACTACCCAAATACTGGGGAACAAGCTCCAGGTACTGACGAGCGATAATACTTCCGCGTTCCTGTGGAAATGACGTCGCAATAGAGTCATCTCATTTTACGCATAGAGGGAGAAGTGCGTTTTGTTACCGTCCCCTGCACATAAGTCAATGGCAATTTATGAAAAGAGATTTTTTTAATGAAAATATGGAACATTAACAATAAATTGATATTTATGTTTTTGTTCCTCATCTTGCTCTATTTTGGCTGTTCTCAACGTTGCTAGGCATTCTAAGCGTAGTCCCATCATGCCCATGGGTTGATTTGCAAGACGCGCGTTAGATGCCATGATACGCTTAATGGTCGGTATTATGACATGGTCGGTATTAGGTGAATTGATCATACTAGTAGTAGTACCTAGGCATGCTAGGCTAGGGCACTCATTACTAGGGCCTAGGCCCTAACTCCAGGGAGCTCCAACGCTGCGCGTTGGAGCTCCAGGTACAAATATCCAAAGTCGACCTTGACCATTTTATGGCTAATCGCATCGCTTAATTTCGGCAGGTAAGATAGAAATTTGTACTTACACTTAAAGAGAATTACTGTAAGTGTAACTATCAAGGCCTAGCACTTAGCTAGCCTCTTGTCGAGGCCCTGGCGCTGTTGAAATCCTTGGCAATATGGAGGCAAAATTTCCATGAAAAACCGACGCCAAGGTCCTCTTGACACCTGATCTGAATTTCTTTTGTATTTCATTGTTTTGACGAATATTCCGACCAAATTTTGGTCGGTGAAAATCATCCAATAAGCGCGAGCTACCATGACGTAATGTTAAATATTCATGACTCGACTGCACGCTAGCCCAAAATGGAGTGATGACGATATTTGTAAGAGCTTAGAATATGCCGCTAGAATGTTGAAGATTGACAGATTCAAAGATTTGCAAGTTGATGCAATCAAATCTGCAATTAAAGGACAAGGTGTTTTTGTGAATCTGCCTACTGGCTATGGAAAAAGTGTTATTTTTCACGGGCTACCGCTCCGTGCTGATTACCTCCGTGGGCCAGGGATAGTCCAGAACTGAAGTAAGAAATCCTTGAGATTTCATTGGCCAATTTGCTGGGCAATCGCCGCGGTTATCTAACTATTCGCGTTTTCATGCATAATTCAGTAGGAAATCGTGTCTCATGAATATATAATTCAGGTCGGGTGTCAAGAGGCCTTCGGCGCAAGCGCCTCGGTTTGCCGCCAAGGATTTCAACAGCGCCAGGGCCTCGATGAAAAAAAATGGAATTTCCTCGCCGGGCCGATCTTTTCCCCGTACTGTACCGTCGATTCAAATGACTCGATCGCACTGTGTGTAATGTACCTTATACCGTCGCTGACTCGATCACACAGTGCAATCGAGTCATTTGAAAATGGGCGAGGTCGACTTTGGATATTTGTACCTGGAGCTCCCTGGAGTTAACTAGGCCCTTCCCTTGTTGCAGCAGTCAAAAGCAGACAACAAAATTGCTCTAAACAAGATTTAATTTTCTTAAATTTGCTAGATTACCTTATTCAGTGACTCTTCAACTCTTACTTTGCCACAAATGTAGGGATTCAGACTTGAAAGTGAAATTTTAAATAATTATTTTCCTCTCCTGTATGAATAATCTAGCCTGGAAAAGGGCCTGCTGATACATACAAAAGCTATTGAAGCCTTATCTTCAATAGCTGGTTGTCTTTTGTGCCAGTGTTTGTGCGTATCCATTGTCATGCCAGGTTATCTTCAGATTGTACATGTATAAGGGGCCTATTATTTGTTTTGTGAGTTCCAGATTTTCTGCCTTCTTCACCATGTTCACGATGTGTGACGTCACAAGCTTGACATCATAATGAGAGCTGCTGGCTAGCGGCTAGGCGCCACATGCATTGTCATTTATTATGTCTTTGTGAAACAGTTTTTCAAGTTCATGCATGACATTTCCGTAGATCGCCGACAAGAGTTATGACTGTCATGTAGAGTTCACTTGCCTGGCGTTGGAGTTAGCAGACACTGCGGTGTCCGATGCCATATTATATTATATATTTATTACTAAATGTAAATATATATATAACAAAGTATTTTTCTATCATTACAGTGATTTTCCTGAGGCATATAATCAATTTGCCTCTGGCCTCTTTGGCGGTCGGTCCTTTATGGATTATTCTCATTGCAAGGGGAAATTAACTTGTTTTATTTCATTGCAACTAAAAAATTCCACAGTTTCTGTGTTTCCCATCATGAATATACATTTAATTATAATTTACCACTTAAATGGCAATTCATTGTAAAATGACTGAATTTAGTTCATAAAAATTGAAACACAAAAAGTGGGTCAAGTTGTTCGGCGAGGCATCCCACCCTGGATAACTCGACCAGGGTAGGTGGTCGGGTTATGGGCTGTCCGTTGGTCGGGCTGACTGGACCAAAAAAAATCAGCGACACTACTCTATTCTCCTGTAGCTGTATTCACCGGTCTTGTCTTTTGTCAGGCGTTGTTGTGGATTGGTTTTAACCAATCATTCAATTGTAAATATTTACTCCATTGACATTGTACGCGTGTGTGTATGTGGAATTGGGTTTTCACAGATGTTTATCAATCAGATATATACACTGTATGATTATTTACATCTCGGGACCGACCTTTGATGTCACCATCCAAAAGACGTGACTCAGACTCGAACCTGGGTCTGCTGAATCAGTTTATAACTTCCACTGCATGTCTGCTATGTCTATGAGGAAAGATAAGTGAATAGATTCAAGAAAAAAAAAATCAGATTCAGGTTTATTTCAAAGCCCATGTCAGTGGAAATGCTCTTCAGACTTATTGCCTATGTTTTGTTTTAATTTGGTTTAGTGCCTCATTTTCTACACATGTATGTCACTGAAATATATTTGGTAAAAACAGATTTGTTTTCACACACTGAGCTTGTAGTTATTATTAAATATCACACTTTTTGTCATTATATGCTAAATAATGAACCTTTTTTTTCTGGGCAGGTGCAGATATTGGATAAAGAACAACATGGGGGATAACATCCACCAAAGACCACACTCGACCCCTAAGGTTCACCGAGGTCAAAGTTCAGATGGGCAAGGAGATCATGGCCGAGACGCTTCACTGTCCTTAGACGAGACTGGTGAATCAACACGCTCCCTTCTCTCCATCCTATCCCACAGTAGTATCAAGGATCTACCAGAAGATGGGTTGGGGAACCAGTCAGAAGATGATGACAAAGCGTCTTATTCTTCATCATCACCACGATCATCAACCAAATCAAAGTCCAGGTGCATGTCTTTAAATTTAAATTTGATAATATAGGATTTTAGAATAAAACTGCATATGACAGCAAAACAGAATGAGGTTTAAGTATAAGGCATTAAACACACATGTGAGAAAGGAGGATTAGGGGCCTTTTTGTCAGTCCAACATCATTAGATCTTGTCATTTTGTCATACTTCTTTAATGGCATTTTTTTTTAACAGTTTGCAGCCTTATATTGAAAGGATGCTTTATTTGGATAACATTTTTTTATAAAATTGTCAGTTGCTTGATGAATTAGGCTTACACATAATAAGCAAAGTTATTTAAAATTTCAGTTAGTGCAGACATCGATGTTTGATTATTTTTACTCTACTTTGGTAGAAATAATCATTATACACATTTCACTCAGTGTTGATAGATTGTGTCCCGAAATGTGTACCTATGTTTTAAAAAAGTCAGATGTATGCCTAAATATGGTTTGAAACAAGTTTTATGACATTATCAATATTTCTGGTGTGATTTCATTATTTACAGGATGGGTGCATTCAGTGCAGAAAGAAATTGGATGTAACATTCTTATGCTGGAACCAAGTAATGAACTGAGATGTACATGTACATTTGGGAAATTATCTACTAAAATCTGACCTTTCAAATTTGTCTTACTCTTATTGAAATTGCCCAGCTCACTGTCTTCAAATTCTCGGTCACGATCAAGGTCTTCATCGTCCTCCCGCACCAAGTCTCAGACAGAGAGTTGCAGCAAGTCATCAAGGTACTCGCTACCAAAGACAACCAGCTCCCATTCATCGTCGACATCGCAAACGACGTCGAGCAAAGCCCCTCAGTTGACCCCTTGGGAGGAATGGCTGATTGAAAAGACCAAACAAGAGAGAAAGAGACAGAAAGAGAAGGTATTACTATCCCTGCAGTTTTAAAACCCACAGTGTTCTCATCAAATTTCAAAGATTTTGGGGGAGGGGGGGGGGATTACATAGTGTGGGAGGATCTTAGAATGTTTACAGGTTGAAACTCTTTATTAACATATTTATATTGCATGCCAATGAGACTTTACTTTCACTATTCGTTTTCCCCTCATCCTGTTTTCAAACTCCCTTGCAATTAGCTCCAAGTGTGTTGAGTACCTCCAAGAAATCTGATGGTCCACTATGTTTGCAAATTTAGTCAGTAGCGTATCCAGTCTAGTGTAGAGCCAGAACATGCCAAATATTTCCACCATGTGTCTCTCTTTCTCTCTCTCTCTCTCTCTCTCTGTCATGAGTTCAAGCTGGAGACGGAGTGAAGATTAAGGAAGAGGAAAAGAGGAAGATGGAGAAAGCCAAAATACTAAAAGAAATATCTGTATTCATATGAGAGGTTTTTCATTATCCTTGCTTTTGTGATCCCAAACTTTGTCCCCCCTCCTCACTTTCTCTTTCATATAGGCCAGGGAGGAGAGAGAGAAACAACTTAAGATTGCTGAAGAGAAGAAGATGAAGGCAGAGAAAGCCAAAGTCATCGAGGTTAAGGTCAATATGTGGATCGAGGAGAGGACAGCCATGGAGCAGGAATCTAGGAAGGCCAACTTGAGGGTAGAGAAGACAAAGAAACAACTTGAAGCAGAAGAGAAGAGGAGGATACAGGAGAAAGCAAAGGTGAATATTGGAGATACTCTGGAAAAGTGGTTTGTCTTCTTGAGTTTCTATCAAAGGGTCTTTTGTTTTAATTGTAGAGGTGTCATGGTCTAGTGGATATGTCACCGGACTGTGGATCACATGGTTCGCGGTTCAAGTCCCGCCGCGGCACTAATGTCCTTTGGCAAGACATTAATCTACATTTGCCACTCTCCACCCAGGTGTTAAATGGGTACCTGGTAGGATGCGAATGTCACTGTGACTGGAATAGTATGTGCGCCTGTAAAATGGCAGCCAGACTGGAATGCTCCCTTGTGGAGTGGAGAATGTGCACTATAAGTGCAGAATCGTAATAGGATCCAATAACCGGGGTAATAATACACTGTAAAAGCGCTTTGAGCAGTTACTAACTGGAAAGGCGCCATATAAATTCAGATTATTATTATTATTATTAATCCAAAAGAAAACCTGCCTTGAATCACAATCACTAATATGTGCAAAATATATTAACATGTAAGCATGAGTGCTACCATAAGTTTGTTGTGCTGATGGTCAGAACGTCTGCCCGATTTCTATCAAATATGTTTGACATTTGTGTGTAAGTGGGGTTCTTACAAATGATTATCAATAGTATCTGATCAATTACGTTTCTGGACTGACCTTTAACGTCACCATCTGACAGACACGACTCAGAATCGAACCCTGTGACGTCATTCTTTGTAGTCTTTGAATTTCAGTGTAAATTTTGTTAGAATCTGTGAAATTTCATTCTCTGTCAATACCGGAGTGAAAATTACCTTTCATATTTTCACATTCACTTTACCATGAAGGAGAACTATGCAGAGTGGAGGAGCAAGAAGAAGGCCGAGAAAGAGATGAAAGAGAAGGAGGAGAAGGAAGAGCGAAAACAAAAGGAAGATGCAGAGAGGAGGAGGAAAGAGGAGGCGGAGGATGCCTTCCTGAAGTGGAAAGCAGAGGCCAAGACAAGACCAGTACCCCTAGCCAGTAACTTTGGCTATCCTAGGGGCTCTCTCAAAGGTAAACCAGTCACAGGTCCAGCGCTAGGGCTTGATACTAACTGAAAATTTAGGGTGACGTCAAAGATACAAAGCTTTCTTTTCATTCATTTCTTCACTAACACTTTTTCAAGCATCTGGTCTTTGCCCCTAATTTTTTTTCTCTCTCTCTCTCAATCTTTCTATCTCTTCTTTCTATACCTTCTCTGCCCTTCTATCTTCTATCTGTATTCGCCCTCTCTTTATATCTTACTTCCATTAAAAAAAAAAAAAATAAAGCTAGACTTTTACTCAGATGTAGCACATAGCGGGTGGAATTTGTGACCAATGTCGACAGTTGTTGACAAGACATGGACGGCAAATTTTCATGTGTAATTACAAATTACTGCTACTGCAGAGAGCCTGCCACAGCAACAGACGGCGTTAAAATTAGGCGTTGTGCCTATGATGGGATCTTTAGTGACAACTTGACCAAATTTGTCGTCCGTCTTTTTAACACTTATTTTGAGATGACCCATGCCATGAGATTAGATCCATAAATTAATTGAATATGTTATGTATGATGATCTTAAAAGTATTGTTAAATATCATTAGCAAATCAATTATGCATTTTGATCCTGGATACATACATGTATATGCACACACAAACTATAATTTGTATCAATGTTACACAAATATGGAGTCTGCTGATATTCAAAACTATTTTTAAAGCAACACTTGTACATATTGCTGCTACGTTACATGTTGGCATTGGTAAGTAATATCAAATTAAACAATTATTAATTAACAAATCACTTAAAATAAAACCTTCATATTGCTTTTTTATTTAGCTTAACAGTGGTCACTTTTAGATTGGCACGATAATGACAACAAGAACATATCCAATTTGGTACAACATTTATACAGTCCAACAACTCTGATTTCATAAGATTGTCAAATAGGCTCCACATTGATTTAATTGAATGATTTGGCTGTAAAAATTAAGCTTGTGGTGGGAACAAATATTGATTTAACACTTTATTTTTAGAATGTATTGACATTCAGGAGAGTGATAGATTATCACTCTCCTGAATGTCAATACATTCTAAAAATAAAGTGTTAAATCAATATTTGAAAGGATTATATTATTTCTAATAATTACATGTATGTTGTATCACACTACTCATATTGCTGTATCTAAAAACACTACAAATGTTACATTCAGTCCTCAGCCCTTTTAAATGTTGATTTTCATAATAAAAGTTTGAGAATTTTTATTTCATTTCCAAAAACCTCCAAGAAGTATTTCCATTCCACTGCTGCATATATCATTTGTTTTTGTTTATGTTCATTTGGAAAATACCCTTTTGAAGAATAAACAAAAAGTTATTATGAACAACTATGTCATTTAATCCACCTTCCAAAAATATACATGAATAATTCATGGTTGCAAGACGAGGTTCCTCCAATGAAGTTACGTAAAGAATTTTGAATTCAGTAATGGCTACTTTTTTGATAAATAAATAGTATAACCTTTACCCACAATTATCAAAGTGCACATTAAAACAAGAAAAGAAAAAGAAGTTTCCGCTTTGGTCACCTTGCAGCCTCGTACTAAATAATATTCTATATTATACAGTGTATTAACTACATGTAACTCTTCCCCTCTTGTCTCCCCCCCCCCCTTTCTCTCTCTCTCCCTCTCTCTCTCTCCCTCTGTCTTCTCTGCTCATATGTCATTATTTCCATCTTATGTTACATGACAATATTTTTTTTAATGTAATTATTTTTTTTTATCAAAGGCTGCCCTTGTAAGCTGTTGCTCAGAATCACAGATATTTATAAACATAAAAGTTCTGCCAACTCGGTTCAAGTTGAGCACAGAACAGCACATGTTGCTTTGTTGGGAAAACACACAATTGAAGAATGTGCATCAGGGAGTCTCTTTCTGAAACTGAGTGAACAATCTATGTGTATAGTTGGCTCTGTTTGGGGCTTATGCATGATGGCCAAAGAATGGAAAATGATAATCACAGATTTAGGTATTTTTTAATACTTTCTACCACTTGAATCCCTTAGGACTTTTTATACAAGTATGTTATAGAGTGCATATTCATGAGACTAGGACAGTTGAAATATTTTCTGTTGCAATTTGTCTGGGATCATTTTCATATAACTACTCCACTATAAGGAAATTATTCATCTTATCAGTAAATTTCAAGATTTCAGGACTGTTTTTCTGCCAATGACTGCCATTGACTTTTACACCATTACCAGAAGATTTGCTTTAGTAAAACGCTCTCTTTAAGGCTTTTTTACAATTGCAAAAATTTTGCTTAGTCCCGTACTATCGGTGTGGCTAAAGGATTTAGCCCTACCGATAGTACGGGATTAAGCCTAGCCCACTTTCTGTTCACATTGCTTTTTACCCAAATGGGCTATCTCCATGATAGTACAGGACTGTTTTAGCCCTGGAAATAAGAAGGGTTAGCCCCACCAAAGGTGAGGCTAAATGTCAAAATGTGGGGCTGAGCGCTCTGGCTCGGGAGATAGCACGGGACTAAAACTGCAAATAAGAAAAGCAAAAAAAATAATAATCCAGGGTTAATAATAGTACAGGATTAAACAAATTGTGTGTAAAAAGCCTATTTTTGACCTCTTGTGATGACATCCAGGCTACCATGATAAGGCCAGCTACCCCATACCAAGCTTCTACAACCCGGTACCATGGATGCCCATTCACACCCCACAGGAGCACACCAAGCCTGTTGTGAAGGCACAGAAAGGGCGAGGAAACAAGAGAACCAATGCACCATCCTCATGGTCGGGAAGGCAGGTTCAACAACCGCTCTCACCCCCTCTGCTCTTCAGAGATCGGTCTGCGCGAGAGAAGCACGGGAAACTGAGGTGACAGGAGGGGGTGAGGGCAGTTACATGCACCAACACATCTTCCGTACTTTTTTTGATCAATATGACTATATACAATTTCTATTCATGTTCAACCAACAATCAAAATTGTGTACAGTATATGAAATGAGGGTATAGACGAATTCCATGCACCCTCATTTTCGATGTTGCAATATATCATCTTTTGCCCCCAGCAGAAGGGCTCAGGAAGATGTTCAGACAGCAGATGTCCATGTAGATTTCTGGAAAAGAAGAAATGCTTTCCAAAGCTGTAACGGTTCTTTGGAGTGTACCTGTGTAACACATTTCAGTCAGTACATTCTCCGTATTGTAAACAGTGATAATGAAAAAGTTACGCCTCTTTGATCTCCATGAAACCTTGCAGTACCGAGTCTGGAGTTGGTAGACTAATAATTTATACACCTTTGCCTGGTGACAAATTAGTAAAATTCACCTGTAAAAAAAAATGGATTTCAATAGGTCGTCAGAATGCAAATTGCATATATCAGGTGTTGTTGGGTCGGACAAACATTTTGGCTTGCCTGACCTAGCAGCACTTAATACATGAGAAAAGAACCTCTTTTCACATGTACATGATTTTGTTATGCGAAAGTGAATGGATCTTAATTTCTTGTAATATAAGCGTCCATGTACATGTGAATTTTCAAATGAGCAGAAAAGGGTGCCTGAATTGTTCATAAATCTGTAACAACAGGCATGATTAAGCAAACTGGAAAGTCTCAAGCAAAATGATTATTTGTGTGTTAAATCAGGTATTTGTTTCTGTTGCTTTTTTTGTTCTGTTTTTGTGTTTTTTTAGCTAAGGTACAAAGCACTTGAAAAACGAAAAATAGTTCTATTATAGAATAGAGTTTCTATGGAGGCGAAATATTTTCTCTCTTTTTTTAACACTTGGGGTTGCATTTATTTCATTGGCATCCCCACGCATGAAATAATGCTTTACTTATTCACTTATTGAAGCTATGTGTACTCCACATTCTGGTTCATTCCATCTATCTGAGCATTCCTCAACCACCATAACTCTAATGTATTTAGGTGATTAATGGTGCGATATCGCTTACTTTGCGAAAGCAGAATGAGTGTTTTGAAACGCTCATAAAAAACGCTCATCTAATACGCAGTTCCACAGGGTACTTTTTATGCTTGTTTAGTCCAGCCGAATTTGGGCTCTGCAGCTGGATTCGCAAACCTGGATTGCGCGTGCTACGTTGACCCCAGGAGGGCAGGGCAGGTCAAGTTGGGGTGTGCGCTTTTTCGAAAGTTTTGAGGTCCCGCGGTATATATGCATGCACAATCGGCGCACAGATTTTCACATGAACCCGAAACACGTTTCTATGATGTCATTATAAACACGTTTACAAATGATTGTGCATTTATGCTCCCCATAAACCATCTTTTTGGAGAAACGCTGATTCAAAACGCACCTTTTTTTGAGTTTACGTTCGACGTTTTAGATCGGCGAATATACGAAAATGAGTTAGAACGTAACCATGTTTTGAACCAAATGCCTTTCAAAACGCTCATTCTGGCCTGGAAATGTGAGCATAAATGCACTCTTCAGCCAATTATTGACTTCTTGAGCCAATTAATTCCTTAGTTTGCCTTCTTGTTCATGCATGTATGCATTAAAATGACTTGAGTTTATTTCTAAGAATCAATAGTTGACTGAATGAAAAAAACATGGCTCATTCATTCATTTCATTCAATTTACAATAAGAACATTTAATGTACATTTGCAATGTGAGAAATTAATTTCATGCCTTAATTAGTCCAAATTAATATATAAATGTGTCAGGGTAATATATATATATAATATATTTAAATTTATTTTTTCTTTAAACAAAACTAATTTCATGCCTTAATTAGTCCAAATTAATATATAAATGTGTCAGGGTAATATATATATATAATATATTTAAATTTATTTTTTCTTTAAACAAAACTTTGCAGTTATGTACATTCATGCAATTTTGGAGTGTTCTGCCAGTCACCTGACCTAAAAAAAATCATTCGTGTACATCTAGAATGTATAAAATCAACCTCAAAACACTTTAGCTGGCCTTCTGTGGGTCAAAAGTTAAGGAATATAAAGAAAATTAAGGAAAAAATAAAACTCCCTAGCGCGGAACCCAACTCCAAGTTCAGTTCCGCGCGGGCTCTTATTCTACGTGAGCGCATACGGGTGCATTGACTAGTTACCTGACAAGTCGCTGTATTGCTTATTTGGAGTGTATTTCAACTTGCAATTTTTTTGTAGAATCAACGTTTGAAGCTCATATCTTGAAATAGTATACATGTGTCAAGATAGAACCACTAACATGCAGAGCGAAATATATTTTGGTGATTGGTACACTAAAAGTTAAAAGTTGGTGAGACTTTAATTCATATTAAATACACTGTATTGTCATTTTATGAGCAATATCTCTTGGCTAAGATTGTTTCGAATTTGATGGTTCAATCAATCCAAAACCTTACAGCACACACAAATTCTTATGTTTTATATATAATCAACTTTTTCCCAATTGCTTTGAGACGGTTTCTTTCTCAATGTTATTGCATGACTAGAACTGGACTTTATCTTTAAAGGGATAACCCACCCTGATTACAAGTTGGTTTTAAAAGAAGCAGAAAAATTAAAGAAACAGATCAGTGAAGGTTTGAGCTAAATTCAGAGTCTTATAATAATAATATAATAATACATGTAGCTGTTTCTTATATAGCACCTTACCAGTTACAATGTACCTGACCAAAGCGCTGACAGCATTTATTACTCTGGTAACTGGATTCAATTGCGATTCTGCACATTACAGTGCACATTCTCCACTCCGCTGGGGAGTGTTCCAGCCAGTCGCCATCTTCATCTTATCATCATCACAATCATCATTATCAACTTAATCAGCATTATAATCATTGTCATCATCACTATCACCATCAAAGAGACACAGAAAGAAAGGAGAGATACAATGATGCTAAGAGAGAGACAGAGTATAAAGTAAGAGAGAGAGAGGTAGGGAGAGGAGAGAGAGAAAGAGAGAAAGAGAGAAAGAGAGAGAGAGAGAGAGAGAGAGAGAGACTTGTGACAAGAATATTTCAAAAAGACACAAAATCAGTACCCCAAAATCATTAACATTTCCATTTTCTCTAAAGGAAATATTCAGTCGTACATGCACCTTAGATATAATCATTGCTCATATGATGTTACACAAAACCTGTATGAAACAAATCTATTCCTTCATCAAAAACCAAGAAAATGAAAATTTATGAAATTTTCTGTACTGAGCAAATGGCAGAGGAGCTCGCAAGAAACGTCACGGAGTTGCCAATTTGTGTCTGATTGATTACAACTTCAACAATTCATAACTTTATTTCTTGTTGGATTTTGCTCGAACCTTCACTGATCTGTTTCTTTAATTTTTTCTGTTTCTTTTAAAGCCAACTTGTAATCAGGGTGGACTATCCCTTTAAGCGACATAAGAGCATCACGGTGTAGATAGTCATGCTGAAAACGGTTGATATTATTTGTTGTGTTGATTTATGTTACTTGTATGCAAATATTTTATAGTTTTACAAACACAAATAGAAATTTTTTATGGAAGTTAAAAGATAGTACTGTATTTAATTTTTTCAAAATAAGTTTATACACGAGCATGGACATTCTCTTGTTCAAATGTAAGTTTGGCCATTTTTTTTGCATACAGAACTTTTATAATGATGTACATGTACATCTGCAGGCGACTGGCTGGAACACTCCCCAGCGGAGTGGAGAATGTGCACTGTAATGTGCAGAATCGCAATTGAATCCAGTGACCAGAGTAATAATGCTGTAAGCGCTTTGGTCAGGTACATTGTAACTGGTAAGGCGCTATATAAGAAACAGCTACAATATGTATTATTATATTATTATTATAAGACTCTGAATAAAGAAAGCAACATTGCACTTAAGTGGGCCTAGTCAGATTTGGTTGCTTTATGGTCATGACATGTTTGTGATATTTATGGAAGACTAAATTCAGATATTGCTTGCAATAAATAAAAATGTGAATACAATTGATCATTGTTCTCTGGATTCACTTTTAGCCTAGATTGCAGACTGAATGGGTTTTATTCCCCCCATTTCAATAAAAATGTATCGACTTGAATCAAGAACTACAAAGACTAGCACTTTGCAGTAATAACTAGCCCCTCCCTCACACTCTCTCTCTCTCTCTCTCTCTCTCTCTCTCTCTCTCTCTCTCTCTCTCATCCAGATTCAGACTGAAATTAACACATTTATGCTGAAGGGAAAAACTTATTTGGATTAGAATCAAGGCTACCCTCCTTTGCAAAATGATCTTCATGTACTGATATTTTGAAATATTCTTATCACAAGTCTCTCTCTCCCTCCCTCCCTCTCTCTCCCTCCCTCCCTCTCTCTCCCACCTTCTCTCTCTCTCTCTTACTTTATAATCCACTCTGTCTCTCTCTTAGCATCATTTTATCTCTCCTTTCTTTCTGTGTCTCTTTGATGATGATAGTGATGATGATGATGATGACAATGATTATAATGCTGATTAAGTTGATAATGATGATTGTGATGATGATAAGATGAAGACGGTGATGATGATAATGATAATGATGGTGATGATATGGGTGATGATGATATGGGCAATTCCATGGTTAGTAACGTTACACTTTATCAAATTTTAATATTTTTGATACAGATAATTCAATACCTTTTTCATCTGAAGTCCTACTCTTGCAAATATATATTCACCTAACAAAGGTCTACAGTACATAAAGAAATCAAAAGTAAATGAATAAAATAAGAGCTGTAATGAGAACGTTTTATGCCGGTTGGTTACGTTACAAAAAAAGGACATGAGAAACAAACCAAAGCTTTTGAAACAATATTCCTCCTTATTGTATTGTACCTCAAACTTGGAGCCCATATCAGTATTACTTCTTAAATGATGACAAATGTTGCCCCAAATTGCTTAGAGATTGTATCTCTCAATTTGTTTAAGTAGAGCCCAAAACCTTGGTTAGTAACGTTACAGTTAGTCACGTTACAGTTTGTCCAGTACTACATATTTGAGATTTTTATACCTTTTCAACAACTTATTATTGCCTACTTTCTTTTAAATTGGTGTGACTAAATGCCCTACAAATTATCTAATCGAAAAATTCACAAAATATGCAGTATATTTCTGTCCGTGACTAAAAAACTGAAGTCCCATCTATCTAAATTTGTGTATGGTTCGGATTCTTCTATAAGGGGCCATATTAAATAAATTGTTTTGGGTGAGTATGAAACCCCTTTCTAAAAACAATTCCTGTATTTATTTAAACCCCCAAATCGACCTGAAGTTCAGAAAGAGCAAAAATAAAGTTTGGCCTGATGTTCACTTAATCATGGAATTGCCCATATGATGACAATGAAGGATTACCCCCGATTGAGTAGCTGATATATTCTCCATATGAAATTCCAAAAATCAGCAAACGCCACCCCCCCCCCCCCCCCCTCCAGTAGGTTAACCCTAAAAATAGGCCGGCTTATTTTGGTGTTCTCTTAGCTGGAGGGGGTGCATTCCATTGTCACCCCCCCCCCCCCCCCACCCTATCTGGACCATGGAGTAACAAAAACTTCTTAAACTTGTTTCTGGCCCAGTCATTTTAGGGTTAAGTGCCCTGTCTTATATGCAAAGGATAATTACAACATTATTTGCGATAGAGTCGCATTTACCAGCGTCATCATGGTCATTGGGATTAATGGCTACAAAATTATAAAATCAGAGGTCAGTTTAATCACGTTCTCTCTCTCTCTCTTTCCCCTCTGCCTTCACAAATCGAATATACAGATCAGAGTTTTCA
Source organism: Heliocidaris erythrogramma (assembly GCA_025617745.1). Lineage (NCBI taxonomy): Eukaryota > Metazoa > Echinodermata > Echinoidea > Camarodonta > Echinometridae > Heliocidaris > Heliocidaris erythrogramma. The sequence continues at coordinate 31,847,892 of CM046873.1, forward strand.
GGCGCGTCGAAAGTGTGTTTGTGGGGTTGTGGGAGGCGCAGGGCTGATGAATTTTTAATTTTTAGTTATTTTTTTTAATGTTGTTGATCCAGAACCGGTGAGTTATTTTGCCAGCCCTCTAAAGCTCTCGGGGGGGGGGGGGGGGGGGGGGGGGGGGGGGGGGGGGGGGGGGGGGGGGGGGGGGGAGGGGGTAAGGGAGGGAATCCTAGGCCATGCCCTCAATCATTCTGACATCGCCCCTACCCCAGTAACCTTATCTGGGATGAAATGTCAACCCGTAGACCCCGTCCGTCTATTTTTTTCAAGGCATACACATGCTTGTTTTAAGCTGGTCCCTCTGTTATTCGTCTAACAAAGCGCCACAAAAAATTACCTTTCTTTGCTCACAACTTGCTCATCCTCCAACCTGCCGCCAAATCCAGACCCCCCCCCCCCCATTAAGATTTTCCCTTTAAATGTCATGTTGCATAATAACAACGTGACTATAGACGAAGCCGAGCGGAAGGCAAATTAACTTTCTTTCGGGAGAGAATGGAGGAAATAAATATAAAAAAAAAAAAAATAATCGATCAGAAAGACATACACTACCGCTCACTCTTTACTTCTTCTTATCCTTCTCCTCCTCCTCCTTCTTCTTCTTCTCCTTCTCCTCCTTCTCCTCCTTCTCCTCCTTCTCCTCCTTCTCCTCCTTCTTCTCCTCCTTCTTCTCCTCCTCCTTCTCCTCCTCCTCCTCCTCCTCCTCCTCCTCCTTCTCCTCCTTCTCCTCCTCCTCCTCCTTCTCCTCCTCCTCCTTCTCCTCCTTCTCCTTCTCCTCCTTCTCCTTCTTCTCCTTCTTCTAGGCTCCTCCTCCACCTCCTTCTTATTCTCATCTTCTCCCCTCCTTCTTTCCCTTCTTCATTTTGTTCTTATCATCCTCCTCTATGAGACGGCCTCCTTTATAGAAATCGTCATCCTCTTTTCTTTTCTTCCTCTTATCCAAGTTCTTTTTTCCATTCTATTGAAAGCAAAGCGCATCTGACCCTATACTAATCTGTGAAGAAAATGGTCGAAGGAAAAAAAACGAGAGGGAGAGAGAAAAATGAAACTATTAGGAGGGGAGCTGAAAGGGGGCCTTGAGAGTAGAGTTAAAACGAACACAGCGCGCGTATTTCGGCTCTGCGTGCTAGCTATAGCTGTCTCGGATCTGATGCAAATTCGGCGCGCGCGCGAGAGGCAATAATGTTCTAGAAATGTTCTCTTTTCTAATGTGACAGATAGCGCGAAACCACAAAACCGAAGCAGACGACACCGTGACGTTCCCTGTCGAGAAACACTTCCTCATCGCAGGGGATCTCGAGGAATATAGCGCACATGTAATCGACGTTCCGTGACAAATTTATGCGCTCCCTCGATTGACAAGACTGTCTGGAGCAATTTCGTCGTACAAGCTTCGATCTCCTGCGGATGTGCATCTTCTCCGTTTGGCCACCTTTTGCGATCGTCGTCACCCGCCTTTATTTTGTGATTTTTCATTACGACCCCTTTTATTTTAGAAATTCTTGAGAACATCATGTCCGGAAATAACAACTATGCCGTGGTGCTCAATTTCTACGAGAAGATCGACCCGCCCCCGAAATTTGCCACCTTCGTGGATGGCTGGCATAACTTGGGAAAGTACGTCAGGAAACTAGACTATTTCGTGGCAACACAATTACACAGCAACGTTGATCCAAATGGTAAATTAAATTTTTCATATTTTCTTAATGTATTTTCATTATGTAATACTGTCTCTATGTTTTTGCCAGTTTAAAACGAAATCTGATACGATATCGCTGAATATGAGGTGGATTTCCTTTCAACGACTCCTCGTTTATCAGCATCGTTTAATTTCATCGTCGCATTCATGATTTATGTAATTATTCTCAGTAGAACATTATATTCCGGATATGCACCATTTAGGATCCCGGTTGTATGAAAACTAGACTTCCAGTCAAGAGGTTGAGGGTTCGAATCCCGATGCATGTCCGTTGCGTACTGTATGACATAAGATGATGCATTTTCTCCCCCCCCCCCCCCAATCTTTACCCCCAAAATGGAATAGGACGGTAGAATGAGCCATGATAAGAGGTATGACTGCCTTTTTATACATGAGCTTCAGGAGAGAGGAAGGCATGAAACATCAAGGCATAACAAATTATCATGTATATAGCTTGATTACTGGGAAAACAGAAAGAGAGAGAGAGGGAGTGAGACTCGGGGGGGGGGGGGGGGGGGGGGGGGGGTAAATAGAGCAATGGAAAGACAATACAACCATTGACATTAACAGATCTATTAAAAGGTCTATAATCGAATATTATTCAACGTTTTAGGTCAAATGAAATAAAACGTGCTACTAACAGCAAATCGGTATAATAAGGAATGATACATACACACAATCATACAACATACGTACATACAACACTTTGTTACTGTTTCCTGCAGTTCAGACAATGGATTATTCAATTCCTGCGGATAAGATGTTAAGCATTCAATAGCTTTTACAGATAATTGTTAATTGATTGTCCGTAAATGTGCACTTTGCAGACAATGATATTTGTATTTATGTTCATTCTATCAGGAACGCAAAACCGTTAGATAACATGGTTTGTATGACTAATGATTGATTGATTAATGAATGCATTTCTTTTAAATGTCATTCTTCTGAAAGACTGCTTAGGAAAAGCTATATAGTCTCGTTTGTTTTTGTACGAGGTGTAAAAAATCATTTGACACTTTTGATCATTAATAACTCCAAAGTCCTAACTCCTATCACACTGATGTTTCACGCTGTAAAGCTGAAGGATGTCAGCCTATTTCTATCTCTTTTAACCCAGAGTCATGACTCATTAATGGAACTGGATACCAATAAGTTAGCAGGTGCGATTCACAATGGTGTTGTGGGGAGCGTTTCATCAAGTGTCTTGTCAGTGATTTTTACTGACAAATTTGCTCGCAGCCAGTCAGATGAAAGGATTTCAGTAGCTTATAACAGTTGTCGGTAAAAAAATCACTGACAAAACGCTTGATGAAACGCTCCCCTGAATTAATTATTGAATCCACGCAGAGTTTCTGGTCTTGAGGTTTCAAAAAAAGTGAAAATCTAATTAAAATATTCAGAGAATAATTATTTTGAGAAATGTGATAAAACTTACTTCAAATAAACTTGACATCCTTTAACTTTAAAATGTGATAACAACCTCAGTCTGATTCGAGTAATAAATTTGAGTTGTTAACGACCAAGAGTCATTTTTTTACACCTAATATATCCCTCTTTTGCTCACCTTAGTATATCGTCCCATGATACGCCTTCACGTATCTCCCAGTTATATTTAAAAGACTGCAAAGTAACTAACCCTCCCTCTGGAAGATACTTACTCCCTCAAGACTTTCAAACTTGAAAGTGATTGAAATTGATCATAATATCAAGGGAAGGTGTTAGGTTCATTTCTAATAACCCGTCATTATAAACCACGAGTCACCTTGTACAGAAATAATAACAGTTCGTGGTAAATAAACCACAGAGATTGCAAGCAAACCGACTATCATTTTGACATGTATCCCCCCCCCCCCTACCATTGAATACAATATAGGATAAAAGGGTCGTATTATTATAACACCCGAGTATACAGAATGTTGCCTCGGTAAATACGCATTAAATCGATTTGAAAACATTGTATTTTAAATAACTTGACAGGCTTAGGGAGGGTATTATACTACGTTCAAGTTAATAAAGATAAATGGGACCATTTGATAAAGAAGTTATATCCTGTGGCAGTATGAGCTCAGATGGATGGGCCGATGAAAATGAACGCTTTGATAAAGATGAAAGCTAGAAGTACGCTCACCCGGTAAATTGACTCCGTATTGTCCTCCTTTTCAAATTTGATCTCCAAAATAAACTAAGTTGATGGGTAAACGGGGGTCCTTTTGAAATATTTTCTCCCTTACTCTCTTCTTTCTCATTTTTCCCCTCCTCCTTGCCCTTGTGTTCTCTTTATGCGTTTGATTGTGTGCATGGGTATCACCCTTTTTCATTTTTGTCAACCCCTTCTCTCCCTCACTCTCTCTCTATGACGGTCTCTGTCTTTCTCTCTATCTCTCTCTCTTACCCCTTTCTCTCTCTCTCTCTCTCTTTCACATATGATGTTTACAAGTCTGAGAGGAATGGCTAAATAACCTATCTGATCAAATGAATCTGGTAATGAATTCATTCTGATACGCATAGAATTTGAAACCCATTGTTTTACACCCTGGGCCGGTTGCATTAATGACTGACCTGAAATGTTATCACTACTAGTCAAAGGTCAAGGCTACAAAGACGCTTTGTGATTCAAACTTTGCAAGATAGTTTTGAATGTGCCAATGTTTGGAGTAAAGTTGTCCCCCCCCCCCCCCCCCCCCCCCCCCGCGACGCCTTGCAGCCCTATATAATAAGAGGTAGGGCCAGGGATGGCGGCATTTTCTTTCCATTCTCAAATATCTCATGATAAGGAGGGCCATTCAATACATTCAAAGGTTGGAAACTTGACATTGAAACTCGAAGAAACATTTCAAGAACTCCACTCTTTCCCTATTCCGAAGTAAGTCAATGCACTAAAGCACACACAGCGCGTTATGCACGGCACAATACTAAATAAATACCCCGCAGTGCTGGAATTTGTAAAATAATCTTTCAGACAAGCATGGAGAAAAGCATGAGGAAACATTTCCAAGTTCGATGTACTGAGAGCAGGGGCGTCGCTGGCAAAAGCAGACGTAAGGGTAACACAACCGGTCCATACTTGCCAGATTAGGTTCTAAAAGGGGGCCATATAATGGACCGTCCATGGCCCCCTTTTAGAACCTAATCTGCATGCCAAGTACAAAAAACGTGCCGCTCTAATTGTCTTCCGGTATCCGGCTATCACATTCTAGACCCAAGATGCATCAAAAATACGTCCAAAATGTGATATTTTTGTTTTTTGTTTGTTTTTTTGTTTTGTTTGTTTTTTTTTTTTTGGGGGGGGGGGGCTTGTCAGAGGCTTTTTGGAATTTTTGCCTCCCCTCGCTTTACAGGATGCAGGATCCGCTCCTGGTCGCCAACATTTTGAATTGGGATGAAGAAAGGGTATGCAGACAGCAAAATAGGAACAATCCAACAAATAGAAAGAAATCTCCTAATAAAGGAAAAGGAAAGGACATTGAGAGGGGGCAGGTGGAAGCAAACCCCCCCCCCCCCATATGTGCACTTTAAAGGAGTATGATCATGCCAGTTTAATAATATACATCCCCCTTCTTCATTTTTAAGACGAACCGCCCCTCCTTGTTAGATAAAAAACCTTTCAAAAAAGTCCATCTATGAAAAAGGGACTTTCGTGTGCCATTCATTCATACCAACCTAGAAGAACCTAATACAGGTATGTGGAACTCATGGAGTTAATAGCTGACACTGGCCTCTGGGGTTCGCAAATCCCTTTATTCGCATTGTTGGAAGTTCTCAATATAACATGTCGGAATGTGGGCCGGGCAGTGTAAGAGTACAACAGAACTTGAAGTACATAAGATGAACTTTTCATCTTTTACCCCTTTTCATCTTATCTCCTTTCTCTTACCTCTGCTCTTTCATCCCTCTTCTTCTTCCAAAGGTGTCCGAACTTTTTTTTCCTTCAAAGTAGAGGGGGGGGGGGGGGGGGGGTCGACAGAAATGTAACTTGGGGGAGGCGACACCTAAATATCTTTTGGATAATATTGATGTAGCCTCGCCTACAAATAAGGATGATTTACACCCACCCCCTCTCGAAAATGATAAAGAAGGGACAATTTTTCATCTCTGGAGAACCACTATTGTTCTATCGCTGGAAGAGTATTTGTTCACTTGGAAGGGGAATTTTTTATTGCTGGTAGGTCATTTTGATCAAAAAGTAGAATATGAATATTACAAGTCAACGACCTATGCTGCAAGGCGCTACGTTCCTATTTGAGTGTTTTCACTTCACAAGCTGTAAATTGAACAACACCACAGAGCTTCACATGTATTTTCTTTGTACTTTAAACTAACTGCGGTTTTTAGCTCATTTTTTGGTCATGACTAAATTTTGTCTCGAGGAATTTTAAGTCAACGTAGGTGGTATCTTTTTTATTTTTTGTATTGTCTGGGGGAAAAAAACCGCGTATGAATGTTCTGAAATACCCAAAGGATATTTTTGGTTAATTTCGTCTGCTCAATACAGTATGCCCCGAGGAGCAACATGTGCCCGTATAATGAGTGCGCAGTTATGTGTAGACCAATGCACAGATTGATTTATAATCGGAGGTATAGTGCAATGGGCATTTTTTTTTTGTTATTCAAAGCAAGTTGTTGTTTTTTTTCCTCTTTACCTTTCGTATACCCAATGTGCCTCTTAGAACAACATACGATGGTCTTAATTGGAGGACAGATATCTGTAGAAATTGCGTACGAAAATTTTCTTGTTTATTACTCTAGTACATTGTAAATCATATTTATTAGATGACTGATAAATCAACAGGAAAATGAAAATGAAAATAATGACTTGAGCATAATAAACAAGAACATCTGCCTTATATTTACACGTTATCTGAATGAAGATGTTCAGTTTGAATGAAAGACTGAGCTTGCAATAATAAGCACAGATTAAAACCATGGAATCAGGTCATCTATCCCTTTCCGGGGGCGGATTCAAGGGATACCATCTTGTATGTTTTGGAGCAAATCCGATACTAATATGCACAGTTTTGTGGAAACCCTCTATTTCAGAACCCTAGGTCGACGAAATGCGGACAATTACCCCTTAGCCCCCCGACCCCTCCCCTCTGAGGGGCGGCGGAGCGTCTTTAAAAGTGGGGGGGGGCACCAACCAAAAAGGGCACAAAAAGGGGCACTTACAAAGGGTGAACATAAAGCAAAAAAACAGAGACCATTTTGTGACATTGGTCGGCCTATTACCCTACTGTAAATTAATACGTAATCAACTTCATCTTCTTCCTTTTTATTGTGGTTATGGACACTGCTTCAGCTTCCCCAATTAGCAGTCGTGTGTAATGGTCTAATGATTCCTGTGCGCGCGAGCGAAGCGAGCGAGCAAATAAATCAGACTTTTTTCTAATCCTGAAGTCCTTGGGTTGTGCATTGTTTACTTCCATATGAAAATGACAGCAGCAAATTAATTTTGAGGAATGCCTAATGAGCTTTTAATTCGTACATTAACCCTGTCGTTTTTCTTTAGGATTAACATGATTACATCGATATCATTGTACTTTATGCTATCTGCTTGATTTCATTAAATTAAACTATAAGAGCGAGCGAGCGTAGCGAGCGAGTTTGGGGAAAATTTTCAGGAAATATTTCCCTTATACTTGGTGTAAGTTATGGGCACATTCGAGTGAGGGGCATTGTGCCCCTCTTGCCTCCAGCTGCTCTACTGCCTTAATTTGTAGTTGTAGTATATCTTTACATAAAGCCGCACCAATTCTTTGAAGGTAGATATGCCTCTTTTTGTAAGAAACGGTGGGAAAATATAAGTAAAAGGTGGCACTTATCAAAAGAGGAAAGGGTGCTTATCATAAGTTGAAAGAGGCACTTATAAGAGATGAAAAGGGGCATTAATGAGAAGAGGGGAAGGACTCATATTAGTTAGGAATATGGCACTTATCAGAAGTAAAGAGGGGGCACTTATCAGATTTGAAGATGGGCACTTATCAGAAGGGGAAAATAGATACTTATTAGAAAGAAAAGGGGACACCTATATCAGAATTAAGAATGCACTTATCAAGGGAGAAAAGGGCACATATTAGGGAGAAAGGGGGTGCGGACAATCATATTTGAAAAGGGGCACTTATTAGAAGGAGAAAAGCGCACTTTTATAAGAAAGGAAAATAGGCACTATCCGCAGTAAAACTGCATTTATCAGAAGGAGAAAGGGGCATTTATTAGAGATGAGGAACTATCTATTAGATGTGAAAAGGGCCACTTATCAGAAGGAGAAAAAAGGGCTTTTATCAGAAGGGGATAGGGCACTTATTAGGAAGGAAAAGGGGCTCTTTTAATAGTAAAGAGGGCACTTATCAAAGAGAAAAGGCAATTTTTCAGAAATAAAAAAGGGCACTTTTCGGGTACTTTGAAAAGTGGGGGGGGGGCACTGTACCCCGGAGCACCGCCCATCTCCCCCCTCTCTCTCTCTCTCTTGATCGATCGACCAACGCACCTGCCTGGCCTTAAAGAGAAGGTTGAGTTCTGGGAAAAGTGGGAAATAATTTGTGAGCTTTCTCATTCTTTTTATGTCAGTTTGGAAGAACATCAAAGTCAAAACGTGCCATGAAAAGCATTGCTCTTCCAGTGCCCTCATATTCGATATATGATGACAAAAAGCTATAATGTTCGGGCCGAACATTCATGCCACATTACTGTGTGTGCAGTCCCATATACTCATTTCTATGTGCTTTTCAGGGTCAATTTATTATCATTTTGATGATTACAAAACATCACATTATACCCCAGTTTTTATGTAGACATGATCAACCTTTCCCTATTGCGTTGAGACCGTTTCTTTTTACAATGTAATCTTACGACCAGAACTCAACTTTACCGGTAAAAGAAACATGGGAGAAGAGGAGGGGGGGGGGGGGGGTCCCCAGTCTGGAAAAAAAAAATCACTATCCATGGATATTCTGTTGTCACTTTGAACCCCATCATGCCCTTCTAAATGCAATCAGGGACTGAAGTGGGACGGTGTTCAAGCCTCTCTTGTTGTCATCTATAATCAGTAGTGATGCCCGGAACGGCGTTGCTATGACAACCGACTGCCTCTCGCTCTCTCATCCATTTTCATTCCAGACGGGGACAGCGATAAGATGAGGGTCCTTCGCTCGAACACGAGAGCGTAGAATTGCAGCCATCAACTGACATCCAATGTCTAGTTTTCAATTTCTATTCGATTATTCAGGGTTATTATCCTAAATTGATTTCGACATTATTATATACAGCTTATGAGCAAAGGGTATAGGTGGATAGCGAGTGAAAGTATACATGCTTGATAAAAATGCTTGTACTCTGTCCTCTCAAGCACTATTGATCATGTTATTACCGATGAGTTATTCCTGCTATTACTTAATAACGATAAATCAAATGCGACAATGAAATATCTTGGGAAGATTATAAACCTACAGTTTGCAGAACAATGAAGATAAAATTATGTCAACAACATTTTTACGTTAAGCGCAAAGCGACAGTAAGCTGTGTCACGCAGCATTTTAAAAAGTACATGTACTATATTATTGTTGTCAGTATTAATATAGATATTATTATTGTTATTGTTGTTATTAGTATTATCATTATTATTATCATTATTATTATTATTATTATTATTAACATTATTACTATTATTGTTATCATCATCATCATCATCATCATCATCATCATCATCATCATCATCATCATAATTTATGGCGTAAAGAAATATCTTCCCAATATTATTTTATTACCTTGCAATTTAGAAACGCATGCGTCTGAAAACAACACATACCTTGCTATGCTTTTCCATGAAATAATAAAAAAAAAAAAAAAAAAAAAAAAAACTGTCTTCTTCCTGATATAATTGTGCGTGAACCTCTAACTAAACTCTCCGAGGCACTTCTAAAATCCCACATTTCATCTCCGTCCTTCACCCGAACTTCAAACTCAAAACCAAGTGCCTCATTTCAGGGGAACCCGGCCTATTTGTGTATAAGTTTAGCCCGACAACCCCCCCCCCAAAAAAAAAAAATAAAGAAGGAAAACAAACTGATTTTTGACCAGAAATTTCACCTTTTTCACCTTATTCAGGGGGCTCAGAGACAACCCCCCCCCCAAAAAAAAAAAAAACCCAACAAAAACATGTTATTATTATTATTATTTATTCATTCATTCATTTATTTTTAAAATTATTTATCAATTTATTAATTTTTTAATTTTTAATTATTTATTTACTCATTCATTTATTTATCTTTATGTATTCATTAACTTATTAATTTATTAATTGATTTATTTATTCATTGATTTATTTCTTTGTTTATCTACTTATTCATTTATTTTTATTTCTCATTTTTCATCCTATTTTTTATTTTTTATTCGTTTATATATTTTTATCTATTTATTTATTTATTTATTTTTTTTTTGGGGGGGGGGGGTGTCCTTCGATATTCATTTTACTGAGGACAGTATTTTTTTTCTTTGCCTCGTTAGAGGATTTATTTTACATTCAAAGTTTACAACTCAATATAGCATTAATCATACATAAATGACACAAAAGGTAACTACAAAAATTGAAATCGACCTACACATATCAATCAGTATTACATTTTTCAGTAAACTTCAACAAATTCTTTCATCATCTTTTCCTTTTGTTTGTATTCTTTCCCTTCTGCTCCTTATGTTTTTCTTTTCTGATTTTTCTTTCAACCCTACACAAATTTACACATTTAAATGAAGTTACCAATTCCTTTGGTAAGTCATCTTTTTCTTTGTAGTTTTTCCTTTCTGCTATATTGTATCTCTATTCTTTTTCTGATTTCTCTTTCAAATTTCTCTTTCAAACACATGTTTCAGTACAATATCTCTCCTATCTTTTCCACTTTTGTTGCGTTCCAAAATAACTTTATATACGCTCCAGAATGCTATGGTCAGAAATAAAATAGACTGGCAAATACTTTCTATTTTCAGTAAGTGCAAGATGCTAATCTTGGTTGTTTGGACATTGTATACTCCTTGCAATATATTTTCAACATGCGTGAGAAAAGTTTTGTTTAGAACACATTCAGTGAAGGCATGGATAATAATATCTTCTTTTACTTTACACTTTGAACTTTGGCAAACAAAATTTTAAAATGCTGAGAAAAGTACAAATTTTCCTAAAACTACATTGGATTTGCAGGCAGACAATTGGAAGAGGGATTCTGCCATTCTCCCTTGGGGACGCCCCTTGCCCAACGCGAGTCACGTGCGATGGGGCTAGAGAGTGCTTCATCGTCAAGCTCATGACTTGGAGATGATGAAATCGGAGATGATTTCGGATTTGGATGAAAGCTTGAGGCTTTTGTGAGCCAGACAGTTGTATTGATTAGAGAGTTATCTTGCCAGACACGCCAAACTCTAACTCATTTTGTTAGCTATGGAGGAGAAAAACAAGGCCGTATGTTTCTTTGAAACCGTCTTTGGAAATGACTCAAACGAGCATTCATGGATAATTTATGAGTAAATGTATTTTTTTTACGATCACTAAAAGAAACGTGTTTAGTTTGTAAACCTGTATATATATTTGAACGGATTTTAACCCTAAATTGGAGAAATAAAACACAAAAGCGTAAATAGAAAATTCTGCTTTGTGTAGAGCATGATTGTAAACGTGATAAAGGCCATGTTTTAATTTACAGCAAGTAAAAAGAATGGAGTGTAATAAGCCAGTTCGGGGTTAGCGCATGGTACAAATGACCCCAAATATCCACAGATATTTTAGACATGGAGGGTCCCTTTATGTGCACTTCAGAAAAATAACTCTAGGAGTGATAGAGGTGCCTCATGAATAGCTTTTGTTTCCCCCTTTAAAAAAGAATACTTCCACCTGGATATCATGGAATGCACCATTAGTGCATAATTGAATAATGATTACATGACATTCATGAGCACATATCGAATATTAGTGTCAGTGGGTTTTAGAATTTGGTACAGATGACCTTTATCTGCTCATGCTCAGATTGCAACTCCGAAGTGGCTTATCATTTCCCATATACTAGTAATTGCACAAATATTAAAGACGAATGTAAAAGAAAGTCCAAATCCTGTCCTGGGAGTTAGCCTTTTTTGTCATTTAGAGTAATTAATAACTAAATATTTTTGTTACAGTATCATCATCCAATTCGTCAAAACATTTTTTCATAGGGCCTTACTAATTATGTGCTTTTGAAAGTCGTGGCGTGGCGTATAATCCGAGCTTATCAAATTTGCGCATATATTAAAGATTATTGTTAAGATATACAGCATAGACAAGGTAGGAAGATAATAATGTATCATGAAATGAATAACCTCAAGACGTTACTATGGCAACACTATCATAACTTTAATATCTGAAGTAGAACAAAATCCCGGAGTGTCATAATCTTATACCAAACGAATCCATCACCAACACGAACAAAAAAAATCATCCCTACCCCCTCCCCTCCTCTCACTTCCCGCGTCTTTTTGTTTTGTCGCCTCTCCGGAGATTGAGAGTTATCCTCCCGGGGGCAGGCGGGGGGGGGGGGGGGAGCTTACACGTCGTTGCTCGGAAGTTTTATTATTCCGAAGGTTTGTAATTCCGAAGGTTTATAATTTCCAAAATGTAATGTAAGCCTACATCATTTTTTGGAATTACGAACCTTCGGAATAATGAACCCTATTTCATATTCGGAATTACGAACCCTCTTTCATTTTCGGAATTACGAACCCTCTTTCATTTTTGGAATAATGAACCTTCGCGAGTAGTGCAACAAATGTTCGAAATTATGAACTTTCGGAGTAATGCAACAAATATTCTAAATTATAAACCCTGTTTCATTTTCGGAATTATGAACTCTCTTGTATACGGGAAGTTTGTGTTTAGGATGTAAGCACCTTTGGAATTGCGAACCATCGGAAAAACGAGTACCCCCGAGAAAGAAAAACACCCCCCTCCTCTCACTTTCGGCATCCTTATTTTTTTGTCAATCCTTCGGAGATTGAGTGTGATCTTCCTCGGGGTAGGTAAGGGAAGAAAATGTCTCCACTGTCTCGTGTCACATGCTAATAATGGATGAGGTGCTAGATCGAGGTCCCTAGCTGTTGACGATTGAGTCACAGGGCGAGGATAGTTATGCTAATTCTTTTTTTGTCTGGGATTCGAGGTGGCGAATAGATTGATTCGGGAAGATGCAATCTTTATAGTGGAATCCATCAAATATAATCATTTTTTGTATGCATCACACTGAAACAACTTCTTTATTCGTTATGATATGCATATTATTCAAGGTGTGATTTAACATAATTGACCTGATCGTGAAAGTACTTGTGATTTTTTTTTCGTGGAATGCAAGAATAGGGTTTTTGAGACAAATTTTTTGAGACGTATTAATAGAATGAATAACTCTAAAATGATCGTAGGTATCACCATGAATAGAAGATCTGTTATAAAGGAATTCCATTAAATAGGTACTGTCCAAAGCTGTTCGACTGATTTTTCAACTTGTGTATATTTTTAGAAAGTCATATGTCGTACATTTTAACATATATTACCATGTACCTAAGCGTATAATCATCATGAAATAATTATGCCAATGGAAGAAGGTCGCTAGCTGGGTCGGATCTCCATGATTGTTAGAAGAAGGGGGTGGGGTGACCACGAGGGATATTTCCCCTCGACATTATTGCCCCCCCCCCCCCCCGAAACATGATTTTCGAATTTAAGTCAGGTCATCTAACCCCAACTCGCTGAGCAGGGCGGCGGGGCGGGAATGGGATGGGGTCAGGCAGGTAATACGTCAGGTTCTCAAGGGGGAGGGGGCGACCCCCTCCAACCCCTCTCTATATCCGCTTATTGTGATCATGGCTTGTTGAACAGGTACGGTCCAGGTGAAGCTGAGGGACCTGACATAATAGTTGTCACTTTGCCCCGCCAGGAAGACGACAATTTTATTCCGTGCCAAAACGGAAGCTATCCATCAACTCTACAGCAGAACCGGGGAATAAATACAAAAGTTCAGCAGGAAATACATCTGATAGCTGCCACCTATTGTTACATGATCTGATCCGTCATCATGTAAGGGACAAAATAATGTAACATCCCCACTTGTTAAAAGCAAGCAGGGTCGTCGCAAGACCATTTGGAAATTGAAAGGGGCGGAGGTGGATACAGGGCAGATCTTCTGACAAATGTGATTTGTGACAAGTTTCTAAAGCTTCCAAATTAGCACTCAAATGTTCAATAATGGCGTATCGCTGGTATGATGAAGCCAGCGTATGCGCCTCGTCCCCTGTTTAAAGGGGAAGGTTGAGTTCTGGGAAAGGTGAAAAATAATTTGTGAGCTTTCTCATTCCTTTTATGTGAGTTTGGAAGAACATCATAGCAGAAATGTTCCCTGAAAAAAATTGTTCCTCAAATGACTTCATATTAAAAATATGACAAGAAAAAGCTGAAATGTTCGGGCCGAAGATTCACGCCACTTGCGCATGCAGTCCTATATACCCATTTGTGCAGTTCCTGTGCTTTTCAGCGAGAATGGGTCAATTTCTTATAATTTTGATGATTTCAAACCCTCGAAGTATATATATATATATATATATTGTGAGGAAATAACATATACAACAGCTTTGGCAACTCTCGTGGAAATATATATACAATGCGAAACGAAATGAGAGAATAATGGTTGCGTAACTTAAATCAAAGTTCCCTAGAGCTGTCCTCCCTTTTTGAATTTTTTTTTCCACCTGCCCCCGACAATGGAATTAATTAATAAGGTTGAAGATTTGTCAATCTGTCGGTCAATTGAATCTGGTGTCGCCGAAACCACTAACCCGTCTCCGTGGTCTAGTGGTTAAGGCATTGGCGTTCTAAGCCAACGACCCGGGTTCGATTCCCGGCGGAGACATTTTTTCAGCCTTTGCAAAAAAATTTTAAAAAAAATAAAAAAGGGAGGACAGCTCTGGGGAACTTTGATTTAAGTTACGCAACCATTATTCTCTCATTTCCTTTCGCATTGTATATATATATATATATATATACACCAATTCTTTTGTAGACATGATAAACCTTTCCCAGTTGGTATCAGACAGTTTCTATCACATTGTAATCCCATGACTATAGAACTCAACTTGATCTTTAAAAGGCACAGAAAAAAAAATTCTATTCCATCAACACTGGAGCCAGGGGTAATATTCATTATGGGCCTGCCGATTTGCTTTTTATAATTTTATTTCTTATTTTGGGAAGGGGGGCATTGGGAGGGGTATTATTCTTTAATACAACTCCAATAATAAGGGTCAGAATTACGTCCATGTTACTAGTTAAGTTTAATAATTTTTTATGCTTTTCAGACTGAAGACGCCCTTGGTCTTATTTTTTGTTTTGTTTTACCGTATTATCTTGAACACGCTGCCATGTCGAAGTTGATTGAACCATTCGGTATAATTATCTCCTTACTGTCATCACAACTTCTCAGACGGATAGTTGGGAAAACTGGAGAAGGGAATTTCCTTCTCTCTCTCGCGAAGATCCATTCTAAATCCTGCAGACAATGGGATGAGTCATGCGAGGGATAAAATGAGGATTACTTTGATCAGCTCGCGTTTCGATCCCCAAGACGTGACTACATTCGAAGCGCGGGAATTATGGATCACCTCGGTCGACCCGAAATGGAGTTAGGAGAGAAGAAAGCGAGGGACAGAGTGTTCAAGCTCTTGATTTGATAACATGATGGAGATGCATGAATTGTACAAATCCAATCATATTGGATAGAGGCAGGCCATATTATATTCTCCACCTCTCTTCTTTCTCTCTCTCTCTCTTCCTCCCTCTTGCGTCTAGTTCGTCCATCTCTCTAATATTAGTTAAAATGGAATCAGATAGAGAATGATTCATCCTTTTAAAGGTGAAACAAACGACTGAAAGTTAAGATTAAAGATCTTTTTTTTCTACACACATTAAACAACAACAACAAAAAAAGATTTTCGGCTGCTATACAAACAAATAACACTAAGTTAACGCTAAGTTAAGTTACATCCATCAAAGGCTGTATCTGAAAGCTTGATGCCACCTTCAATCCGTGAAGGTTAAAAATTGCTCATTTTGCTCACTTTTGCATTTACCCCCTTACGTACACTGAAGGAAGCAATTTTATAAATGAATGAATGAATGAATAAATTAATAAATGAATAAACAAATAAACAAATAAATAGAGTAATTAATCAATTTATACAATAATTAATGATTAGATGAACGATTCAATGAATAAACAAATGAATAAATAAAATAATACATAAACAAAATAAAGTAAATCGATACATATAATATATATATGTTTAAACATAATGTATAAATAGATAAATTAACGAATGAATACGTGAATAAAGCAACGAATAAGTAAATAAATATATACATGTACATAATGACGCCAATAAAATGAATAATGTAGTACCTAATTTCCATATTTGCACCTGTTTTTACAGGCAAATTCAAGTACATGAACTACGCCACGTTCAACGATACCAACCAAGTCGTCATGAAGGACATGACACAACCTACACCCGAGCTACTACAGGCCCTAGGGGAGAGTCATGGCCCCCTGGACTGCAAACAAACTATCCAGGTATGTGGATGTAGGGGCGTCGGGGTTTGGGGCATAGACGTACTTCAGTGTTGTCGGAAAGCATATGCAATTATCTATTACTGATTACATTCCATTGGCAGTAGCCGATCCAGAATTCGGGGAGGGGGCACAGCTCCGAAAAAAATTTCTATCCAGTAAAGAAAACAAATCTGAAAAAGAACATTTTGGGGAAGTCCCTTTTGGGTATGAAAAATATCTGACAAGCAAGGAAAAAAGAATCGGTGGGAGTATCATATTTTGATGGGGCTTTTTTGTCTAAAATTAGTGCCAGGGACATGAAATCACACTTTAGCACATTGTTTGCTGAGGGAACGTGCCCTCGGCTCCAGCACTCATTTTCCCTAACCCTACGTCAAACTATACATTGGCGCATAATACGAATATAAACTTTATTATTTTAGGACCAGTGGTTTGTCAGTCATCAATTTACCCACCCTCTCCCCTTTTCAGATAGTTCGACATTTTGTAGTTACATGTCGGCACCACTGATCTCTATGTAAAAATCTGGATAGAGCATTGGCTTGTTGAGGTGAAGCCGCTAGGCCGCCATGCTACCACTCCCATTTCTATAGCTGGAGATTGGAAAGGCCAATCACGTCGAAGCTGGTTCAATGGCTGTGCAGTGATGCGCAGCGTGCGCATTGTATTGGGAGTGGTTTAAATGGCCGCACTGTGGCTTCAGATGTTTGCACAGTGCGTATGGACCAATGCTCTATCCAGATTTCTACATAGAGATCAGTGGTCGGCACACGCAACCTATATCCCTCTGTCGGCAAATAATTATGAACCTATTATTGCTGTTCACAGGCAGTAGGTACATTTCTCATGGGCTGCCCCAACTCCTTTAATTAAAAATCTGTCTACCCATCAACGTCCTCCTCCTCCCTTCATTAATCCACTGTTCTATGAATTAATGAGTTATCTAGCCCTCGGTGAAATAATATCGAATTGAGAGAGTCGGTCATTTCCCAACGGACGAACGACGCGACGGAGCAGCGCAAGGAACGTTATTATTATGTACAGGATGTTCAAAAGTATTCCATGAAGATTTTTTTTCTTTGCTGCAAAAGTAATCACAGTAAAATAGCTGCAATTTCTATTTCCCTTTTCTTTAACCACCTCCCTTGGCAGATTCAGGGGGGGGGGATTCACGCCTCGGGGATCCGGATCATGCTAGTAATTTTTAGGAGTAAAACGCACCCCCAAATTCTACAGGA
This sequence comes from Heliocidaris erythrogramma, assembly GCA_025617745.1. NCBI lineage: Eukaryota > Metazoa > Echinodermata > Echinoidea > Camarodonta > Echinometridae > Heliocidaris > Heliocidaris erythrogramma. The sequence goes on from CM046873.1 coordinate 31,865,492, forward strand.
CTTTCTTAATTTGTAAATGGCTTTTCTTGCTTTTTCTCCTCCTTTTTTTGTTGTTAATTGTGGACGCCCCTTTTAGTCATTGAAAAATCCTGAATCCGCCCTTACCCCCCTAAAAATGAAGACCATATATAAATAATGTGAGCTATTCCTTGTTAAGTAATGTTTTATGACTCACCGTGCAATGTAAATAAAACCAAACTGAAAAAAAAAATTATGTTCCAAATTGATGCGATGAGTGAGGCAGGAAGCATGATCTTTTAATCCCTATTCCAATGTAATTTAGTCCATTTATCTTTTTGTTGCCTCTTTTCGTTGATTTATTAGGAGGCTACCATGAATGCCTAACAAGCGGAGGAGCGATCGCTCCGGATCTTCCCGTCAATCCCGGCGCTTGTTTTCTCATATCAGCCTTCAGGGTAAGCATCCTCTGGCATCTCCAGGAATCTGTCGGCGGGTATGGAGGGGTTGGGCGAGATGGGGGGGGGGGTATTTCCCTTTTCCCCCACATATTTATGGACGATATGGGGGGGGGCACTCTGCAATGAAATTGAGATAAAGACAGAGATGGTAAGAATCACTGAGGTAGACAGTGATAGGTGTGGTGGGGGGAAGAGTGAGGGAGTGAGAGCCTGGCGCGAGTTACGGGAGAGAAAGCGGGGAAACAACAGAGAAATAAGTAGAGGGGTTGAGAGGGTGAAAAAATAGACAGAGAGAGAGAGGGGGAGAGAGAGGGGAAGATAGAGAGAGAAAGAGAGAGAAAGAGAAAGAGACAGAGACAGAGACATAATTGTGTGCTTTTATGTTTTTAATCTGTTCTGTAAGTTCAAAGTTCATCCTGCTCATGAATTTATCTTGTCTTCACCAGGCTTCGTCAGACATTGAATCACTCGACGTCGAAAAAAACATCGACCTCCTGACCGGCCTTGACGTCATCAAGAACACCGCCTTGACCGGAGGCAAGTTCCAAGTCGGTCCATGGGCTCTTTACAAGCGCTTCACACCCGCTGTGCCGTTCCAACCCTTCGACTTTGTCTTCCGTCTCGAGCTCCAGGGCCCTGGACTCAGACCTGGACCCAGCCAGGGACCTGGTCCAGAAGCTGAACGCTGCCCCGACGGTAGAAGGTGCCGAGCGATCTTGCACAGAGTTATACAAAATCGACCAAAAAGACGTCGTCGTCCATGAATGAAGATGGGGCTTTTCTGACGAGCGCCATCTTGTGCTGAATGGGCGTACAGGCTTTGCATAAGGGAAAAAAGCGCCTAAGATAATTCAAAATATTACACAATATATTATGCTGAGAAAAACATAGCGAAATCTCTTTTTGCCGAAATTTGTCATATTTGGTGATCAAAATTAAAAGTGGGATGTGCAAATCGACGTATGAAATTATTGTGACCTAAAAGAATCGTAAAACAGTAACATTTTTATTACAGCCGCGTTTGATGATTGTGAAAAAATGATGTGTGAGCCTATTAAACAATGATAGGTACGATTAAAATCATGTTGTATATTCTGATATTGCTGCAAGTTGACTAATGCATGAAAAATTATGTAATGTTGCCAAATATCTTAAAGCAACCTGTTATGAATAATTCTTAATAATAACCTAATAGAATTGTCAATGATGAAAAATCAAGATATGTTATTGTGATAAGGGCAAAAAGATTATTTTCTCTCTTATATAGGGGGGAAATGAAACATAACATAAACACGGAGACAGGTATGCTCGAATGAGTTTAAACCTAGCCTGATTTTAAAATGTCTCCGCTTGGGGAATGAAAACTGTCTTTGCCTTTTCTTATGATTGCAATGCAGTGAGGTATCCAATAATTGATTAGGGAGGGGGCAATGGAATCCCAGGAAAGAGAGGGGGGTCGGGTCGGAATATACCTTGAGATCCGGGCCCCGTTTCATAAAACTTGTTATCAGTGGCAACCGCCACATTTCTATGACAAATTTGCTCTCAGCCAATCAGATGCATGGATTTCAGTAGCTTATAACAGTTCTTGCAACTTGTTATTGACAACAAGTTGTATGCAACAGGACCCCGGTTTGTAAAATACCCACTGCAGTTTTTATGGTCCTTCAAACGGTTGGGGGGGGGGGGTGGACGTCTGCTCCACGCTGTGGTGGCTACACCTCTGTTTAGATGATTAACATTTTCTTGTCCTTTCGCAAAATAATAATTTCAGCCTGTCATTATGTCTTTCTTTCTCTCGTGTAGAAATACCCACATCAACATAGATTGCAATCGCTACTGACTTCTTTATTTCCGAATCCACCAGCGTAGGTGTGCAGGCACATTACCCGGCGCAAGGGGTGCTGACGCCAAGTTTCTAGTACTTCATAAATTTTTCGCGAGCGTGCAAAAAACATCTGGCTCTCTTTTGTATAGTGACAGTGTACACAGAAATTGCATACTCGAGCACCTCGCTACCCAAAATGAGGCTATTCGGGCGGTCGTATGGCCCTTGCTCCGACGACATCTGCTCGACGGTCAATATCGTTCGCCAACCGATTTCCGATCCTAACTTCGACCCTGGATACTAAATACTATACCTATCCCTAAACCTAACCATATTTTATTATTTTGAGGAGATAAATCCCGGAGTAATTATCGTCAGGGCATAATGTCGGAGCACCATTCTGGTTACCTATTTACCCGAATGTTTATGGGGTGATGTTGCCCGAATATCGGCACTTTAAAAAATCCTCGTGGCTGCAGCCCTATAAGACCCCCTCCCGCCTTGTACGCCTATGTCCACCAGTAATGCTTCGCAGCCCTCTGTTCACTCCCTCTGACCCCGCACCTCTCTTTTCTCACCTTCCCCCACTCTCCACCCGTTTTAAAAGGTACAGGCTTATACTGTTATAGGATGTTCACATATCTAATTGTAGACTGCACTCTCGTATCTCTCTCATCTACATGTCCTATGCCTTAAAATCCAGTTTCCCCCATTTATTTATATTAATTGTTTCATATTCAGTTATGTATTTTTGCAATAAGACCCTTACTCGTCACGTATTGTATGTACAGCCGACTATTATCATTATATAAACGTTCTTGATAATTAAACTGTCACGATTGTTGCTTAAAGGTACATTGTTGTAACGTATTATTATTCACTCCTAGAATTATTATACTGATATGCATTTGAGCGAAAAATAGAACCTGAAATCAGCGTCCCCAACATGTTTTTGTTACATTCTTGTATAGAATGCCTCTCGATCTCCTCAACGCCATTTTCCGATTCTGCAGTACCAATCATCAGTTTAGAAAAATATATAAAAATTGCTTATTCTTAACAGATGAGAGCTGAGAGAAATTTGAGTTGAGTTTATCAAATTTTGGTTCGCGAAGTACCTAACAACTCGAAAACATGGGTTAATTTTGAGGAGAAAAAAAAAGAGAGAAAGTAGGATTGTATGCATGTTAAAAGAGAGACAGAGAGAAAGAAAGAGAGAGACAGACAGAGAGAACAGAGAAATATAAAATGAGAGAAAGAGAAGAAGAGTGACGAACGTGATGAATAATCCACGAATGTTATATTTTCCTTAACGTAGTGGGCGCCGTGCAACGAGCGTGATTTTGTCAAGTTGAATTACCCCGTCAGTCTTGCCCAATCTCTCTCTCTCTCTCTCTCTCTCTCTCTATTCTGCGTACCACAACCATCCCCTTATCTGCCGTTATTGATAATTAATACAGGAAAAAACTGATCCATAGATCTATTAATATGTCCACCTTTTCTTTCTTGTTGCTCTATAACGATTCGAAGTAATTTTCGCTAAACGAGTTTAATAACAACAGCATCAACAACAACAATAACAATAATAATAAAATAATAATAATAATAATAAAACTAATGATAAGGAATGAATCACCTTGAACGATTATTTGTCATGTTTATACCCACATTATTTTTCCGTTTCTCTTTGCCCTCACTCGTTGTCACCTCTCCGTCTCTCTCTCTCTCTCTCTCCGCCCCCCCCCCCTTTTATTTCGTATACCTTAGTATAGTCTCTTGTATGCAGCATATCAAAGAGGGAAAACAAATTGATAAACAATATTACTTTTGATTAATCAGAAACTTTATTTAGAATAAATGATATCATATATAATATATACAAAGTAGGCAAGATAATTTACATAATATACAAATTAAAACTTAGAAATCTTTTAAATTACCATACAAATATCATACAAAAGAATATAATAGTATTGGAGCTCCTCTAAGATTTCACTCATTTATAGTTAACATTCATGTTTCTGTTTTTTCAAACTCATGTGGATTGGATTCGTTACATGAAAATTGTTTTCATTGATTTTCCGAACGTTCATAATTCACAATATTTTTGTTTGTAATTCCAATTTTTCCTTCTTACAAACACATGAATTCATTTAGTAGGGGGCTCATAATTCCGAAAAATGAAATAAAGTTGTTTTTCTGAACATTCGTTCTTTAATCGAAAGTTTACTGTGTTTGATTTTAAACCAAAGATAGTGATAAGATACTAATGATAATAGCAGTGATAAGAAACGCCTGTATTCAGTTTAGAAAATGCAACGCTCTTGGTGTCGACGATGGTCATTACAGAAATGAAGGATAACAGTAAGAGGAATCTACACCACAATATGCCGTACAAAAATGTTCACGTACAGATGTACACTGCAAATCAGAGAACAAGTGTTTTGGGTTTTTTTTAACTTTGATAGTGAGAAGTCTAACGAGGTATCGTTTGTGGTTTGTTGGTTTGTTTGTTGTTTTTTCTTCTCGAAAAAAAAATTGAGCGGGAAACAAGTAAGACTTCTCACAATAAAATACAAAACAAAAAAACAGCAACAACAACAACAAAGCACTCGTTCACACAGAAAAAGCCTGGTGAAAAATTGTCCGTTTATATTGCTTTACGTGTATAATAGCATTAGTTCACTAAGAATTTGGTAATTTGATTAGAGAAGGTGATCGAGCTTGAACTAAACCGGAACTGGTAAAAATTAACACTTTTAGTATTAAAATTTTTACTCGGAGTTTTTGTCAGTGTTCTACTATTTTGCAGTATATTTATCCTTGAGTTCGTCACATTCATTATCCTTTTAAAATTACCAAGTTTTCGTCGAAGTTAAATATAGAACCCTCTACACAACATGCTTTGAAAAAAGACGTAATCTCTATACGACCATGTCTCCCATTGTTCAAGAAAAATTTTATATTTCAAATATAATTAGCCTATGACAAGTGTATGAAAACTGACGTCGTCATAATTGTTTGTTGATTAATGCCGTTCTGCTACCAATATCACTTTTGAGATATTCTGAATACAGTAGATGGATTTCAGACTTCAGCGGCGTTTCTTTGGAGTGAATTAATTCAACGGCGTTCATTCAAATTCGTTGTCCCAACGTCATGTATACGGTATTCATAATCAAGACTTTAAATAGATCACAAACATATGAATTATATTCTTTACATACATTGCATTTTTGCATCAAACTTCAGAGATTCTGCATACTATAAAAGGGCAGCTGCGTCTCATCCATATTCTCCTCAGTACCTCAAAACGTACGACTTTACAGAATCATTACTTTAAAATAGCTCACGAAGTGTCATCTTCCCTTTATCAGTCCCAAGCACAAGAAGACTGTGGTCTTCCAAATTATCTCATAATATTGTCACAGATCTCCTTTTGGAGTCGGATGTTACTGATAGACTTCGAAAGTTACAACCGTCCGTAGTTTTCCTGTTCCTTGCTAGAAAATAAAACTCTGTCCGTCTTCAGGCATGGACTTCCTAAATTATCTCCACGGCTGGGAAAATCCTTCTGATGATTTTGTTCAGTGCCTGACTTTTTTCAGACACCGCCGACTTCCAAACTGTAACCAGTTTATAAATAAAGCATCAGGTCTTAGATACATCACAGATCTGCTTTGAGGATCATGTCTTTGCTGATGAAGGACTCTTTCTTGACAAATTTGTCCAGTTTTTCGCCTGTGAAGGAGAGAAGATGGTATTTTTTCGTCTCTGTTAGATCTTCGATGCCAAGATGCCTGTAGAGTTGTCTGACCTCTGTGTTCCATTCTACCACGCAAGCCTGGATTGCCTTGCAGCCTCGGTCTACCGCCATCTACGATGAAAATGAAAATACATAAATAAGATTGTAATTACATGTAGGCCTACATGTAGTTACCACAAAAAAAAAAAAGATTGCGCATGCATTGCTCACTACTTAAAGAGGGACAGTGGCCATCTCACCAACCATGAGCAAGAAGCAGCGATAAGTCACCTTGAACATAAGCTGGACAATATTTTGTCCAATCGAATTTTCAATCATTCTATAACAAGATTTTGACAGTATTACTCTGTTGGACAGAAGGGTGTCCAATTTGAGTTTTCCCAGTATGGTACTTTATCAAGTATTCAAGTTATCCAGTGGTATTATTTTCAGTGTGCAGCGAGTGTGACTTCAGCCAGATTGAGTTAATTATTTTCTTAATTACATTAATTTTTAATGCTTTGAAAACCTCACAGTCATACACCAATTCCTATGTATCACATAATCAACCATTCCAAATTGCTTCAAAACATGTTTTTCTTCTACAGTGTAATTCCATGAGCACAACTCAACACAACCTTTTTTTTAAGATGTCCTTGAAATCCCAGTCACATTGTCCGCAAAATCCGACTCGAAACCAACCGATTATATTCCAGTCGCACCAAAGACACAAACACAGATATAAAACAACATTATGCTACACCGAATGGACAAGAATCGATCGGTGTTGCGATGTGACCGAGGCATTTCTTGATTATTCGGGATCGTATAATTCATTTGTTCGGTCTTTTGTCCGTCTAGCGGCGGACTGTCGGCACCCTTGGTGTGACTTTGGTATTAGGTACTCAACACGTAATCGCTTTGAGAAAGAATCTGTTCGGGATGGGTGGTCTTACAGTAGTTCGGAATAGTTTTGTATTGTAAGCTTTGGGAATCGACATTTTTATAACAAACATTGAAAAGCACTGAACACACAGAGCTGGGTAAATAAGACTACACAGACATGATTTGAGAGCATTTCAAAGGCAACGTTTCAGGGGGCATTGTGGTGATATTCTCCAACATTGGAATAACAAGAAAGATATGGGAAAGCTCACCTAAGCTTATTTCGCCCCTTTCAATATTCAACCTTCAAGCAATTACGCATCAATTTGATTTACAGGCAAACTGTAAAAACGATCAAATGATCAAAGGAGAAAGAAAGGGGGTGGAGATAACGATCAAATAAACTTACCTTGATGACCCTGTGCATAAGGGCAACGCCAAGTCCCATACCTGGAGAAGGAAATAACAAAAGCAATGATTATTAATTGCATTCCAAGTCAGCAAAACTTTATCATGAATGGCCGTTGGGTCGACAATATGATGGATCTGTTCTACTTCTAGTTAGCTGCTCAAAAGACATTCCTGTCCACCGCTACCGACCCCCCCCCCCCCCCCCCCTCAAAAAAAAGGGAAGAAGAAAAAAGCACTGTGAGTGACGGCGGGATGTCCGAAATCATGCTCGGGGGGATAATGTCGGCGAAAATCCTCAATCCGCCCCCAAATATAATTCAAAGCAATTCAAACTGGTTGTATATTAACATATGGTACAAGACAGTAAGTAGTCCGGAGACTATGCCGGTTTTACAATTATTATAAATCAATGTATGAAATGGATGAAATAGAAATAATTATTTAACATCAGTATTACAAAAGTAAATGAACCAATCAAAACATAGTTTAGCAGTTACTAAGGATTAGATTCTGTTCTCAAAACTGTGATAGATCTTACCTCGGTACTCCCTCTCCACGAAGAGGTCTTCGAAGTAGAGCATCTTGCCGTTCCATGAGCAGAAACCATAGAAGTAGAGGGCGTAGCCGACCAGGACTGAGGTCCCGTCACCGACCAGCTTCTCGAGCACGGCACACTGGAAGACGGGGTCGGGACCGAACCCGTCTCGACGAAGATCTACAAGAAATCGAAGAGAGGGGAGTGGCGAAAGTGAAAGATTAATCTTCTCGAAGAAAAAAAAAACAGAAAAGAAAAGAAGAAGGACAAGTCTAAACTATGTCGCAAACGTTGCCAAGTATTTTAGGGGTTGTATTAAGGGTTTATGGACATAAATTGCTGTAAAAAATATCATTCTCTTATTCTGTCGGATCCAAGCTCTGGGGAATCAATTAGCTTGAAACCCTCATCTGGGGAGCGTTTCACCAAGCGTTTTGTCAGTGATTTTTACCGACAACTGTTATAAGCTACTGAAATCCTTGCATTTGATTGGCTGAAAGCAAATTTATCAGTAAAATTCACTGACAAAACGCTTGATGAAACGTTCCCCAGATACTAAAAATCTTAGAATGTCGGTGTCGGACAAACTAGCGTGGACTTGCGACTAGCGAGGTTACCCCGAGCCTGATCGGCTAGTCGCGTACGGATATTGGACAAAGTTTAAAAGTTTGAAGGCCTGTAGAAAATAAGTATGTAATTTCATTGTGAAGGGCATCACTGAAGGATTAGAAATTGAAAAAATTTGGTTGCCATGGTCGCCTACTGAAATTATAATCCACAAATTGTTCAATGTCACGGACGGAAAAAACTGCCTACTCTTAACCGATCAGGCTCATTTATCTTAGATGGAGTCGGTCAGTCGGTATTATATGAGAAAAGATAACTAGGACTTGCTCAGAAAATGAACGATAAATAAGATTCTCTCTCTCTCTCTCTCTCTCTCCTTCTCTCCCTCTCCTTCTCTCTCTCTCTCTTTCTCTCTCTCTCTCTCTCTCTCTCTCTCTCTCTTGAGTTGCTAGAGGTGTGATACCTATCTCCCAATTGAAAATTTAAAAATTGTTGTCGGCAAAGTCGTCTTTTTCGAGAAAAAAAGTCGGCAAACATCAGGAGAAAATGAACAACTAAAGGGCATTTATTATTGTTCTTTTGTTTGTGTCTAATGATAGGGTAAAGCGTGGATATGCCCTCATGAGAAACCTCTAAGCTAGACATTTTAAGCCCTGGTAAAATTCGGTCCAATATTGGTATTGGTCCATTATATTGGTCCATTTTGGTAAAGAATAATATAGTAATGGAGAAAATATTAACCTGCTTAGAATCAAAGTGCCCAATCATGCATGTCATGCCGATGTGAGCAATCTACAATATATTAGTTTTTCGTTATACATGTTTATCATCTTGCACGTAATCACAGACTAAACATTAATTGTATTCTTTGTGGATATGAAGAACAACCAACACAATTATTATTCAAGGATCAGCACTGGCGTAGCCGAACTTTTGAAGGGTGTGTGTGTGTGGGGGGGGTTGTGACCTCTAAACGCTTTGGGTAGGGTAGGAGTAGGGTTAAAGTCTTGACCCCTAACAACCGTGGGTGAGCGGATGACATTTTCTTTTCTTTTTTGGCGGATGGGCAGGGGAATGACATGGACCCCTTGTCCCCCCGGCTACGCCTATGGGTATCAGACGCTAAAGATTTATGAGGGTCATGACCCGTCACGTGATGCCTATTACTAAGAAATGATAAGTGTCATGACTTTAAGCCCCGAGTAATTTCATGATTTTATTGTATTAATTTCCTTTATTATTTCAATATCAATATTTGCACTTTTTACGAGGACAATAACCTAATCTCATATTTACCACATTTGCCACATGCAGACATTAAAAGGAGATCTTAAATCCAACTCGGCTTCCTGTATTCCAAAGCAAAATGGGTCTAATATTCCTAGATTCGGGTTAAAAATGTGATCCTATGTCACAAAGAGAGATATACGGGTTTACAGAATTGAAGAACTTGTAAAATATCCTTGTCACAATGAAAAAGATCCTTATACCCGCCCCCACCCCCCCCCCCCAAAAAAAAGAAAGAAAAAGTTTAAAAGTTCATGAGCAGTCTCTCTTGTCATGCTTGTCGAAAGCTTATCCTTATAGCCCAAATTTATTTCAGCGAGATTGCACCACACTTTGCAAGCGGTGTAATTTTCTTCTTTAGTCACCGGAGAAATTGATGGGGAAATATATACATGTACATGTATACGGCAATTTTGAAGCTGTCAGAGGCCTGCTGTGATTCTAAAACAATCTAAGATTGATTCCCAGTTTCTCACTTACTCTTCCCTCTCTTCCTTTCTTTTCGCCTCAAATTTTCCGTTATTTGATATTTTTATGAAACATGAAATAAACTAGAATCTGATGAAAATCCTGAACATAAAATATCACATAGTGCAGTTTCAAATTGTTTCGAGCCCCCGTAGGGCATAGATCCATCAAAAAGGCTTTTGCTAAACAGTCGGGTAACGTCGCGTCGCGTTGGTAGAAATTTTCGAACATTTTTCAGGAAGGTGTCTTCAAGGGGACAAATTGAAAAAGAGTCCATCTGGGTATGATTTTTCCCATTTTCAGGCTAAAAACGACAAACAAGGGAATAAAGAAAACAATAGAAGGATAATGCAAAGAAAAACATGAACTATAAAGAGAGAATAGAAGGGTAGGAAGGATGGAAGAAAATATGATGAAAGGAAACAAAGAATGCAGCAAAAGGTCCGTCCGTCCGTCCGTCCGTCCGTGCATATGAATTTCTCACCCCCTGATTTGTTCACATAATTTGAAGGTTTAATTCTGCTTTAGTCAGCTGTGCGCACATACAAACGCGACTCGAGTACGCGCTCGATCAGCTGGGTGGTCTTGGCATGGGTCCAGGTCATTGCTCTGTATAAATCGGTGTTTTGTTCGCGGCTGTTCTATTATAGCAATGGGGGGCAACGGAGAAGGGAGGGACAGAAGAGCTGCTATTTACGAATCTCACTCCGAGTACACAACAGTGCGTACGCGGGAAGGAAGAATTTTACACTTTCTCATTCGACATGATTCATCCATTTCATCCACGGTATGCAACATATCACTCCACAGCTGTAACGACTGCTCAATTCGCATTGACGGTCGTTCAACACACACATTGGATTGATGCGCCCGTTTTTCAATGGCACGGTCCAAATCGAGCCTATATACGCAGCATTACATACTGTACGTGCTTTATATACATGACATCTTTTTTGCTATGTTTCTTTTTAATTATGCAAAATAGACGGCGGTTTTTTTTCGACCAATCAGGACGAACCTGATATCACACGAAAGAGTAATATCTTGGCTATTTGCTAGTCTTTGCCCCATACATTTTGGACACGTAAGTCAGAAGCTATAGGAGGAATACGAGAGCAATGAGTGCAAAAAAGTGCTTCTCCTCACACAAAAAGCATGAAACCGTGCATTTTCAGTCGAAAATAGACGGCGGTTTTTTTCATTCAATTAAAAAATAACTGATATCATGAGATGTAGAATTAATCAAAGTTTTATAAACCGTTTCCCCCATGGAAAATCTTGCGCGGTTCTCGAGATATGATTTAAAATGTGCCGAAAAGGACGTGTTTTCGCCAAATTTCTGTCGAAAGATCGGGATCACGACCGGTTCGCGTTAAGTGAACATGACAAATTCATATGTGTGCTCAAAACGTTAGAAAATGCTACTTCTCCGTCATTTCTTGGCCGATTTTGATTCTGATTGTTTTATCTGATAGGGCTGAGTGGGGATTCCAAACTTCTACACAAAATCATGAAATTCATCAATTATGCAAATTTATGCAAATTTATTCAAAATCTACGAAAAATGCTACTTCTCCTCTATTTCACACCGTATTTTGAATCTGATTGTTTTATCTGATAGGGCTGGGTAGGGCTGTCAAACCTCTACACAGAATTTTGAAATTCATTAATTATGCAAATTTATTGTAATTTATTCAAAATCAACAGAAAATGCATTTGTAATCATAAAACATTAATTTGATAATTCATTTCTCACATTTATCTTCAAGGTTCTATCAGAAATTACATAAATTAACAGCCATTCCACAGATCTACACTTCTGGCGGGGACATAATTATATTACGCATCGCGTAATTGCTAATTCAGTTGTTTTTAATCCTTTTATTATTTTTTTCTTTCCACCTTTCCTTTCATTACGTTATTCTTTTATTGCTTTTATCATTTTGTTTTCCATCTTTCATAATGTTACTGTTTATATTTATTCTTTTTATCCTCTTTTTTTTATTGCTTTCCATCTTCACTTTGTTATTCTTTCTTCCCTTTTATCATCTTCTCTTCCACCTTTCTTCATGTTTATATTTATCTTTTTATCATTTTTCTTTCTCTCGCTTTGTCATTTCTTGCTTTTATCCTTCTATCAATTATCTTTCCATCCTTCCTCTCGTTATGATATTCTTTGTTTCCTGTTATCATTTTCTCCCCCACCTTCCTCACGTTAATCTTTATCCTTCTATCATTTTTCTCTCTCTGTCTTTCTTTATAATAAGTTAAACTTTTTTTATCCTATCATTTCTCTCTCTATCTTTCATATTATTCTTTTTAAAATTATTTTCTGCTTCCCATCTTTACTTACTTTCCTTAAAACATTCTTTGCTTTTATCCTATCATTTTGTTTTCCTTTCATCTTTTCTTTCGTTATGTTATTCCTTTATTCAAATTATCATCTTCTCTTCTATCTTTCCTTATGTTACTCTTAATATCTTTATCCGTTTATCATTTATATCTCTATCTTTCTTTATGTTATTCTTTGTTTTTATCCACTTATTTTTACTTTCCAACTTTCCTTTTGTTGTATTCTTTGTTTCCTTTCATCATATTTTCTTCCATCCTTCCTACCCTTCTATTCTCTCTTTATAGTTCATGTATTTCTTTGCATTATCCTTATATTGTTTTCTTTATTCCCTTGTTTGTCGTCTTTAGCCTGAAAACGGGAAAATCATACTGAGATGGACTCTTTTTCAATTTGTCCCCTTGAAGACACCTTCCTGAAAAATGTTCGAAAATTTCTACCAACGCGACGCGACGTTACCCGACTGTTTAGCAAAAGCCATCAAAATAATGTTTTCAAAGATTTTGCGTTGAAATGAACCCACCAGCATATGTTTAAGCGGAAAAAATATCAAATAGCAAATATACAGGGTGGAACCCCAGCTTCTTTTTTCTTTTAGAAAAAAAAAATCTGAACAATCTTGTCAAACTTGTCATTACATTTAATTTAAAGCAAAATGTTCTACAATGTTCTAGCTGGCCCTCATTGTACCCTCTAGGCATAATTTGCTGCGGGTAATCTGTCAACGGCATTGCATGGAAAATAGAAATTTAAGGTGTTAAGACTTTGGAAAAGTGTTTTTGATACTTGATAGCATCTTAAAAGTTACATGAATGTTGGCTTTCACATGCAGGTCATTGCCATGCATTACCCGTAACCTAATTTTCATAAAATATTTGATCTTAAAGATAAAACTGAGTTTTGTTCAGGAGATTATGCTGTGAAAGAAACTGCCTGGAGTGGAAGCAGTTTGGGAAAGGTTGATTGTGCAGTACATTAAAAGTGGTATATACCGTCAGGTTTGGAAATCATCAAAATGATAAGTAATTGTCTCAATCTTGCTGCAAGTCACATGCTCTGCACACACAGAATTGTGCATATGGGACAACACACACATGTTGCATGAAAGTTTGGTCCAATCTTTTCAGGCATTTCTTGTCATAATTCGAATATGAATGCAACTGAAGAGCAATCCTTTTCAGGGGGACATTTCTACTATGATGTTCTTCTAAACTGACATAGAAAAACAAAATAAAGCAAAAAACGAGAAAGCTCACTGATTATTTTCGACCATTTACCAAAACTCCACTTTCTCTTTAAGATTTCGTGAAAGCCTCATTTCAGTTAAGTAAGTCCTTGGGGTCTTGAATCTAACATACAGGTGTTTGTCGTATGGTACTCTAACGATTATGACACATGAAATTATATCCGGCATCGTCATAAGCCGTTGCCATGGATACAGACTTGGACATGTGCAAGTGCACTTTATAACTTCCACTTTGCTAGAGTTCTTTCATGTAGGCGCATGAAGTACTCTCTCAGGAGCTCTGTGGTTTAATTTGTGCATCGAATCTATTTACCATATAATACCAATATCTTGATGTTTTAGCACGAACGCAATTACTTGACAGAGGATTAACATTTAAAAAGGGGAAAAGAAAGTTCATCCCAAAGTCCTGTTTAAACACTATTATCCACTTTTAAATATCAACATGAACTGTATAAGATCTAGGGCTGAATACATGGTATAGGGAAGTATGCGAAAACAAATTTTGGTTCGAAACCAAGTCGATGCGCTATAGTGCCTTTAAGTAACTAGTAAGGCAAGTAAATCCTTAATACCAAGTACCACGGATAAGACTTAAAGCCGTAGGTCCCCTGGTTGCTTACTCACACACATACTTGATTTCTTAGCAGTCAGGTAACTCGGGTTAATATATAATCATCCTCATCTTAATCAAGGCATGCATTAGCCCTAAGCCTACACTTAAATGCTGGTCAGACCTAAGCGATGACGATAACGATATCAATATTCCTTTCCTGAAGGTACACCCAACAACTGCGTCCCTTTTAAGCTTCGGTCACATTTAGCCGATATTAACAATAACGATAACGAGATTTTCAATTAAAGTTACACCCTACGATATATGGTGTGTACATGTGAGTATGCTCGTCTCTGTTAACAGCTGGGCAGCTCTATAAGGTGTACCTTTTATTGAAAAATCGTGCTATCGTTATCGTTACTGGACAAATGTAACCCATGCTTAAACATACACGAGCATACTAACACGTATACACAATATAGTGGGGTGTCCCTTATAATTTCGCTATCGCTGAGGTCTGAGTAGCCCTTCACTGTGAACTTGGACCTACTTATTTTATCCTCTCAGAACCCCCCCCCCCCCCCTCCCCCTCCCAGGCCTCACATTAATTCACCTTTAAATATTTCCCTATACGTCTAAGCAGCCCTTTACTGTGAGCTTCGACCTACCTATTCTCCCCTCTCCGAACCTAGGCCTCACATTATTTCGCGTTAAAATATTTTCCTATAGTTAATAGCATTACGTTCAATCTGACCTTTTCTATTTTCGGTAGATGTCAGATAGCCAATTAAATAGGCCGTAGATGACGGATTGCCCTTCAAATAGGAATGGAAACACAGTAGATATACATGGCCGGTGTTCCTATTCAGGCTCTTCCTCTGTCTGTATTGGGTATACAACTACATACAAATGTAGAAATAGACTATATTTTACTATAACATACAAATATATATAATTATGAGCGCCGGAGCGTCACAGCGAGATGGACAAGAGCGTTATAAAAGAATCCATCGTGATTATTATCATGAACAACCCCCCCCCCCCCCCCCCGCACAAAAAAACGCACACACAAAACAACAACAACAAAGCAAAATAACTATCGTTCTTTTCCATCACATCATGGATACCTTGCTAATTTAGTATAGCATGTGAATGTGTGTGAGGTACAAAATGAAGGTTGAGTGTTGGTATAAAGGGAAAATAATTTGCAAGCTATCTCCGCCCCAACCCGCCCCTCCCTCACTCACGTCACACGAACATTAATTTTTACAAATCACTTATCCAAAGTATTGCAACACTATATGGTGAGAAAATAAAGGGCGTGAACTAAATGAAAAACCCGGATATTATATCGTTAAAGGGAAGCTTGAGTTCTGGGAAAGGTAAAAAAATAATTTGTGAGCTTTCTCATTCTTTTGATGTTAGTTTGGAAGATTATCATAGTATAGATATGTCCCATGAAAAGGACTGCTCTTCAGATGCCCTCATTAAAAATATGAGAAGAAACATCTGAAATGTTCGGGCCAAACATTATTTTGTGTGTAGTCCCCATATACAGATTTATGTGTGCAGTACTTGTGACTCTCGTCAGGATTGGGTCATTTTCTTATCATTTTGGTGATTCCAAAACCTTAACAGCATACACTAATTCTTATTTGCTATATAATCAACCTTTCCCAATTGCTTTGAGACAGTTTCTTTCACAATTCAATCTCATGACCAGAACTCAACTTTATCTTTAATGACATTGAAAGGAAGCAATAATTCATTCCCTGGAGAACACCCCCCCCCCCCTTCCGCTATCACCGGCCGGATGAAGGCTCTCTCTTGGATGCTCATTACTGGGCTAATTTTACAAATGATGTAAAGTCAATGGCGTATCCAGGGTTCTTTGCGTGGGGGAGGGAGGAGGCCTACTATCAGTAATATCTGACAAGCAAGAAAAAAATGTAGCACATTTTCATGAGGCATTATTGTTTCTAAAATCTATGACAAGCAAGCAAGCAAGCACAAAAATTGTTTAAATGATAACTTATACTTCTCCGCCTTTTTTTTTTTGGGGGGGGGGGCACGTAAAGTAAATATACAATAGCATACGTAAATGAATGGTACTGTATTGTACTGAGTTTTATATTTGACGATGGCGTAGCGCAACTCTAGTTATGAGGTGTATACGTTGGTGAAAATGCAAATGTTATTTTTTATTTTTTCGATTGGGGCATATGCCTTCTGGCACTACCACCCCACAAGTATTGGATGAGATTTTGCGCAGTGAAAAAAAAAATCACTAGTATAGAGGAATTGCGAATTACTGCTTTACTGCACCAGACACCAGTGCCTTGAGCACTCAATATTTATCCGCCCCCCTACAAAAAAACAAAAAAACAGACATGCCAATATCGATGTTAAATGATAAAAGGAAGCTTGTGGTTTACGTATTGTGTGTGTATTTTCAGATAAGTCACGTCAAAAACGAAACATGAATATGTCACAGATTCTTAACTACAGCATTAACTTTGCATGATTTATCATCGGATCACTTCGTTTTTATAGGATAAAACCATCAAAATTGAATGTTGCGTTTTTCTGTGATCCTGTTTACTCATAGCTTACCATTGTCCGGTGGAAAAAATTATCACGGAATCGTGTATGAAAACTGTCGACTTGGGCCATTACCGCAATAAGGAACGCTTTAATGTTTAGTTCTGACCCTTTCAATTCAATTCAATTCAAAACAACATTTATTTCCTTCTGATTTGTTACATACATGAGATACAAATACACAAAAACCGTTTAAAGTAGGTATTCAAAGAAAATCACAAATATGGCACTTAATGTATCACTAGAAACTGGGAAGCTTACAGATGGCAATCGTATAAGTTTTATGTCAACTGCGTATCTGATGATTATAAAAACAACACAAATAAAAGCTCTTCTCAGCATCTGGAATATCCGAGGATTCGCCAGAAATATAGCGATGTTTTGATGTCGTCACACTCGGGATCGATCCTGCTTAAGCAGACGACGTCCTATAATGAATGAACGTAATTGCAATGCAATTATTTATCAAATTATAAAGAGTTTGGTATATTTAACATGACCTTATTTCACACCATTCTAAAAGGGAAAGTGAAACTGATTCTGATAACTAAAACCGTTTGATTGTAAATACACAGGAGAAGGGTCAATGATCAATGAAATAAACCCCATTTTCAAATTGAAAAGCCCTCCGAATAATATCACAGACTGTATTCGTTCCCTCTTGAAACGCCGAACATGCCCCGGTGCAAGCAGCTGAAAATACAATGGCGTCTTATTTTGTTTACAAGTGACTGATTCCTTTATTTTTTTAACGCTGCATTTTTCATCAAAATAATACCATACACGAAGTTAAGAGTGAGGCAACAGACTAACATTAAGACTAACGCTAGTGAAGGAAGAGAAATAAGTGAAGAGGAGATGACAAAATAGGCTCTGAAAAATGTGTAAGATGTTATGGGACATCGTCTGCTTAGACAGGACTGGTCCATGGTGTGTCGTCACATATCTCAGCAGCGTTCGAGGAGCTCTTCAGCTGCTATATCGGGGGGCTATATTTTACCGTTTTATAATTGATAATAATCATTACTTCAAATGTTTCCAAGCGTTGAATTTGGATAACCTTGTTTAATTTATGCCATCTATGCAATAATAAGTATTAAGCCAATATTTAAAATCATTAAAGTTCTACTTTAAGTGCTCATTGCTACAAATAATGTTTTATAAAAAAAGGGGGGATGAAAATACGAAGTGGTGCTCCGACATACATAAAATCTAAAAACGATAACCATTCTGTCCTTTTCCTACAATATTTAATTCCAGCAAAATATTTCTTAGCGTCATACTTCTTGTTTTTAACATCTGCCGAGCACGCGAAGAAACATGGCAATGCAGTTGTCAGCTTTACGACCCAACTATGAGAAACTGGACCGATTAGCTTTTCTCTATTTGTCTACATGTGCGTGCACCAGGGGTCTTGTTGATCTTTTACACCGTGAGAATAACAGATATTTGAGAATGCTCCCTCAGTTTGCTGTTGACAAGGCCATGTCGAAAATTCAGTGACATAAGGAGAGGTCACTTAAGGGTCAGGGGCATATCCAGAGCTTTAAAATGGAGGGGGGCTACAACACATCGCACTTCAGATGTCAATTGATTTTATCGTATTTTCTGGAGTTGGGTAACGGTTCTGTCATGTACTTTGCAACACGAATACAATTTTCTATAGAAGAAAATTCCCGCAAGTCTTATTCGAGATTTCTCTTACTTTATGAGCTATGGTATATGGATCTATATTTTCTTTCTTTCTGCCCTATTTTGGTGCAAAATTTGCTAATTTTATAAATGAATACCATATGTCACTTTATATCGCAATCGTATAATATTATATATTTTGATGAAAATGGACCACGAATACCCAACCTGTTGACATAGTTGGCGTATACATCTAGCCTTTTTCGTAACGTTCACCATTCTCTGACAATTTCAATATTTTTGTCCATCAAAGTTTATAATTTATGAATAAAAAATTACAAAATCGAATATCAAATATCTATTACGTATATAGGCTACGATGATTACATATAGGGGCGTCTCATGCACCCGCTCCCGGCGACTTTGCAATTTTGCAATTTAGGTCAGTGTTATACCAGATTATTTCTAAAGGGGCGGATTTAACCCTAGCGACCTGGCCTATTAGCTCCATGAGGAGGGTCTACACCTTAAAAATATCTACATCAGAAAAGGGGATATACATACTGCATGTACGTTGCTTTAAAATATTTCCTTTATCTTAAACATTAAACCTTGTTAACAAACATACAATATTACCGAACAACGTGAATTATACGCACAGAACTGATTATTAAAGTATAGTATAAACTTTTGATTGGTTTTTTTTTTTAGAACTTAGAGCCTATACTTCAAAAGTCGTATACACCTTCAAACAACAAGATGTCAACCGGAGACCTTTATGTCCGAACATTTTCGGGGAGAAAAATGTCCACTCTCCCACTCTCATCATTAACAACAATAATATCCATCATTAGAAATGTCTTTCCGAATATGCCAACAGTGTTCTTTCACTTATATTTGGTAATTAACTCTTTACGTGCCAGTCAAACTACATGACCGTGCCTCAGTATAGTTCTCATTGGGTAGTTATACCAACATCTTCAGGTATATAGTCAAAAATGTCCAGTAAAAAAAAATAGTACATGTACATAGAGGTGATTAAGGTACTATCAGGTGGCCAATTAAGACCGAAAATGAGTTATTATACAAAGCTTTCTGTAATATTCTTTTGTTTATTGGCCCCCATTATTATGCCAATTTGCACAAGTAGCACACCTGCATGTGTGTTCAGTGCAAATGAAACTAAGGTTAATATTATACAGTATTAACGAAAGTTGGCTCAAATCTTAACTTAGGTTTCTTAGAGGCTGTGAAACGAAAGGAACTAGATGATAAACACTTGTAATTGTTCAAAGGCTCCTAGAGTCCAAGGATATTAGTTTTAGAACCTAAACAAAAATATCAAATTCTGGAATGGCTGATTGTGTGGAATTTGAACACTTTTGAATGGAAAGTTTGTGAAAGGATGACCTACTCAACTTGACACTGGGCAACATAAATACGGGCTACAAACTGTGGCAAAAATGGCCTCCACTATTGAAGGGAGTCGGGGGGGGGGGGGGGTGGTTACATGAAATTCTTGCACAAAAGGAAACAATTGGGTTAGATTTATTACAACCGTTACTGGTTGGCGGCATACATTATTTTGTGAGGACTGGTTTTTTCGGAAAGTTCAAAATTCCGAAACACAAATTTCCTATACCAGGAGGTTCATAATTCCGCAAATAAAATAGGGTTCATTCTTCCGAACATTTGTTGCACTACTTCAAAGGTTCATAATTCCGAAGGTTCATAATTCCGAAATTGAAATAGGGTTCGTACTTCAGAAAATGCAATAAGGTTCATAATTAGGTCCGTAATTCCGAAAATGAAATAGGGTTCATAATTCCAAAAATGAAATAGGGTTCATAATTCCAAAAATGAAATAGGGTTCATAATTCCGAAAATGAAATAGGGTTCATAATTCCGAAAATGAAATAGGGTTCATATTTCCAAAAATGAAATAGGGTTCATTATTCCGAAAATGAAATAGGGTTTAAAAATTCCAAAAGTGAAATAAGGTTCATTATTCCGAAGGTTCGTAATTCGAAATGTGATGTAGGGCTTTATTACATTTTTGGAATTATGAAGTTTAGGAATTATGATTCCCCTATTTCATTTTCGGAATTATGAACCCTGACTTTTTATTCGTATGGGTGTTGGCTTGCATGTATATGGGGGGGGGGGGGCAATTCTAAGCCCCGTTATCCAGATCCGCAATTGACATTACAGAACTACAATTTGAGATTCCACTTGAACGCAATATTTGATGTTGTGCTTCCCAACCTCCCAGACACCACCCCACTCCACTCCTTCCACACCTCTTGCTAACCCACTATGTATTGAAAATATACAAATCTCTTTATTACACTCTGTCCGGACTTTCTCAAATTTATGGGTTTCTACGCTCCCATTCTCTTAGAAATTGTTGAGTCAAAGGTAAAATGATGACAGTATCGATGAGAGATAATAATCCTTTTACTGAATCGTGTAAAACAAAAAATGACAAGATGACGAAGGCAATATTAACGAATTCCCTACAGTCAGTGCATGGAGATCTATATGTACATTACGGAGTTAAGCGCACTGGTAGGATATCGACGGACAAATCTCAAGGCCAATTACTTTTATTCAGCAAGGACGAAGCCAGAAGTTGAGTGATTGCACCAGGCTAATTATGAAATAGGAAGTAGCATAATTAACCATTATAAATGAACTCTCTATTATACAGCGTTGAGAATATTAAAATATCTAAAATTGTCTCTCATTCTTAATTAGTTCGCTCACATGAAAACCCCATTACTGATAACTGACGCGCTTGAAGATACCCTGATTTGTTTTATTTGAACAGAATAGTGAGACCAGAATGTTTAACCGTTTTTATTTCTCAACTTCTTCACACCTATAAACATGAATAAAACATACCTTCTGCTGTGATCTTGGACTGGTCCGCGAATCCCTCGTGGGCAGACAGTTTCTGCATAAGCCGGACAACATCGTCACAATCGTCCACCCTTCCACCGCGTATGATGTAGGAAACCATGGTGTCCTACCTCAATTCTAAAGCAAGGAGTTATCCTCAGGTACACTGAGAGTAGTTTGTGTTTTTAATTAACAGACGACCTTCAACGCTATCCTCTCAAAGACGCAAGACAAGCGACAAGGATTCGAATCCCGATGCGTTTGTGGAAAGACAAGAGATCCGATCATAAACCTGATGGTGAAACAGTGTCCCTCCTTTTCGGAGCCTCTTCTTTTATAGCTGTGTGATCACCACTGACAGTAAAACGGCGTGTGGTCTGAAATGAAAGTAGACGGGGAATAAAATGTCAATCGACTTTTTTTTCACAGGAGAGTGAACGAATTCAACTGTACGAGACACTCGATCTTTTGTCATGCGTGGCAAGTTCGTACATGCGACAAATCCTTCTAAAAATAGCGATAACGTTAGTGCATATTCCGCTCGCATATACCTATATCCTAGTCATAATCATCAATCATTACTGATTTGAAAGGAAATTAATCCCACACACCCACCCACATGGCGTAGCGTAGGGCTCGCCAAAAAAGGGGGCAATGGTTTTACGGAAGGGGGGCACCAGATTTATCGGGATTATGGAAATGCAAGAGAAATAGTCCGTCCGTTGAGCTTGGGGTATTGGAAGGGGTCGTGATCATCTTACAATCCCATAGATCCCCATCTCCCTTTTATTTTTCTCTCTTTTATCGCCACCACCATCATCATCATCAATGTCATCACCATTATCATCATCATTCTTTGTCTTTTGTTCTTGTTCTCGTGATTCTTTCATCTCCTAATTTCACAGTATGCATTATTTTCTCCCATCTTATCTCATATCATGTTTTACCATGCATATCTTTATAGTTCACCTGTCAACTTCTCAACAAAATAGAAGATACGGACGACATTGCATGCACATCGATCTGATACGATTGCAGTTCTAAATGTTGTCATTATCGTCATTGTCGTCACTTATAATTATGAGCAACTTATCATTGTTGTCAACATTATCATGATTGTTATCTTGCACAAATATTATCACATCTTAAAAAGCAATTTGCTACAGGGACAGACAGACCACCTAATTCGTCTTCAGTGACGAATTCAATGTCTAGTTTTTCTCTCTCTTTCTATTTTTTGTCTCCATATGATTTTTTTTTTTTTTTGGGGGGGGGGGTGGGAGCACGTACCACATGCCTCTGTATAGGTACGCCACTGCATTTTATAATGTATAACAGACCACAATAAAGGCATGCGCCCAAAATACGCTCTGATTTGTGAAAAGTACAATAGAACATTGAATTAGGTACCATTTACAACGAAAGTATGCTAATGTAAAAATTAATGTACATGAAATGCATTTCTCGGTTTCTTTTCTGTCCTCCTGGTTCTTCCTGTTTCACGTCCCGCCTGAATACCTCGCTCTGTCCCTATCTGATTATCTTTAGTCAGGTTCACACGATGGTAGGTAAACTTTAAGTTTCGCTTGTAGTTTCAAAACGTTAAGTTAGTTTCAGACCGTATGAACGGACTCGTAGTTTCGAAACTTTAAGTTTACTTGTAGTTCTAGAACCGCAAGCGAGCTCGTGGTTAACGTCGAGCAGTGGGAGGGGGGGGGGGGGGGGAGGCCTCCGTCGCAGTATCGGACCATGTGAACAGATTAATAAACTAAGTTTCGCAAGCTCGTAGTTAAGGATGACCTCTCTGTTCATGTTAAACTTCCGGGTCATACCCTACGTACGAATTATGAACGCAGGAACTGTATGTGTACTGTACACACAATCGGTATCTACTTCCGGTATTTACAACGACGATCGCTCGGCTTGTAGTTTCAGAACAACGAGAATCGTAATTCGGGTTAGTGAGTTGTTGTTTCGTTAACTTAACGTTTCGAAACCATAAGTCCCGTGTGAACGTAGGTTTTAGTCCCTTTCACACTTACGGTGTGAGTGAATAAAAAGGAAACTCAGATTCAACCCTGAATATTGTTGTAATCAGTACACACATATTTGATCAAAGATACTCGCATTGTAGCCTATCATATTTCCTTTCATATTTGACACGTGGATTTAAAAAAAAATCCGACCATGGACAGCTGAACAGTTTTTTCCTGATTCATGTCCATCATGCCCATTGTTGGTTGAATGGCCTCCATTCCAGTTGAATGCACTCACAAATAATGAAAGTAACTCCTGGGAATGTTTCATCAAGGTTTTGTCAGTGATTGTTACCGACAACTGTTATAAGCTACTGAAATCCTTGCATCTGATTGGCTGAGAGCAAATTTGGCAGTAAAAATCACTGGCAAAACGCTTGATGAAACGCTCCCCTGATTCCTGAACACCATTCTGAATTCGCTCAATAAACACATATCCCCTTCCAGCCCCTACCCCAAAAGGGCAATGGTGTACCTTTCGCGATCGTGCTAACACAACCCTTTGTTGTGTTAAGCACATATCCCAAATATTGTCAGGGAATTATAAAAAGCATAATATCATATTTTTGTTTTTTTTAAATAAGACTCAGTCAATTTTGGAACCCCACAGTAGCTTCTAGTCAGGTCTGTGAACAAAATTATGGGGACAAAATTTACAATTTACAAAAAGCGCAATTCTTTGCTTGTGAGATATATGTATTAAAAGCGTTCATTTTAGATAGGGTGCTGCGAAATCACCCTATTTAAAATGCTAATTTATGCAAAAAGCACAAATTCAGTTATTTGCCTGGAAATATAAAAACTAGTTTCTTAATTTTTCATATCCAGGTGAATCTGATGAAATCCTCAAATTCATTTCGCTTTATATTAGTGTTAATTTATGTTAATTATGCATAAATTATTCTATGATATACTCGCAAAATAAATGGGGAAGGGCTTCATATTCTACCACATAGGTCAGATCGATCAGTTAGATTAAAATAACTCATTGGTAAACAAAGTCAGGTAAATGAAATGACAATGTAAACTGTAATTTTCAGAGTTATTTCTTGATTTTAATGCAAATATTGTACGTAATGAAGTCAGAGCTGAAACTCTTAAATACGTACAATATGAATGGCATTAACACTCTGGATATATGTTATTCCATAATTTGCATAAATATGGGAAATTTTGCATGAAGGTGTGAGTTATTTTGATGGGTCCTGTGCGAAAAATAAATCTGTAGGCACCACAAATACATATGGAAAGTTTGGTACATTTTCAAAACACTTTGATTTTTACCTTGTCTAGGTAGATATAGATCATTAATTGGCATATATTAGCAGAATTGTGCATGAAGATGATATTCGATGGGTCCTGTGGGGAAAAAATAAAGCCATTGCCACAAGAAATACAAATATAGAAAGTTTGGAAAAAAATTTAAGCCATTGATATTTACCATATCAGTGGACTTACTGATTTAATGCATGTAAATCGCATAAATTAGCATACTTCTGCATGAAGACGTGATTTGATTCGATGGGTCATGTGGGACAAAACAAAGCTATTGTCCTAACGAGTACATCCGCAAAGTTTGATGCTTTTGTAAACTCCGTCCCCAAAACACAAAAATATGGTCTTAACAGACCCTCCATTCAGAAAATGCATAACAGTGAGCAAAATCTTCTCCAGACAGTGTGTGTGGGGGTGGAGAATGTATCTGGGTTACCTAATGTATTCCCATGTTCAATAGACATAAGCTGCAAGATTTATTGATTTTTTTTTGGTCTGGACCTTCAAAACGGGTGGGGGCGGGGAATAGCGGAAGTTCACCTCCATGGCCTTGCGTTGGATACGCCACTGTGCTAAGCGAGTGTGCGTAGGTATCTCTATGGATATAGTCAATACTTCAAAGGTTAATCAATCGAAATGTTCATATATTCTAGGGCATAAACTTCATTAATTAGCATGTGGTTCATTGATCCGAAAAATGTAACAAGGTCCGTTCGTCCGAACATTCGCTGCCTCTTGCCTGATTACACCTCTCTGTACATTAGTGTGTAGGCTCTGGAAGCATGATGAAAGTGATGGCGCCTATATTAAACTATGCCCAGTGCCGTATATAGAGAGAGTCTGGCCAACTCGGTTTCAGTTGGGTAGCAACATGGCGTATATTCCTTTGTTATGGCCAGACTCTATCTATATACGGCACTGCCTATGCCTTCACCGCATACAGGGGTGTAGGTATGAGGAGGGGCATCGACTCGTGAAGAGAGAGAGAGAGAGAGAAAGTGGATGGGGTTACCATTAGATAATACGACCCCTTCCACCCCCGCTTTTTACTCAATAATTTTGTTCTCCCGCATCCCCCCCCCCCTAATAAGACCAGCGCCCTAAATATACCAGTACTCCTCAATTTTTGGACCAACGCAACGCCACTTACCAAATATGTGTAGTTGTAATGTTGTATAGTTATCCGTAAGGTGGGACCGTGCCCAATTTCACCAGTTATTTATTCCTAAGCTTCATGGCGAACACATACATTTCCTAGGTCATGATTTAAATTCCCTTTATCTGTAAGATCTTCAGCTTTGACCTGTCAAAAATGAGGTGCTGTAGGAACTCCATAAACTATACTGGCAGTTTTTAAGTTGTCAGTGTCTACACCGTGGTTCTGAATGTGTCGCTGTATTTCTGCATAATAATGCACGAGTATAAAGCTTTGGCTTGTTCAAACGAGACCCTATAGAATTCACCATAAAGGCAGTTTATATTATATTGCCAGTGGATTACACTTTAAACAAAAGTGTAATCTGATTCTGACTGAGCTTTTGAATATGTCTCAGTAACGCTAAATAGGTTTTTTGTTCTGTCAAGGTCACGGACATGAACTTGTCAACAACTAGGTCTATAGATGATACAAAACACTCCATGACCCTTAAAGGTCGAAGCTAAACACTCCCATGCAGACGAAATCCAGGTGATCCATCTTTTCAATATACATTCTGTAAATACTGACGGTTCTCTGACATTTTTTTTCTTTGCCTTCAAAATGTTCTTGTTAAGGAGTAATGACATCTTCATCATATTTACATCGTGAAATATAATCCATCTTTACCGCTTTTCAATATATATGTTTAAATATTGACTGCTTCCTAACAAATATCCAATTCAATCACCTTCTTTTTTTCAATCGAAAGGGTATGTCAGCTCATAGTGTAGGGCTACAGATTGAAACAGGCATTTTCATTATACAGGCTCATAAGAAATACATGTACATGTATTACGTTGACATCAAATGTGCCAACAAAAGACATTAAAAAATTAAATATGAAGAAAAAAAAAGCTTTTGCATGGGGGGATACGGGGGGGGGGGGGGGGTGACTACACCATAATATTGCAATCGCCACAGGAAATTAATATGTCATTTTCAATTTGTTAGCATATACAGAAATGTAATCTGTTAAGACGCATTGTGAACTCTGATGTCACAAAAGTTGTCACAAAATAAAATCGTCATTTAGCCTGAATAATAGCGACTCTTTTAAAGATTCGGATAGTATTGATTTAACTTTGAACAAATCAAACAAATTTTCATAATTACGAAATCTTTCAAATAAACCCCTCAAAAAAGTTCTGCAATTTAGGTTTGAGCAGTGATATGGCTGTTGTTACTATACCATCATATCTGAATTTAGTATCGCCGATACGCCTGTTTATTCCCCTTTACAATGGTGTCACATTTGTACTGATTATGTAATTATGCAATGTGCAGTACAACTGAATATGGGGCCAAGTCAAAATTGAAATGTAGGAAAATGCATTGTTATTAAGACACATTCCATCTTCCAAACAAAAGGTAAAAACAACGTTGCACTTCATGAATGACCACCTCAACATCATTCAAAACAAAATCAATTCTCAAAACAAATTCACTGTTGCAACATTTCACTTTTGACTTGACTGTGTGTTAGTCAGTCAATTAAAGTAAACACACTTAATTTTCCAAATAAAAGAAGAAACATTATTGCATTCATGAATGACCACCTCAACAGCACTCAAAACAGAAATCTATCCTCAAACATTACGAAAGAAAGGAAAATTCACTGTTGACAATAACAATGCATTTTGCATCATTTCACTTTTGACTTGGTCACGTATTCAGGTGTACTGCACATTTCATAATTGCATAATTAGTATGGTGCATTATTGTAAAGGGGAATAAACATGCTTTTCAAATTATAGTATGATACTATAATAACAAGATAGATATCAATGCTCTTTATATTTGCCTGCGAAACCTTCATGAAAAAAAATCAGCGTTGTCATTTCTTCAATAGGATAAATAGATATGACATTTTCCCACGGATTCTGACAATACAGAACAAACGTCCCGTCAAAAATATGCCGACATGGGGCCCCATGTAAAAAAGAAAATTAAAAAAAAAGATCCTCAACAAACGTCAACAACGATGAAATATATCTATTGTGATGAAACCAAATACGTTTGTAAGAATGCGATATACAAGAAAGGATCATAAAGTTACTGTTGCTAAAGTTTCTTTCTTGTGATCAGTGTACTTATTAAAGGAGAAGTCGTTTAGAAATTTGCACCATACTTTCATGAGGGTGTGTGAGTGTGTGTGTCTTTTATGTGTGTTTGTGTGGGGAGAGGGTGTCCCAAATACTCATTTTTGTGTGTACTCTTTGTTATTTTTTCCACAAGATCATTTAATTTCTTATCATTTTGATAATTTCAAAACTTTAAAATACACTATTATTTTAATAGGCTAAATACATAATCTGCCTCTCTCAATGGTTACTTCATCGCATGGACAGAACTAGTTATCTTTAAGAGACGCACCAGTTGTTTGAAAAATCGGTGTCTGTTTTTGCAACAACTTCGGTAACTTCATATCACTTGTTTTACTTTTAGTCAAAGTATAGGGCAATAGCTGCAATCCTTCAATTCGTGATGATCTCCTTTACGAAATCTTCATTAATTCATGACATTTCCTTACAATAGCTTATAGGCTATGAAACAACAGCGATTAACCACAACGGAATGTACCTTTCCAATTACCAAGATCACGTCCTGTCAGGAAGTAATGGTATGCTTAGCAAGCGGGAGCGAAAAGGAAAGACATTATGAACACTTATCAACTTGAATAGCCACACAACCACCGTGACAATCCACAAGTATGTAGGTAGTTATGCTTGTGAAACGGCGGGTTT
This sequence comes from Heliocidaris erythrogramma, assembly GCA_025617745.1. Classification (NCBI taxonomy): domain Eukaryota; kingdom Metazoa; phylum Echinodermata; class Echinoidea; order Camarodonta; family Echinometridae; genus Heliocidaris; species Heliocidaris erythrogramma. Next base: position 31,894,176 of record CM046873.1, read on the forward strand.
GTAAGATCATTGGTTTGTAGCTTCATGGTAAGATCAAGAACTGTAGAAGGACGTGATGAACGTGTCCATACCCCCGCCCTCCACCCCCGTTTTTTCCGGTTTTCCGAAGGGTCGTAATCCCAAACATTAACAAGAGTTCATAATTTTTATTATTTTTTTTAACTAAAACCGATAAATTTTTAATGTTTTGATTAAAAGGAGATTTACTAAATTATCACAATTTATGGAAATCGGTTTAAAACTGAGGAAATACATGACAGAAGAGCTTTCAAGCGGTTTACAAACACTGTGTTGTAGTAAAAGCGAGAATATTAACAGGTTATTTTACAATCTTTTGGGCCAACATTACCTTGATTTGTGCATCTTAACGAGAGGGGACATAAATTCTTTCTAACATGTTAATAGTACGTATACGCAATTACAGAATGCAAAATGAAAGATCCACAGCCAACCACAATAAGAGAAAAAAAGACGATAATTATATACAGTCTTATCTAAAGTCAAATGGGTTCGAGGAAAGATGAAATGGTTGATTTATTACTTCTTATTTCAACATTAAGATCAAATAAAAAACCAAGCTTTTTTTATATTTGTTTAATATCGTGCAAGGTGTGTCTGAATTTGAGAAACCACAATTCGTCTAGACGCGCTCTCCCCTTTGAAACGAAACAGAAAGATTATTTTCACCAAAATGACAGTACGGATATTCAATCGATATTTATTGGCGCGAAAGGTCCAGACAGTGAATAATCATTATGAAAATGACTGACCAGTAATCTGTCCACGTTTTGATGAAAAGAGGGGCAACCAGTGAATACCAAGGGATTACAGCCACCCACGCAATGTCTACCCCAAGAAAGATCACCCAAATCGAGTGCGTTTTTTGGAAAGGGAATAAGAGGGGGTTCCATGTAATCTGATACCCGCACACACACAATTTTGATACAGGGTCATTTTCAACGCAAAATCTTTGGATTGCAATTTTATAAATCTTTGCACTTACAGAGGCTAAAAAGTGCAACTGCAAATGATTTTTGTAATTCTAATGATTTAGGATTTATCAGATTCTTCATTTCATGTGTGATTAAAAAATATCAAAAGAAAGAAAGAAAAAAGGAATGAGGTGGGCTCAAAAAGGGAGAAGAAACGAGAAACGAGGAACCATTTTTATTCGGCCTTGAAGCAAATAGCAAGATTAAGTAAATGTATGTATTAAAAGAAGCACCAATAAATGGAGCTTCGTATTCATCCCCTTCTGACGAAGAAAATTGAATTGAAAAGTCGGATTATATAATAACCCGTCATCATGCATGGTCATTTCTCTTCCGAAAACGGTATCATTACTATGGAAGATTTTAATAAGATGATTGTGCTATTATTCCGGAAGGCAAATCGGAAGATAAACTTTCAGAAGCGAGAAATCATCGTGCTTTTGAGAATTACAGTGAAGGGCCACAATCCCTTTCCCTAAAATATTGCATTGTCACAGTTTAAAGTTAGGAATACCAACACTGTTAAGATCCTAGTGTCTCAAAGGCAAAGTGCGCTGTTAGAGCTGGGTCTGCAGTGAAAAAGTGGGTAAGTGGTATATACAGGAGGGGGGGGGTGCCCCCTCGAGGTAAACAGCGAAACGTGGAAAGGGCATTCGATTCCGGGAAGCAAAGACCTTGTGTTGAGTACACTTGAACGACGTTCACAATACAAGCAAAATATCGGAAAGAAAGGAAAGGAAAGGAAGTTCATAAGAGGGAAAGAAATGTTTGTTTTGTTTTGTTTTGTTGGTTTTTTTGGGGGGGTGCGTTAAGTATGTAGTAATTACTGGAGGATAATTACTTTGATTTGATTTAGAATCGAGAGGAAACTCTAAGGACGTGGGAAGAGCAGAGCAACAATGATTGACGGAACTGACGGAACTACATCAAGGTGTATAACAACGTTGCCTTTCTGTTTTGGAAAGGTCATGGGGGCGGTGGGTACCTGTTTTCCTGGTACTGACAAGTTTGTGCCAGGATCTAGGTCTCTGGGAACGGATATGATCTGTCAGATATGCTTCGAGTTGGAACTCAAGATGTCCCTCTGAGACACATCTGTGACCTTTGTAGATGACAGTAATTCACGGTTCCCAAATCCTCATCTAATTTTCACCCTTTTCATCCTTTTCTCACCCTTCTAGTTGCTCCACACAGGGGTAGATCCATGGGGAACCTGACCCCCCCCCCCCCTTCCAAAGTCGAAGAGTGAAATAGGGGGGGGGGGGAGTGAGGGAAGATGGAAGGACAATGTGAAGATGACGACCCTACCACAACCTCTCCTCACAGGACGCCCTTGTTCTCTCGCGTTTCATCAACATACTAAGACTGATACCCTCCCCCGACACCAGTGCACTGACAAGAGCATGACCCATTTACGCCACGAGCAGTGCTTTCAGAGAGCGTGGTATATCGTTCATTTTCTTCTCACTTTCATTTTAATTCATTTCCTCTTTTTTTCCCTTTGTTTTGGGGTCTCTTTCTCTCTATCTTCTTTTTTTTATTAAGATGCTTCTCTCTTTTTTGTTGCTTTAGATGGAGGAAGAGAGATAGAAAGAAGTTGAGAGAGATACAGAGTGACAGAGGCATGGGGAAAGACATATATAGAGAGAGAGAGAGATGGAGAGAGACTGAGAGAGAGAGAGCGATGGAGAGAGAGAGAGAGAAAGAGATGGAGAGAAAAAAACAAAGAGACAGAGACATGGATAGAGAGACATGGAGAGAGAGAGAGAGAGAGAGAGGGAGGGGGGAGGGGAGGTTCGTCCCCAAAGTCATTAATTATAATCGCTCTCTCTAATCATTTCACGAGGGGATTTGGATGCTAACAGGGCCGTGGAATAGGCATATCGGGGCGGGGGGGGGGGGGTGCACAATTTTGTGTGTGAGTGTGTGTGTGTGGGTGTGATTCTGTGATTTTGTGTGTAAACCCTCCAACCCCACCCCCCCCCCCCCCCCACCCTGTTCAAATCAGCCAATGGGCCGTGTGGTATACTAAAGATTCCCAATATTTTTTATATTTTTTCGATTGACAGCACTCTCACACGGGGATTCGAGACTCTCATATGAAGTACTTTTTATAAGACGTCACATCCCCATTTACGAGCTCCTAATCCGTTTTATAAAGGACGTTGTGCAAAGCGTATAGCTCTTTTATGATTGTGCTTTCTTCGGCAAGAATACATGGTGTGACTCATAAAACTATTTTCACAAAATAAGTCAAGTCTCATAAACGCACTTAAGAGAACATAGTAAAATGACTTCCAAGTGACGTTTTTGATAGAAATACGACACAATTGGTCATGCTTTCATTCATTTAGAAATGTTTGGTGATCGTTAAGTTTCAAACACAGAATATGTCTTCACAGCAGAAGAATGTTACACAGTATATGTAGAAGGGGATACCCCTTTCCGATATGTTATCTGTGTTATCTGAAAAAAATGAAGAAGAAATAAATAAATATGAAGAGTTAATGGACCCCCCCCCCCCCCACTCCCACCCCACCCTCTCGAGTCACTATCGTATACGCCACAAGGCCGTACGCAGAACTTTTTTTCCTGGGGGGGGGGGGGGGCAAGATGATCGCTTTCAATATTGGATCATTTAAAAGTCTAAAACCCCGATTTAAAAAAAGTATGAAGTTGAAATTTCCCCTGCCCCCCCCCCCCCCCCCCCCCCGCTGCGTATGGCCTTGATACGCCATGAAGCCGTGGTGTATTATGTAGAGTGTAGATTATTCTGCTTGCCAACAATAAGAATATGACATCATTGTTGGCAGCAGCTGCCTGGAGAATGTTTAAATGGACGTTGATATTTAACACGCGAATCATTCAAATAATATAGCTCTTTTTTTTTGGTAAGTCTACACTTCGCAAAGTACCGGGAAAGAGTTCACTCATAATTCATAATGCACGTATTCTTGTGGTTTTGAAATACGATAAGAAATTATTTATGCAAAGATCAACAGCACACCTTGCCAACAAATTCCAAGAAATAAAAGTTGATTTTAAGAACAGCGATAACCATGATAACTTGTATACATGATCCCTAATTGTCCAATATAATAGTCATCTTATATTCGCAGACGGGTAGTGTCAACATTGGACTGGAAAAACAAAGGTTTAAATGATGATGATTGATTATGGTTTATTTAACCCGACTGCTAAGAAAGCATGTGTACATGTAAGTAAGCAACGGGGCCGATGGCTTTAAAGACCTCAGCCTGACCGAATTTTGAAATATACCCTTTATTCATCCACGGGGAGCTATATATTTTCTGAACAAATTGAAACCAACTTCATGAAATTCCGTTTCCTGTGGAATGAGTAACATCGTCCCGAATGTTGAGCCCCGGTGGTTTGGGCCCCGTCTCTGAGGAATGCTACTTTGCGGGGGTGAAAATTTGATGACGACATATCGTGTAGACGCACTCGGAGCTGTATACATGACATGTCGTCACACGTCTAGCGACCCCCTGCAGTGTTACACCATAGGGAGGGGGCGGACCAAAAAAATTATCTTTTTTATTTTTTATGGATAAACGGAGACGAAAATTTATGAATGCCCAGGGTAATTATATTCTTTGTTTACTAAGCTTTACGTCAATATATGGTTGTTTTGGGTCAGGCTGAGGTCTTTATGTCCTCTCCAAGCATTTGCCAAGGGTCTTGGATGATCCTATCGTAAAGACATGAATCTAAATTTGCCACCCCGACCCAGGAGAGAAATGAGGACCTGACAGGATGCCGAAAGTCACCGACTTCGTCATGGTATGGCGGAATAATTACACATTACAAAACCCAGCTCTAATCATATACTTGAAACTTAACCCTAAATCCTAAATCGTAATCCGAACACGAGGCCGAATATATTCCATCCATAGGCAAATGATTATGGTGCAAAAAATGTGTACGTATAATGAACGAGATGACCGGGGTTATAGCTGTAAATCGTTCCAAGACGTTTATCTTAACTCTGAATCTAGATAAAATATAATTTCTATACTGCAATCAGCATTTATTTATTTATTTATTTGTTGATGGGAACGTGCACGACGTGACGTGGGGGCTGCGGTGACGTAATGTTAATAATACCACGTCTAAATTCAGTAATCAGGTGATCGTCATAATTTAATATTATTCTATTGCCTTTATTGGTTCAATGGTTTTGGAAAGTAAAATACAATACATAACCCGAGTTGGGTATCAAATAATCAAACGTTTGTTGGGATACAATGATCATCGTGATGTTGGGCAATTTCTACCAACTTTTTGTTGTTACGGTGTAATATGGCTAACAACAACTTAAAAATGGATTGAATACTCACTCGCAAATGTTCTCACTCGAAATAATTTGAAGCAGCAACCAAACAGTTATCCATTGGCCGTAAATATACAAATCCAGAATAATTATCCCCCCAAAATTATGCCAAGGTTCCAACTTGCTGTAGACATCGACTGAAGTAGAGTTCAACAAAGTTTTCTTTATTTAGGATCACTTTAAAACGCATCTGGTGTCTCACCATACATGTATCATACAGACAGTGACGAATTATCCTCATTATGTCCTCGTTGGCTTTTGAATGAAGGTTTTGTTGTCTGACGTGCGAGCGAGCGATACAAATTAAGCGGAGCGCGCGCACCGGTGGACACTGTCGTCTGCATTGAATAGCCAAATCTGCGGGGTTGGGGAGTAAATGGCTTGTCACATTATATTTAATTATTTATTTATTTTATTTATTTATTCTTTATTCCGTTTCACATAAACAAAATATAAAGAAACATGACATGATAAATATAATAAAAGCAAAGTCATACCCTAGAGCTGCTCTACTGTTAACAGAGATATTAACATACTCACACGTACAGACCATATATCAGAGTGTACATTTATGGCACAAATATGAGCTGGGTGTGTTTCATATAAAGCTGTGTTCGTAAATGGTTCGTAAACTATATATTGCATCAAAAATGTTTGTTATAATAAGAATGTTAATCTACGTCTGCACAGTTCAACTTTAGTTGATGCAGTTAAAAACGATTGCGCATCCCATTTGGCTTGTAATTTTCTCACATTTACTTTCTTTATGATATATTCAATTTACTTCAATCCTATCAATTATGATATTTAATTACGAATTCAAATTGTCCTCTGTAGAAATTCGTTGGCATGGATTTGCCCGACTTTAGAGGGAAGACCTGTCTCATTGGTAGGCCATTACATAGCGTTTACGCATGGAATTGGTATGGATGTACCCCCTACGCTCGATGGAAAGAGAGGGGCTATATGTGAGATTGTTACTTTGCTTCGACGGGAGCCCGGATAGCTCAGTTGGTAAGCAGCAGCACTGGTCATGTAACCCAGGGTCCCGGGTTCGAATCCCGGTCGGGGCCTTGTAATTTTCTCACATTTACTTTCTTTATGACATAATTATGTAAGTTATTCGTAAAATCGTGAGTAACGAACAGCTTTATGAAACACCCCAGCCCTTTAAGGCTAGGCCTATGATACACCGCTGGCTCTAATTTGTTGTGAGGTAAATAAGTCTACATGAATTTTATACATTGGAACTTCAGGTTACGATATGCATAAAATACATTAGGAGGATAACATGAATTTGCGTTGTTCAGGCCTTAATTTTAATAAACTTACGTTACGTGCAATATCCTACGTATCGGAGTTCATGACAAATTTGAAGTTCTGAGGAAAATTATTCTGAATTCTAAACATCTAAATTATGGAAATCTGGACATGTTTCTGAGACATTTGGGAGTGCTCCTACAATAATATTATAGACATTTATCTGTAAAGTATATGCTCGTTTTGTCGATGTAATATGTACGTTACAAAACCAACAACCCTTCCTCTCCAAAGTCACGTGGAAAATCTGTATAGGTAATGGAATCGTGGTTTCAATGTCGAACATAACGATGGAGCTCTGTGAAAAACGTCATGCGATACAAATAGTTGTTTCTTAAAACTGTAACCTTTTGATCCTATAAATCGGAAAGTAAGCCGTCATGGAATAGGTGTAAAATGAACTGTTGTTCCGCTAGTCCTAGAAATGAAATCCTAAACATGCAGGGTCTTCTTGTTCGTTAGAAACCGGGATTCAGGAACTGGAATCATTGACATAGCCAGGTAAAGGCTCATATAGCCTACGTGTACGTGCTTAAAGACCTCAGCCTGACCGAATTTTGAAATATACCCTTTATTCATCCACGGGGAGCTATATATTTTCTGAACAAATTGAAACCAACTTCATGAGATTCCGTTTCCTGTGGAATGAGTAACAGCGTCCCGAATGTTGAGCCCCGGTGGTTTTTCTGACGAGGGCCCCGTCTCTGAGGAACGCTACTTTGCGGGGGGGGGGGGGGGGGGGTGAAAATTTGATGACGACATATCGTGTAGACGCACTCGGAGCTGTATACATGACATGTCGTCACACGTCTAGCGACCCCCTGCAGTTTCCTCTGTTGTTTTTTTTTTATGGATAAACGGAGACGAAAATTTATGAATACCCAGGGTAATTATATTCTTTGTTTACTAAGCTTTACATCAATATATGGTTGTTTTGGGTCAGGCTGAGGTCTTTAAAGCCATATTGCAATCCAACAGAAATCTAGCGTTGACCATGCAAAGGAATTGCAAAACTCACAACAATAGGCCCATTTACACTAGGGTCCAATCATCGCGATTTTACAAAACATCGCGATTTAACTGACATCAATACGTTACAGTGCAGTTTCCTGGCTATTTCGCTAAATTAACTCGAGTTGGTAATCAACTGCCACCATAACACTGTGGGGTCAAAATCCAGCCGCGATGTTTGGACCGGCTACGGCCCATGAGACCGACAACCCATGACACTTTATACATTTCTTTGTTCTGTCGATCGTGGGCTGTCGGTCTTTAGGCCGTCTGTCTTGGTGAACTTTAGGAACTTTCTCTATATTTCTTCATGTATTTCTTTGTTTGGTCGGTCTCACGGGCTGTTGGTCTTGTGAACCTTTTGTTCAAAGTTGGTCTACTGAGATGACCCGGATTGAATCCCAGTGTAAATGACCCATTAGGAAATATAACACTGTCATGTGTATATTTTTCATTTATAATCATCTAATTACGAAAAAAAAGTTTATACACATGTTGATTTCATTTATTAATTCAGGGAAAGAAGGATACGATATACAAAGGTAAGCATAATAAAGTAACAAAATAATAAAGTTCATCGAACTTTTTTTTTTTTTTTTTTTTTTTTTGGGGGGGGGGGGGTCGTCTGACAGAGTAGTGACATAAACATAATGGCGAGAGAGTTGCAGTTGTACGATGTCCCTTTGCCTATAATGGAAATATGGCAGATTTGCATGATATCGAATTAAACTGATTTAATAAAGGTTAAGAATTTCACTACAAACCGGTACAATAGCAACTCCCCTGAGGGGGAAAACCTGAACCTTTTAGGGGTTAACCCTTACACCTTACACCCTTGGAGTGGCCGTGGTACACTGCAAAAACTAATGCTTAACCAAGGAGTTACCACTCCTTGACTAAACGAACAACACCTCGGTATCCATGTCCACACCAATAAATTTAGTTTTATCGTTTTCGTTTCCATGTTTGTGCTGGTTTAACACTTTTTGTGCTGTAATGTTAGATGAAAATCGGGTTCACACGATACTAGTTTTGTTCTTACATTCACCCGTTGTGTTCTTGCGGACATATAAGTTCGAAAGCGACGTTAAAGGTGTTACTCGGAGATGTACAAACAAATCAAAATGCAATAAATTTGGTATCAACGGAAAGGGGAAGATGCCCTACAACATTCCATCTACATTCGAAATCCATAGGTTTTCATAAATTAATATTATTCTGTTTTCAAATGTGTGCCAAAATTTTCCCATATTTTGGCCCTGATTAAGATGTTAGAACCTGGAATCACACCGTCATTCCATCAATCACTGGGTGAATCACTGCAGCAGCCACACACACATATACGATTCATACAGCTACAGTACAGTCAAGTCGTATACCGTAAGCTAGCTGTCCCTATAATGACGTCATTTTTCTAGTGCAAGAATTCTCGCTTTCGCGGCTCATCTGAGACCCTGGTAATCTTTTTGAACAAGCTTACATCGCTAAAATTTAATTTCATCGTATTCTTTGGGGGATTAGCTTTCCAAAAATGTATAATCTGTCCTATTTCTTATTTTATGGGACATTTCTCCGGTTATCTGCTTTAAATCATCATCTGGATTTTTACAGGGTATTGTACCGTGTATTTGGGTACGCCTTTGAACCTGTCTTTCTTTTCGCGGGCTGCAAAAACATTTTGACAGTGAATAAATACATCCATAAAAGGGGGAGTGTCATCATAATTGATACGTATAAGTATTGAAATCAGTTTGCAAATCTTGTTTGCTTATTATTCAACTTCAGGAGAAAACATTTTACAGCTAACAGCTTAGCGTTATGAGTATAGATAATATGATGATAATGGGAGTGATGAACAACGATCACAGAACGGTGATGAATTTTGTTCAAGATTCAGTTCAACAACCGAGGCCCATCAGCAAAATGCATTACACACTTTAGCCAATACCAAACAACTTCATGATCATGATTGAAAATAAACTATATACAAAAGCCTTGCTTTTGATATTTATTTAACATTTAATTTACCATGACGGTACAATACGAGGAACCAAATAACATAAGGATTTCCGCTGAGCATAAAAAGCTTTGTATAGTAACTCACTTATTGGCTACCTGATGATCCATGAATGTACTAATTTTAACTTCATTGTTTGCCCCGGGCGCCATAATCCCTATAGTAGACACTCCATTTTACGGTTTGATATAACAAAATATAATTCAATATATCATAAAGGAAGTAAATGTGAGAAAATTACAATGCCCCGACCGGGATTCGAACCCGGGACCCTGGATTACATGACTAGTAAAGTAAATTGAGTATATTATTCAATTTACTTCAATCCTATCAATTATGATATTATAATTACGAATTAAATTGTCCTCTATAGAAATTCGTTGGCATGGATTTGCCCGACTCTAGAGGGAAGACCTGTCTCATTGGTAGGCTATTATATAGCGTATGCATGGAATTGGTATGCTCGATGGAAAGAGAGGGGCTATATGTGAGATTGTTACTTTGCTTCGACGGGAGCCCGGATAGCTCAGTTGGTAGAGCACTGGTCATGTAATCCAGGGTCCCGGGTTCGAATCCCGGTCGGGGCATTGTAATTTTCTCACATTTACTTTCATTATGATATATTCAATTCAATTTACTTCAATCCTATCAATTATGATAAAATATAATTCATCAAATAAGATGTTCTTTGCAATTTCGGTTGCATTTAGCCCCAATAATGTGTGCTCACGTCAAAGTTACGTTTTCTAGTTTAGAGTTATTCTAAGAATTGTCTTATAAAAGTGTTCTGAATCTTTTACGTTTTGAAATAAACGAATAAATTTCGGGTTAATCCTTGTTTTATCTGTGCAAAGGATCAAAACTAATGTTTTAGAAATGTCATAATTTGGCGCAGGGATAAAATGCCCGACTCTGCATGGTGCTCTTTTCAATGACGTCACTTCCCCCGAGACGTCATCTAAGATCGATGTTCCTGCAGGTAATATGGAGCAGATGCCAACATGTTAGCTTACCGATACAGAAAGCAATGATTAAGACGAACTTGATTTTAAAAAAAAAAGGAAGAAGTAGAAAGAAGAAGAAGGAAGGGGAGGAGGAGGAGTAGGAGAAGGAGAAGAAGAAGAAGAAGAAGAAGAAGAAGAAGAGGAAGAAAATGAAAACATTGAGTCTCTGTGGTTGTTGCGCTACATCGCTTGTCGCTATTCAGTTTTACGGAATCATTTCCACGTAATAAGTATTTAGGACTCCGAACAATCCATTTCTATAAATTAATTCAATATCTGTAATCTGCATATATAAAGGTACATATACAGTTCGTTGAAGAAAAGGAAAAATTATTACGAATTAGGAGATATATCAAATGAAAAATGAATATCATAAAAATATTCTGGAGTGTCAATGCAGGTTGTTATGTTAATGTAGGAACAAATCTATGGTATTTAGTTATTTTTTGGTCCGAAACATAACAAACACTGGGGAGAATTGAACGTAATTCAAATAAAAACTTAATGTGATACAAACATTTTCCTTCACATTGTGTATGTTCCAGGCTCTATGCAGGCTCTCTAATTATCACAATATTCTGGTCATTAAAATCGTTGATGAAGTCGTTAAGGAAGATATAGGGCAGTATATTTTGAACCTGACCATACACCCTTCAGCCAATAGCCTTTCTCAGTCATGCAGTCAGTAGGTCTATTTTTCTTCTGAAAGTTCATAAAGAATAAGAAATCTCGACCAGGAATCTTGTTGAGCAAATATTCGTTCAATTAATATCAAGCTTTTAAATTGATTCTTTCACCGTGTCTTCTTTTCTTTCTAACTTTTCTGATTCTGAATCATATGGAAGGCCACTGGCCGAAAGCTAAAGCTATGCAGACGAAACAATGAGATGAGCCTACGTCATAGTCATCTTGACCCATCGCAAGGACTGGTCATTTATTCAAAATTAACGGCACACAGTAATACTATTTTCACCCTAAAATGTATTCGAATTCTAGTCAACGTGTTAGATAATAATCATAGTTAAATAAAATCAGATCTTATGAATGAAATATCGTAAATCGCCTTTTGGTTATGGTATGAATATCATTTATTTTTTTTATATAAATATAAGAGAGTGTGTGTGTGTGGGTACGAATAGGGATGTGAGTTTATGGTGCGTGAGTGTGGGGGTACGACTATTGCTTGTTTCGCGAAAACGTGTAAAAGGTATATTACCAGCATGACAAGTGAAAGCTATTTCGTGCATCGAAGCCGATGTGTAGACGTATAAAATAAAGTACATTATGCAAAGGAAGAAATGCAAATATATTGCCAACACAGATAGTTCATAGCCTTAGCTTGGCTTGGTCTGACAGATTTATTGATTTTACAATGGCTGATCTAATCAACTAAAGCAGAAAACCCAGGACAAATGAAATTAGTGACCCGACTTGACTTCAAGTTATGAACTTACTTATCAGTGTGTTTAGTATAGATACTGAAGATCACATTGTAATACATTTTCTACATCGCAATCTTTCTCAAGAGATTTTGCCTGCGGATATTCTCCTGGGTGGAGAGAAGCAGTCTACACTTTATTTCAAAAAATGTTACCATGGTATTCTCTCCCGGCCCAGAAGTGCATGTTGGGGGGCACACTCGTTTTTCCGAAGGTTCATTTTCGGAAGGTTCGTATTTCTGAAGTTTCATAATTCCGAAACACAAATGTCCCATACCAGGGGTTTATAATTCCGAAAATGAAAAAGCGTTCATAATTCAGAACATTTGTAGTATTACTCAGAAAGTTCACAATTCCGGAGGTTCGTTATTCCATCATGTTGATTGCTTTTGATGACACGCAATTATAGTTTCTCTCCTTTTCGGTCTGGTCATCCTTTATTGGTTTTCGTTTGTTTCCATTAAACTAACATGACTGAGGCGTCGATCCATTTTCCTACGCACCCACGTCTATACAAAGTCTGTTACAAGTAGACCCAAGAAGAATGGACTCGATTTATTTTTAGGGGACAAACAATACAAACAAACAAACATGCTAAAAGATTTGGGTAGTCACAAGCATGACAAGCATGACAAGCATGACAATGGAAGCTTCAACAACGTTCGAAACACGCAGAGTAACCTGGTGGGCATTAAGAAGCTTTAGGGACACTTATGTTGCAGGACTTTGTCTGTTTTCAATATTTTCTGCTATAGTTGATTGCATCAGTGCTCCGGTATTGTGAAAGACTTGGTGCAGACGAAATAATAGTTAAGTTGGATAATTTGTTTTGCTGCTGTTCTCAAACAAAGCTTTTATTATCTCCCGATAGCTTACATTTTATGTTAATAAGGATATTATCATGATTATCTGGATTCAGCTTTATACATGTAAACGTCTCACTATGTCACGCACAGTCGCCCTAACATCTTAACGGGAAGTGCATTGACATCCTAAACGTGCATATTAAAAATAACAACCATGACAATAGCAAGAGGAATAATGACAATAATGATAATAACAATAACAGAAAATATTGGTAGATCGTATCATCATAAAAAGGGTACACTCTCCGTACACGTGTCCCCTATAAGAAATGATATGATAATCATCAAAATGTCACATGCAGTGCCATCTATACACAACTTGGCAACATTGGTTAAAATTTGTACCTGTCGGGCGCATTTTCCTTAACATGTGCTTGCCTGACAAAGCAACATGTACCATATTTCTACCCACTAATTCCTCAGTCACACCGCCAACCCGATACCACGTCGACTCCATACCAATCAATTCTTGGCCGTTCGAGGTAACGAAATATTTTGTTCGGTCTGATGTCCTTATGGTGTCGGCCTCGTTGGTGTGATAGGGATATATACATGTATGTAAAACCGAGTTGACCAAACTCTATATGGTTCTGGTAAATGTCCTTCGAAAGAGTGTTGACCCACCTTTTTCGAATCAGTCTACCTCAAGCTATTGTAATACCCTTTTTTTTAGTCTTCTGACACAATATTTGTTTTTCTTTCATTTCGTATTAATATGATTAAAGTCTGGCCTTACACCAACAGATGATGAAACATAAGGTGACGCGGTTACTGACAGTGGATGCGTCTTAACAGTGTGCGAAAACGGATTTGAATTTATACATTGTGGGCAATTATGTCATTATTCGTCAAAATAACATAGGATGTGTTGACGGAAACTCACCGAATTGCTAAATACTTCTATCCGCTTATTATACAAAACTGAAAGGAGGATAAACCTAATAATAGAAGATAAGACACAGAATAAGTATAGTCTTCGCAGATAATGTAGCGCATAATATATCCGCTCCATTTGAACCAGATGAGCTTATATTCGCTGTAAAAAAACAAAGTATATGTTGCCAGACATGCAGGTTTATAAATTAGAGACGTCTGCATGTAAAAAGCTTCCAAAAGAGACGCCATTTTATAAAGATTAAAGTGGTAGCGTATATTCGGAAAAAAGCACCATTATGTGGGTTTAATCAAGGAGGCAAGCTAGTAACTCATTGGTTTAATGATCCAGATTCTGATTCGTCTTTGTTTCCACGTCGTTTTCTTCATTTCTAAGCTTCCAAATAAACGCCCTTCGAAAAAGAAGTCTAAGGGGTGCGTGGGGTGTCGGGATGAAAATACAGGTATGAATGTTACTGTTTTGTGCAGAATAGTAGAGATAGGGGGGTGGGGGTTTCTTTCTTTTATTTTGCCTACAAAATCAATAATTATAGCTACTTTTCACACCCACGCATATTAAATGCCCTGACAAGTAAATGAAACACTGTCCACCAAGATTAACGTTGTCAAAAATAAGTAAAGGAAAGGCAATTCCGAAATGGACCAAGAAACTAAAATTTTCCTCTTTGACTGTTCCCCTCTGAAAAAAATAAAAATAAAAATAGTGCATTATTATGATTATACCCAAAGTATAAATGGTGTTGATAAAGAACAGAAATTGAATTGTCTAAAATGCTGATGTAGTAATGCAGTATGAGGTGGCATAGATAGCGTCCAGTCATTAAAATGGTGTTGATAAAGAACAGAAATTGAATTGTCTAAAATGCTGATGTAGTAATGCAGTATGAGGTGGCATAGATAGCGTCCAGTCTTTAAAGGGGCAGTGGTTGTCATGGGGTGCCTCAGAGCGTACTAAATGCGAGGGAGGGTTTGAAGAGGGGTTGGGGGATAAGGTATTCGTTCTTCCGAATGTTTGTTTTTCCGAAGGATCATGGTAATGACTATGATTCAGGCTCGAGAAAGAGAAACTAGGGACCAGAGATTACTGTGCCCATTTATTCAAACAGCCCCCATATATATACTTTGTGTGGAATGTGGTTGTCCTTTACACAGCAGGACTGACCATGATACCCAAGACTTTGTTTATAAACAAAGTCTAGACATCAATGACTCTTAGGGAGAAAGAGAAAATGCATGCAGAAACAGGTGTCCAGCAATGCAAAATGACCACTGGTCAGTGGAGGGTCAGAAGGTGAATGGAGGTTGAGACTTGAAAAGAGAAAAATAGAGAGAAAGAGAAAGAGAACAGATAGGATGTAAATACAGTAAGTGGATGTTGTCCATACGTACCCAGCAGGGAAGTGTTAGAGAGACACTTTCCTGTACCCAGTGTTCAACTGATTCTCTCATAAGATCATTGAACCAGTGTGTTACAGTAGCAAACATGATGCTTTGTCTTGATCGTTTTACCAACTATTGAAGTTAATGTTCATGGACTAAAGTTTCTTGAGTTTCTTGAGCCTGACAGATCACTGGCACAGGAAATTACAATAGATAATACATATTTCTATGAATCTCACATTTGATCACTTATAGAGAGAATAACAGGTCATGTTTTCATGTTTTCATGTACACTTATCAATATTGACGGCTATTTACATTTTTTTTTTTACAAATGAACAGGAGGAACACAAGTGGAAGGCTAGGAAAAAGGGGAGGGAGAGAGTTAGAGAGGGAGAGAGAGTGAAAGTATGTAGCGGGTGGAGGGAAGGAGGTGCAAGGGTATATGTCTATTTACAGTTATTTACATGTACATGTATGCATACTCTCAAACAGTCATGATAATATTGTAACATGTTTGCAGGAAAATGAGAATACTGAATTGAGAACAGCTAGTTCATCAGGAGAATTCAGACCAACTCAGCCGGGTAGCTGAAAATAGTCCCAAATCCATGTTAAACGGATCACTGATTATAATGTTCATGTTATGTTATTATATTATAATTATGGAAGAGTTGAGCAGAGGTGATTTTTTTTTTTGTCCACGTGAATGCCGTAGATTTCAACTTGGCACAGAAAAACCATATTGTTTCGGGTGGACGTCGTAGGCGTTGTGGGTATGGTGAGGTGCCGCGAATCTAGGTGGTGGAGGATGCGGGTTTGAGCGGGGTCTTGGTTTGGTTTTCTATGTTTGCCTGACATGGGAGGCATGACTTGATTTTCTTTTCGGCCTGTTGATCGATGCAAGGAAACCACACTTTATTTATCTTATTTTTTTTCTTGAAAGGTGAAAAGGAGAGGTGAACAGGATCATCATATACAATATTTAATATTGGGTAAATATTTTACAGTATTGTTTAATCCCCTAAATCAAATTCATATCGAGGCCGGCAATTGACAGCGCGTAATAATGGTGATATGAAACAGATAAGAAGATTCGCCATTCTTTGACTGCAATTAATTAACACATTGCCTCCTGGAACCGTGTGGTCCCTGACTGTGTTTAAAAGCCTACAGGAATGAGAGAATTCTCGCTACCTCAAATATGCAATTTTCGACGTAGAGGGCAATATTATGCATGGTAATGGTCCGCATCTTCGTTAACTTCACTTCCGGTCCGTATTGAAATACTACGGCTTATGAATAAAATGAGTGCTAAAATGCTTAATTTTGGGATCGCATGACATAAACCACTCAAATTTTGAAAATGCAACCAATTGTCTCAATAAATCATGATGGTATCTTTTTCAAACATGTCCGTTAAACTCAAACTCGAGGATTTTTGTAATGCCTGTGTACATTTTCAATGCAAAAAGACAAACACTTTTCGACCCAATCGGGACATTGTCAGCACTGCGCATGCGTGGTTTGCGTGACAAACGCCATCTGTTGGCGAATTTGGGGTAGCGAGAATTCGGGACTCAACGGGAAAGAATTAAAGGTTGGACTTTCCTCTATTGACACCTGAAAATAGAAATCTTGTCAAACATTTGTCAAATAGAGCAGCTCTGGCACCTGGATATCCTTTGGGGAAAGCGCTTTGTCGGAGCCAGAAATTTGCCCTTAAAAATGGACAAACAACAAACAAACAACATTGAAAGAAACTTCAAAAGGACACTGATATCAATAGACCTGTTCACAAATATATTCAAGTTTTATGCATATACTTTTAAAACAAAGGTTGTTCTTGACAACCTGAAAGCTTGTAAGAGGCTTGTCAGACATAGCAACAAGTAATGTATACAAATTGGACTCCATTTTATCATTCATTAATAACAGATTAATGAAATACCTCGAGGTCCCCAGGAAAGAAACATCCATAAATTTGATTAACTTTGTGAAAAGGTCTATTAAAACTTCTAAATGGCACTGCGAACAAATCAAACAATAGCGACCAATTAAGAGAGGAAACATCATATGGAGCCTTACTACAAAGCTATTATATTGCCCGTTGCACACGGCGCATTGACGCAGGACTGCGTCGGTGTCTGGCGCGTTCTTCGACCGGCCCGTATAAGAGTGACGCCGTTCATAGAGAGTAAAATGTTAAAGATCACATTGCAAGAAAATCACAAATATGGCAATTAATGTATCACTAGAAACTGGGAAGCTTACAGATGGCAATCGTATAAGTTTTATGTCAACTGCGTATCTGATGATTATAAAAACAACATAAATAAAAGCTCTTCTAAGCATCTGGAATATCCGAGGATTCACCAGAAATATAGCGATGTTTTGATGTCGTCACACTAGGGATCGATCCTGCTTAAGCAGACGACGTCCTATAATGAATGAACGTAATTGCAATGCAATTATTTATCAAATTATAAAGAGTTTGGTATATTTAACATGACCTTATTTCACACCATTCTAAAAGGGAAAGTGAAACTGATTCTGATAACTAAAACCGTTTGATTGTAAATACACAGGGGAAGGGTCAATGATCAATGAAATAAACCCCATTTTCAAATTGAAAAGCCCTCCGAATAACATCACAGATTGTATTCGTTCCCTCTTGAAACGCCGAACATGCCCCGGTGCAAGCAGCTGAAAATACAATGGCGTCTTATTTTGTTTACAAGTGACTGATTCCTTTATTTTTTTAACGCTGCATTTTTCATCAAAATAATACCATACACGAAGTTAAGAGTGAGGCAACAGACTAACATTAAGACTGACGCTAGTCAAGTAAGAGAAATAAGTGAAGAGGAGATGACAAAACAGGTACTGAAAAATGTGTAAGATGTTATGGGACATCGTCTGCTTAGACAGGACTGGTCCTTCGTGTGTCGTCACACATCTCAGCAGCGTTCAAGGAGCTCTTCAGCTGCTATATCGGGGGCTGTATTTTACCGTTTTATAATTGATAATAATCATTACTTCAAATGTTTCCAAGCGTTGAATTTGGATAACCTTGTTTAATTTATGCCATCTATGCAATAATAAGTATTAAGCCAATATTTATTTTGATGGAATTTTCTTGTAATGTGATCTTTAAAGCTCTAGTTGAGTTCTGGTCATATGCAATTACAATGTGAAAGAAACCGTCTCAACATGCTCAAAGCAATTGGGAAAGGATGATCATGTCTTAATAAGCATTGGTGTATACTGTGAGGTTTTGGAATCATCAAAATAATCAGAAATTGACCCATTCTCTCTGAAAAGCATATGCACTATACACACAGAAATGTGTATATGGGACTGCACACACATGTGGCATGAATGTTCGGCCCGAACACATCTGCTCTTTCTCGTCATATTTTTAATATAAGGGTATTTTGAAGAGCAATCCTTTTCAGGGGACATCTTCTCATATCATGTCCTTCCCAACTGACATAAGAGGAATGAGAAAGCTCACCATTTCTTTTTCACCTTCCCCAAATCTCACCCCTACTTTTTTAGCATATCATACCCGTTGCATACGAGGCGTCACATTAATTTTGCTGACATAGGACTAAACTGCGTAGCGTCATTCTTTGGAGCGTCATTCGAAAAGTGACATGGGACAAAAAGTTAACAGCGCAGAATAGTGCAAAGTTGCAAACAACTGCATCGAATTACTTTCACACGCAGTATAATTTGCCTGTATACGCTCGATTAACGTAGTTAATTTCGTAATTGGAACGACGCCCCGTGTACGTATGTACTCAACGGGCAAAAAGAGAGCTTCATTTACGGTTGAAATTATTAATGCCATTAACGTTATGAAAATATTTTAAACTTACCAAAATTAATTTCGTGAAGTGGCAACATTAGGTAGCGACTATACCTGCTATCGGGGAGACATGTAATCCGTTGTAACAATTTTTAAGAAGTAAAGAATTACTCCTAAATATGGCAGCACTGTACTATTATGAAATTGCCAAAAGTCTAAGGTGCTATAATTGAAAGTTGGTGTCACTGACGGTCTAAAAATAATATCTTCGTATTCCTCTTCAACTGCAGAACACAAGACTGACAGAAGCAAGGAGATGTACAGGTATTCGCCGCAGACGACGTGAGCAAAATAAGCGCGATTATTCCTCACACATCTGTTGATGGACGCTTCGTTAATCGCGATTGACTGCACTTGACTTTGACCGCACACGTCATCGGCAGAGCGGACGAAGAGCATATAATTTTTTGTTAAATGGGTTTACGAAATTGCTTCTCGCCGTACAATCACTCTCGCTGCAACAAGATTAATAACTCATTATACACGGACTGAGCTATAAGCCCATGATCAATCAGTCAGTATTTCAAAAACCATTGTAGTGGAAAGGGTAAATTGCACAAGGCCATTTAGCATAATTAACTTAGCAATGATATGAATGGGGGAGGGGGATGTTGATTGGGGGATAACCGCCTCCCCAGTTATGGGCATTGAGAGAGTTTTTTCGTTACATTAAAAATTTCATCTGCATTGTACAAGTTGCTGCCAGATTGTTTCAGGTTCTCTTTCCCATCATGATTCTTTGGCCACACTACCATTATTCGCGGGGCCGCTAGCGAGAACAAAAAAAAAAAAAATCGTTAATACCGTCCCTGCTTGTTTTTTTCAAACACCGTGTGTGTGTGTGTGTGCCTTTGCTCCCCGCCCCCCCCCCCTCACCACTCAACATATTGAGAGAAAATAAAAAATAATGTCGGAAACTTTCTGTCCTCACCACCCTGTTCTCACAACCCTGCAACAGCCCCGCAGTCATGCAAAAGACCCAGTATTCCCGAAGAGGATGACGCAATCCATTGTCATGATTGTTACAGCCTATAATTACAGGGTTGGAAAAAAGTTTGGAATATTTTTATTCCAAGAATTATTTCTTGTCTTAAACATATCCCTCGTCATTTTAAGTTCTTCTTTGAGGTTCAAATAAAAGATATGTGTCCCTTTTTAACTTTAAAAGCACAACATTAAAAATCAGGCTTATCACACAGTGCAGAGGTCCACTTGGAATTCGGAAGCGTATATTTGCTGTTTTTGCAAATGTCTAACGAAAAAGTTAAATAATCAGATACAGTTTAATTGCTATACCGAAGTCCTCAAAATGACTGCAAACTGCACGTAGCTTTTTCAAAATTCCACGTGAAGTACAGAAATGTATAACAAGATGTTCAAACACAAATAGAGCAAATCTGACAACATGTGGTTCATTGGTCAGCCATTGTAACATGTTTAACAATATTACGTAATCTTTGGTACAAGATGGAACAGTAGACTTCATTCAACACAGTTAATCCGATTTGGATGAATTATTCATCACAATATAGTAGAAACTAGCATTTAAAATCAGACATACTCATCGCCAAAAAAATATTCCAAACTTTTTTCCAACCCTGTAGTGTCAGCATCGTGTGGCACTTTTCGTTTGCTCGCGAAATACAGGTGCAATTTGGTGACCTTGATGTTTTGTACTGTTAATTGCTAAACTATAATAATGTCATACGGAGTGGCGTTGCTATAGAGCCCTAATGGCACTGAAGGCGCGGGGCCCTTCCCCTTTATCAAATGATGATAAAAAGATCAACAAAAAAAGATAAATGAGAGAGAGAAAGAAAAGGGGGAAAAGGGACGTGAATAGAAGAATATCCGGCCCTCTCCAACCTTTCATCAATGACCTTGTTAGTCATTGTTAATTCGAATTTCATCCCTCGAGAATTTAATAATCATAATTAATATCCTCGAGCAGTATCTTCTCACCGGGGGTGGGGGGATCGCCTCGTTAATATCGCCATACATGTTGACCTATAATATCGTTACCCCCAGAATTTAAAGACACTGTAACGCTTGTGCAAAATAATTGCCAAACATCAACCTTCGGGACCGAACTTTCGGAAAAACGAACCTTCTGAAAACGAGCTGGTATTCACGATACGACGACTTTAATTTTAACTTTAAAATTTCAAATATATCAGGCCTAATTTGAAAGCAGTCGATGCTTCCGGTGTGAACTTCAAACTTCGCGCTCGTATGAATCAGGGCCCCTTTTCATAAAACTTGTTATCAGTAACAAACGCTACATTTCTATGAAAAATTTGTTCTCAGCCAATCAGATGTAAGGATTTCAGTAGCTTATAACAGTTATTGCAACTTGTTATTGATAACACGTTTTATGAAACAGGGCCAGAAATCAGTCTAAGGTCAAGGGTATCTAAGTATCTCCAAAGAAATCATAAACGTGAAATTTAAGAAAAATCTGGGACAAATATTATGTAAGATCATGGTCAAGGACTAGTGGAATTATAGGGTTTCGTGTGGTTAGGTCAAAATTTTTAGTGAGAAATTAGGACATCTTGTGACACGACGGTCATTTCAACGAGGCGTTCTTTTTATACTAGTACTAGTACTCATTTTAGACCACCCCTTGATGGTACAAGTTCCATTTTGATATATTTTGCCGTGTTGGTTGTACCATCCTATGTTGGTTTCATTTCTAAATAATATCATGAAAGTTGTGATTTCTTGAAAGTGAAGGTGTTGTGGTCTAGTAGATACGTCACCGGACCGTGGATCGCATGGTTCGCGGTTCGAGTCCCGCCGCGGCACTAATGTCCTTTGGCAAGACATTATGCTACTCTCCACCCAGGTGTTAAATGGGTACCCGGTAGGATGGAAAAGTGTCATTGTGACTGGAATGGTATGTGTGCGCCTGTAAAATGGCCTCCAGACTGGAAGATTATGCTTCGGGAATGTCCAATTTGCAATTTAGTGATGATGTGGTGATATCATACAACATTTTGGGGCCACGATTTTTCTGAAAGTTTTACTAAAAATATTTTGATTTCCTTCAAATTTTTCTGCTTCAGTTGAAGTCAACCTTTTATGAATGGTTAATTACCCTTTAAGATCAGTAAACAGAATTATCATGTTTTCTTTCGATTATCCATCACCAATATCTGTTCATTCCTAACCCTTTCTCTACTATAAAATATAGATGAAATGAATGCATAGGTGGATCGTAGGTTGACGACCCCGCCCCCTTTTTTAGAAATAGACAAGTCCATAACATTTTAAGTAGTCAGTTTGTGTGCTTGGCTAAGTGACCATGCACGGTGATGACCCTAATAACAGTATATGATTGACCGACACACGCAAACAAACACACAAATAAAACATAAGAAATGAAATAGTATAAACTATGTAATGGCACTTACGTTCCAGTGACGATATAAATACACTCACCTCGTAACAGGTGAATGCAATCATTTGTCATCATCTCAAGATTTGAATCCATATATCATCTGGGACCCGTTGCACAAAATTTGCGTTTGAACGCAACTCAGGAAAATCAAACGCAACTTTATTCTCAGCCAATCAGAAGTGCGCATTAAGGACTTGCGTTTGATTTTTAGGAGTTGCGATTAAACGCAAGTTTTGTGCAACGGGCCCCTGGTCTATTGAGAAATAAATGACCCGTATAACTACATTTATTTCACCCTTTCAGGATTAAGTGGCCTTCAAAAAGTATTGTTTTATAATCTGACTTGTTTTTTTCTCGCTTCATAGTTACATTAAGCCCACCGCACACTATACGATCGACTGCGATCCAATTTTCGAAATAGATCGCAATAGCGTTAAATATGGGAATTGTAACAAATTAAATCTACCTGATTCAGGTTCTGAACAATAATATGAATAATAAACACATGGTTTTGGTGCTTTGTCAGCTTTATAACTGGAATAAGGGCCAAATCAGTTTCAAATCGTAGACAATCGTAGGAATGCTCTGACGTCACTACGACTCGGAGCCGATTTGGCTTTTCTTTCGACTAGAAAGCTCAATAGGCCGTATTTTCGATTTTATGACCTATATGATTATTCAGAACCTCAATTAGAAAATATCTTATGTGCATATATGTTTGTTTCAAATGCTTTTACATTTCCTTCTGAAATCGGATCGCAGACGGACGTATAGTGTGCGGCGGGCTTACGCATATCCTCTTTAAGTCCGGATATTGTGAATTATAACCCGTGAAATATGGCACGATGTCAGAAAATATCAGGAATCATTAACACGTCGATCAATACTTCATAGATCAACATGGACAACGTAGGTTATTCATCTTCTCGCCCAATATTAAAATTCTGGACAAGGTGTAAATTTTAAATGCTGAATGGATGAAAATATGTTTGTTGATTTTTTTTTAAACCTTCCATAGGGGCCTAGTTACACGTACAAGAAAATATGCATATTTCAAGTTTCTATTTCTTCGCCATGTTAGAACACTTGGGCAACTTAAATGGACAATAATCAAATATGTACCAAAAATGTTCTCATTCCCTGCTACAGCCACCTTGTAAAATCAATACTTTTGTCTTTCAATAAACATAAACTCAAAATCTCCCTGTTGATATCGAAGAAAATGGCTAGCTATATCAACCAATTCAAATAAAAGGAAATCTCTATCGACCGTAACCATTTCTGCTCAATTGAGGGCGATATTACCTTACCTAAAAATACATGATTGAGTGATATAATTAATGAAGTATTTTTTTTTATTAAGTGTTCATGAATGTATCTTGTATCGATGATCTCGTTCTATATGATTTAATATAAAAAATTTCATTATTGTGAATGTATGACAAGAGGAAGGAAATAAAATATTTAAAAAGAAAAATGATTGTGTCGAAATAGACCAGATGCATGACACGTAAAATTCGGAACTGTATGATGAGGAATGAACAATAATAATAATAATCTCCTAATCAATAATAATCAGCAATGTTGCTAATATTTTATGAATGCCCTTAGCATGTTTCAATGCATATGATCCTCTGAATGTTACATAATAATAGCGCAACTCGGAGTTTTTCTTAATGCAATGCACTACTGTAGCATTATCACCATAATAGAAATGCAGATTTTTTTTTTTTTTTAATTGATCACGAAAATGATGATCCGACTATGATTAGGGTTTGTGTTGCGGTAATGCTCGGGAGACACAAACATTGCAGGGACACGAAACCGCTTTATAAACGTTTATTAAACGTTCTCAAAATGTTTATCGTTTTTTTTATTCAACGTCATTAAAACGTGGCATTGGAATGAACATGAAACGATCTCTGCCAAGTTAGCAATACCCAGTTTGCTTGAAAATTTTCCATAATTATTGTTTGTTTAGCTTTTTTTTTTCAAGCATAATGTTTAACAATATATGTTTTTGTTTGATACGCCACTGTACAAATCAATCACCCATTTCATGTTTTGTATCACTTTTAGCGCCATCTTGGACTTCTAGGTTTCCTGATCACCATTTCAAGTGGTCTGAATCGATTTCTGGACCCCAATAACCTAGGTTTTCACACCAAAATTACATTTATAGAGGATTGACATTTCATGATTTATAGCTACTTTTAGGTGCTGGCGGCCATCTTGGATGACAAAATGGCAACCAGTTTGGGTATTGTCGTGAATAGATAGCTAATTTGATCCTTATATGTTATCTTAACGGGTGTCAATGAATATCCTAAAACCTACACTTTTTAAATTGTTAGTTACATATCTAAAGCAACTAGTAACTCACTTCTGGTCATTCTGATGATATTGGCGGCTATTTTTCTATAAATTGACTCGCCTACAGTAGCATAGCAATCAACGAACCTTGCTCTTTCATATAAGTGTCTCCCTCTGCGGGCACAGCAAGTCATGACAATGACCCAATTTCAGTGATCTCTGTCAATATTTCTTCTTCAATTTGTCCCCATGACAGGTTCTTCCGTAATATGTTATCAACTATTCAATTGAAATAATGCTACATCGGCGTTTCCCTCGAAACCTTGATCAATATATTTTAGATCTTTTGTTCATGAGTTAGTCAAAGGTAAAAAGGAAAATAAGAAATGATAAATAAGAAATGATAATTCGGCTTAAAATGTTAAAAGTTTCTTGTAGAACTGGTTAATATTTTAGGAAGACGGGGTTCGTCGAATTTTGATCGGAGAGCCCTTAGCTGAAGGTAGTAGCGTGGGCTGGTCTCAGCAAAATTTCCTTACCGCAGTCTGTGATAACTCCTTGGTCCACCCCTGGGGAGCGTTTCATGAAAGGAAGTTGTCGGATATCTTATCCGACAACTGTTATTAGCTACTGAAATCCTTGCATCTGATTGGCCGAGAGCAAATTTGTCGGATAAAATATCTGACAAGTCCTTTCATGAAACGCTCCCCTGTTCTCAAGTGGACTCCTTGCAATAATAATCTTTTCTACTGCAGTCAGACCTGAAGCGAGACTACTCAACAACCGGAACTTGGATTTCATCTATGAACTGCTCTGAAACGCCTACGGATAATTGATGTTCCGGCTGAGCAAAAGTAGGGAAACAAAATCATCACTCATCAAGAATATACAAACATATCATACCCAGGCTGAATTTTATTTTACCTTGCACGCAACCAATCTCTAGGGGCTGAGTGAGGAAGATTTGTGAGACATCTTACTTTTTTCCTTCTTTTTGAGACAGCATTCCATCATTGACCATTAGAATGTGAATGCAATTTCGAAAGCATTGTAAAATAAGAGATTACAAGGGATATTTTGTAATAATGATAATAAACAAACATATCATACCCAGGCTGAATTCTAGTTAACGTTGCACGCAGCTAATCTCAAAATATTTTAGAGGTGACGGACATTGGTAAGACATCTTTTTTTTTTCTTTGTTTCAAAGCAACTTCCCACAATTGACAACTAGAATGTGAATGCTTTTGTGAACATGGTGAAGGCAATGTAAAATAGCAGATTTCAACTATAATATTATCTGTAGTTCGATCATAAGTTTCTTCATTCGTGACAATACATTTTTCAAAGATGGGGTGATAGCGAAATTTTATTTATTTATTTTTTTTTGTCTTTGTGATGTTTCCATACTGCAGTATGTCAGGATTTTATTTTCAATAAACGAATTGTAAAAATAACTATTCTTCACATGCAAATTATTCATTAAGAATGGCCCGTTGCTGCATTTGCATTGTTTTTCATTCAGGTAATTGTTTGTCGATTTAATATATTATAGGCATGTTTTATAACTAAACCATGGAGACATTAATGTAGGCTTAGATGTAATAGGGGGAGGGGTCAATTTTTGTTTAATTGCTCGCTTCGCTCGGTGAATTATAATGCTGGCAAATCATCAATTATATGCTATTAATTCTTAGGGGGCCTATATACAATATACACTGATGATATAAAGACAATACGTATAATGACAGTAATGATTATCATACATATCGTATCATAATCATGATCATTTTTCAAGAGAGTCTTACGCTTCAAATCTCCTCACCTATTATGAATTAAAGGGAAATTCCACCCTGGAATTTAGTTGATTTTTTAATAAAAGCAGATAAATTACAGAAACAGATTAGTTAAAGTTTGAGCAAAATCCGATAAGAAATAAGAAAGTTATGAATTTTTGAAGTTGTAATCAATCGAACACAAATTGGCAACTCCTCTCCCATTTGTTCCTTACACAAACATTCATAAATTTTCATTTGCTTTGCTTTTAATGAGGGAATAAATTTGTATCATACATGTTTTGTGTAAAAACATGCGTGAAATGATTATGTACGGTGCATGTATGATTTAACTTTTGTCAAAGATAACATGGCAAATGGGAGAGGAGCTCGCAAGATACTTCACGGAGTTGCCAATTTGTGTGTGACTGATTACAACTTCAAAAATTCATGAATTTCTTATTTCTTATCGAATTTTGCTCAAACCTTCTCCCTTAAGAGGCCGCCCCCCCCCCCCCTTGCCAGAGTGCTCTTTTACGTAGCTAAAATAAAACAACAAGAATGGAAATACATGTATTTATAAGATGCACATACTATCATCCACCGTAGATGCCCATCATGGCGCCCACGAAATAATTTCATTTAAATGCTATTACCAAAAAAAACAAAAACACAATAGGCCTACATGTATATATCAAATGAAAGTACTAAAAGTTGAACTGTGTATACTAGCAAAATTAAGTGTATAGGCAGTAACAGCTACATGAGTCTTCACTTAATCAAAAGTACATAAGGCTACTTGACCACGAGGATTAAAAACTTTATGATTGTTTACTGGGAAATGTGACCTTTGTGATCAACGGAGATTATTGCCAAATTAATCATAACTGAATCATTTCATTGTTCTTGCGATGACAACGCTGACCATCCACACTCTGTCACTGTTCCCTAATGGCTCTAGTAATCGGGGAGGGGGAAGGGGAGGGCTTCATTTGCCCCCTTCCTGGTTAAATTCTCCACCCCTTGTCCCCTATATCCGTCGGATCTTATACAAAAGTACATAGAAATTGAAACGAATAGTTTGAGTTTTCACTTTGCAACCCCCTTCCCCACAACCATCAACACTTCCATTACCTGTAATCATCAGTCAGCCCCTCCGAACCCCACCCTTTTGAATTAACATTCCTGATACCCCCTGATATTCGCCGACTGAAACCCCTTCTGTTCTTCATTGTTTATATTCTCCCAGTGTCTTGATTAGGACAGTTGATATAAGCCCTTACCCTATATAATGGATGATCTACAACAATTTGGACAATGTACATAAACAAATACATTCTTTGATTTTTGATTTTGATTTATTTTCTTCTGCATTCATATAAGTACAACATTTTTCGGTAACATATATAAAATAAAATACAAAAGTACTTATTGACAATGAATCATAAATAAACAAATACATGTATATGTAACAATCATTTTTCAAAAACAAACACGAAATGATCAATTGTCAAATTATTGTAATTCATCAAATATAAAATCATTAGCGGAAGAAGGACTGCCATTATAAGCAGTTATTTGCTTGAGAATGTGGCAGCCCCAGACAAGTATTATGAAATAGCTAAAGCATGTTTAAATAAGCAGAATGGATAAATAATTGAAATTCTAAGTTAAAAGCATATTGATGATGATGTTGATGATGAAATGATGATTACGATGGTGATAACAGTGATGATGATATAGAAATTTTACCTTGTATATTCAGATAATAACATCGTTTTAACTTTGGCTTTAAATGAGTAAATGGAACAACAGGATTTAATGAATTTAATGAATTCTTCGTTACCTTTAATCTGATGTTAGGGAAATTTGCTGTCAACGATCTAAGAAATCATAAAATTCCCGCCCCCCCCCCAAAAAAAAAAAAACGAAAGTAGAAACAACAACATATATAAAAACAAAACGCCCTAAAAACTCTCAATTTGTCAGACTTTCAGCTTTGCGACAGAGGAATAATAGGTCTCCCCCCCCCCCCAAAAAAAAAGGAAGAAGAACAAAAGAAATACCAAACAAACAAACAAACAAAAATCAATTATTTGCGTCTATATAAAAGGATCGTCAAGTGTCATCTCCCCCCGCTCCCCGACATTGTACATAAGTCTCTCCTTCAGTTATATTTCGTTAATTTTGTTCATCGAACTCCTCTATTTTTAGTAATAAGCAAGAGAAACTAATTGCATTAGTGAGTTAGCATGTTAAAAATACTAAATTGCTGGCGGCCAATCAACGGCACTTTCTTTCAACGAAAAATATTCAAACAATAAAACAATGACAATCAAGCATGATTTGAAGCACGGATTCCGCTTTCAATATATTTAAATTAAGATGTTACACTTTGTCCCATAAAATGAAAATAGTGATACTGCAACAACATGCATTTATTATTTTTATTTATTTTTTAACTTACCAAATAATCTGATAAGTAAAATACCTTTTATTTTTTTTTAAAGGTACTTTGTTCGGTAGTTGAAAAGAGACGTGATATTCATTTGGTCTAGTCTCTCTCTCTCTCTCTCTCTCTGGTATGTACACGCTGTCTTTTATATTAAAAGAATAACGTTAATCTTTGTTTTTCACGAAGTCTGAACTAGCAGACTATGTTTATTTATACCCATGAGAAAATGAAAAAATACACACCGACGACTGAACTGCGACAAAGCGTGACAGACAACGTTCCCATGCTTCCGCCTCAAATTTCCATCTAAACATCTTAGCTGAACGTATCGTCTGCTTATCACCTTGTAAATTATTATGTTCCCTACAATAAACCCATTAGCAACATTTTCACCAACATAATAATAATGCAAGTCACTTCCTTAACCGTTAGGCTACATCGAAAGGAGCTTGATGTAACTGTTTTGCGTTTTTGTTTGTTTGTTAATTTATTTATTTATATTATTTCGTTTTTGTTTTCTTTTTTGCATTAAATTGATTCCAGTGCTTATGGTTACGTTAGTATTCGATCATGAACAACACAGTCCTGTTAACCCTTTCATGACTAGAATTATTTAACCCTAAAATGATCACATTTTGTTCTTCAAATTGGCAACAATAATATTTTTATTTTGGTGCTTTATGGTTCTAATAAGATTTAATGTCTGTGAAAATAATATGCATGGTTAGGAAGTTTGTCAAAAAGTTGAAAAAATTGCCAATTTCGATAATAAACAATGATTTTGAACCTCTCAAAGTTGCATAAATTCCTTTGCCCATGAGGATGGGGAAAGGAGGGGGAGGGGGTCGGACACCCCTACCCCTCTGTTTTCGGTAGGCTTAGGTGTAGACTAATGATACTAATGTATGTATTTTGTTCTTTCGTGATCAGCTTTTAAATATGGGAAAAAAAAACTGTCAAAGTGATAGTTTATGCGAAAAGAGACAAAATCCTAGTTTTAGGAGCACCCCGCCCCCAATACGATACTTTCGAAAGGAGCTTACAGTGAATACCCCCCCCCCCCCCCCCCATTCTAGCTGATAAGGGTAGGGGGACGAGGGCACATGATAACCTTTTATTTTCTTACTAGTGACATATTATATCATTTTTTCTCGGACCAGTGCCCCTTAACATAATCACCCCCCCCCCCCGGGTATGATATGAAAAGTTCTAACTCGATCACGCTATCCACACAGCTGTGTTTTATCCCCATGATAATCATTAGGAAAGGAGGGGAAGTCATACTCGGCACGTGAATGACGTAATCCTGCTATAGCATCGCTGTAATTCACTACACCGGGTACACATTCCTATCCCCTCCTCGAACCCAAGAGGGGCACTTTGATTGGAGGAACTTATCAAGCCAATATTTTTTTCATAACGTTGACATGGTTGAATGTATTTTTCGTATATGGCCCTCTTGAAGCGTTTGTACACGTGTGGCAATTTGGAGTTGATGTTCACATTGCTATATAGGAATAATTGGAGGGAAATATTCGTTTGGACGAAGAAGAGTGATAATTCATAGTTCGGTAAGTTTTTAAGTTTTATGTTACTTGATTATGTTTCATTAATAATGAATGACTTTACTGCCGTTGGCAATGAGTAAGGGGACTTTATCCCGGCCTCCTCTGCCCCTACAAGTTACTCTAGAATTTGACCTATTAGGCCAAATAAAATTATTTTCTAGTTTCGCGTCCCCTCCTTCCTTTTGCAGCCCACCTCAATTTTTTCATTAGATATTTCTGTTCTGAAATGGAATAGATAAGAATCTGAGGACATCTAGACCACGAGAAAACAAATATCATTAATATAATGCAATATTACCTTGTTTTGAACCTCTAAAGTGCATGTACAAGTAACATAGATTGAATGTTTGTGGAATCGACCCAACAGCATTTTTAATTACAGGAAAAATATCGAATAATTAAATAGTATGGAACTCCCTCCTCCTTATTTTCAAATAAAATCTGGACGAGAAACTATTAATGAATTTCATTTGGCCTTATAGTCTGCATGGTGCTTTAAAAACATAACTAAAGAGGAAGGCGGGAAGGGGGGGGGGGGGGCATTGCACCCCTCCCCGATTTAAGCTCAACGGTAATGCTTTCGATAAGGGCAGAATATTTAATTCAATGCAACGCTTATTGGTCATGCACAAAAATAAACGTACATTTGACTTTTGAAGCTGAACTAAGAATCTCAGGTCGTAATGTGGTCATGGAATTAACATATCCCGCTAAAAAAAAAAAAACAACCGAAGCCTGACAAATTACCCCACCCCCACAAAAAAAAATAAAAACAAAACAAAATGAACAAACAGAAACAAAACGAAAACAAAACAAAGCGTAAGAAAATGCCGGATATTCTTTAGTTCACATAAATATGGAATATGATCAAACATACAAACTAATTAGCAGATTATGCACGATCGAACAATGCTTATTTGCTAATATAGTACACAGACATGTCAACATTTTTATTACGGTAATATTATATAGGCCTGTCTTCTGTAAATCTTCTACGTTTCTTCCGATACAGCATCCCGATGCACAAACCTGAAGTGCTATAATTAGTCTATCTATTTTATTGTTTATATATCGTGATTCCCTCCGTGCTATTTTTAAAAACAATTATTATTGTTTCAATTCATATTTTCTGGTCAGATCCGAGGCCGCCTGACTCACAAATATCGCCACATCCTGCTACTATTTTCATCGTGATAATGTTGTCCAAAAATGATGATGATGTTGCAGAACATGTGTTTTTTATGAGGGGAGGACGCTCAACATGGTCCAATTCGGGTTCGGGAGTGATTAGAGGAAACCTTCAGGAAACGGTCATAAGGAAGAGAGTTACATTCGAAACATGTTGAAATTCAGTATCGGATGTTTCCTTTCCACATAGACGAAGCAAGGATTAATGAAAGATGAAAGTGCATTCAAAAAGGCCAGCCCAATTTCACACCGAAAGATTATAGTGAAACTTTTTTAAAGATGATAATTATAATGTCGTTTTACAAGAAATTGCGTTTATATAGCGTCATAAAAGAGCAACATTTGTAGAGGTTTGAAATAGCTGTAAACCTTCACAGGACGAGATTAGTAGGAGGCCTATACCATTTTTTCTGTTATAATTATAACGGTGACAGATAATTCTAAAGTTGACTTTGAAAAAAAACTTGGCACATATCAAAACTAAATAAGAATACGCTAAGTGTATATTTTATGTAAAGAGATAAGTACAATGTAATTTCCTAGCTAGTGTATACAAATGCAATACTCTTGTTTGTATCGCATTGAGAACTCATTCTGAGTTGAATCGCGGTATATAAAAACATTATATTATTATTATTATTAAGTATCGAAATGATTTATTGAATTACTAGTTATAGAAAACCTGAAGTTGATTATTCTACAACTTTTTTCCCGGGGGGGGGGGGCTACTATTTGTCCGATCATCAAATTGCAGTCATCTCTATAACTTCAGAAAAACCTTCGTCTTCAGTTTAAAGAAAAAAAATCTTTAATCTTGTTTTTCAAGTTTATGTTGCGAAAGAAGCTCACGATTGACGCCTGGCAAGAAAATGTGCATTTTCACACTATCTGACTATAGGCCTGTAGTTTAACGAGTGAAGCTACTTTAGATGGGGCTCGAAGGTTTCTAATTTCGGAGAGCGCTCTCACGTATTAGAGAGAGCTTATAAATTAATCAAACTGCTAACCCCTCCATCAATTTTTAATTGATCGGGGCTCAACAGGAAATCTTCCTCAAATTCCGTAGCCTCTTTTCCATACTCTTCCTTACTTTTTAATTTTTTTATTCACCGATCTCATAGAAAAGAAAGGCTAAAATTACACCTGTGTTCATAATGGATGAATATTGAATAAATTCCTGTACACTCTAAAAAAAAATAAAAATAAAAATAAATCAAAAATTCTCCAAACATTGTGTAAAAAGTGAACATGCATGTTATGGTGGCTAAACCTTTACCAAATATTTAGTAAAAGTACTCAAATTGGATGGAATTTGCCCAAATTGGGTTTGGTAATATTTTACCCAACAAAGATGCATGTTCCCATTTTTTTACCCAGTATTGCTAAGTTTGACCAAACATTTTACACGGCAGGAATTTTGGGAGAATGCATCCATATCAGCTAATTAAGGAAATAAACAAAAAAATAAACCAAGCTTAGGGATCAATTTTATTCTCTCAGTTCAAATCTTTAATATTAAACTTTATTCCCTATATATAGAAAATCCCAAGGAATAGAATTTATCTGTTCATTATTATATTCTGCACACTTCATGAATCGGGACAGACTATTATTAAAAAAGACGTCTCTGACAGAGGCTAAGTTGGATCATGCCTGACTCAGTCAAATACCAGGTACACCAGGTACACGAACTATGTACTATAAGCCTAGTCATCCATTAAAAGTTGATAATCCCAGTTAAATGTTTTTATTTTAATCATTGTAATGAGGCCCTAAAGTATCATTTTCCGATTGAGCGAAATAAAAATGGGATACTGAGGCCCATTCCGGAAAAATATGATCCCCTGCTGCTCAGTGTGTGGGTTGTGCATGTGCATGTGTGGGGGTATACAGGACTGTATAAGCGTACAAACCGATGACATCGAACAAAGAGAACAATGGGTCATCGGTAGTAATTCAATAGGTCATCGGTTGTCAACAATTGGTGAGGTTTATTCCGTCAATGAATTTTGTGACGCAATTCAATAGTGGAGTCATCGGTTGAAATTCGAACAATAGCTTACAAACGAGAACAGAGAACAATAGAGCACAATGATGGCCTTTATTCCGTCATGCTTGTTGGGTACAAAATACAATAGGAGAAGTGCTTGCGGGGTACAAAATACAATAGGAGAAAACAATAAAGTTCCCCACAAATCAATGTGTGTGAGGGTGTGTGTGTCCGTGTGTGTGTGCATGGGTGAGTGCATGGGTAAGCGTGTGGTAGTATAATTATGAAAGGTTACTGCATAATGGCAATTCTTAAGTGTACGAGCTTAATTAGATAAGACACCCCAATAGAAGCATAATTATAAGCAACTCCTGGGCCGACACGACAGCTTTAATTAAATAAATTTGCTTTATCTCACGGTATACGCACAGGATCAGGATTCGAACCCGCAACTTCGAAATTACATATCTGGAAGATAGAAGTATTATTGCACTGAGAATGGAACCTGAAATCAATGTGTATCATCCTGTTAATTCATTCAAGTAGCATGTGATCTATACAAGTCCAGTTTTTAAGTTAGGTACCTTCACTCCATCAGCCTACCATCATAATGAATAATGTTTTGCATAAAGGCATAACACAATTACATGCAAATCCTTTTACAATATTAGGTACTCATTCATTTTAGGATTATCATCGGAAATTCCCCCTTTGATATTTAAGGGAAAGGCCGAATCTGTATAAGTTTCCCTTTAAAATATTGCAGTGATATTAACCTACACGAATATCTTATTGTATACCTTCTCTAAGATCACCAACGAAAACTGGTTTGAAAGATTTCATTTTTATCCCTAATTTATTGGGAAATGATGGGGAACAGACTTGAAGTGGTGCACAATATTTGTACCAACACTTTCAAGAACATATTGAGGGGTACCACGTCAGGGGGATCCTTATGATCACATGGATAAGACGTAATATAACCGTGTCTTTAGATAAAGATGTTGGCCTATCAGTAACATATCACATTTCGACTGGAAGTTATTTCCGCAGCAAGTTCAATATTTGACAGCATAAATAAAGTGCGTCATAACCCTAAATAGTGCTAAAAGGGTTATTACGATAAAATTACCATTTTGAGATGGAAATAAATATACTCATTCAATTTGCTCCTCAGTTCTGAAAGGAAGCGTCTGTGTGTCATGAACATGATAGTGCAAAACTTACGATAAATATTGTAATTTAGAGATTAGAAATTAATATATCTATTCGGTTTAGCTGTCACCTTGGTGAGTCAGTCATTGATCATATCGATGTGCTTTCCCCCTGCAAAGTAAGAGGCTTATCGGAGGGGGGGGGGGGGGGGGGGGGGGTGGTTGAATGCAAAATGGAAAGGCTACACTGTAGAAATATGTATTCAATTAAATTCAATTCAAATCGGTTTTATTTCCAAACATTAAAAATGACAAACAATATGAAAATATATTTCATATACAATAATCACAATGATATAAAAAAATAAGCTTACACAAAAAAATGGATATCCCCCCCCCCCCCCCCCCCCGATAAATGAATGAAAGCAAAGCTTGAGGGTGGTTTAGCTCCCTTTGTGTAGTTGCTCATGTGTTTTGATTGACACTGTCTGTAGGAAATTCAATGATAAGTCTGAGAAAAATCAGGAACTAATTATTATTGTTTTTAAAATGGGATTTATGAATTGAATAATTATTCAAGTTCGAAGTTTGAAAGAATAACTGAAACGATTATAGTAGATGCAGAATAGAAAGAGGGGTAGGAAAAAGATATGACGATCATAAGGAAATTGAAGGAGTGTTACTATGAATGAATTACTATAAATTCTCTAGAGCTGCCGAAAACGTACCTCTTGCCTGTGTTGGATTTTGATTATTATTATTGTTTTATTAGTGTATGTCGAATATTAAGAATACAGAATTAAATAAGTAATTACAAAAGATAAACCCTTTGAAATTCCGAGAGAGATAGAGAGAGAGAGAGAGAGAGAGAGAGAATGATATTATGAATGAATATGAATGAATATAGATCTTCAGATTAAACAATTGTGAATGGAATTTAACATGAATCATTGTAGTTGCATCTAAATAATTTCGAAGTATTGAATGTTTCAGCCCCGGATACACAGGAGGCGATTACATGTATCCACTAGGGGAGATTAACGGCTTATTCATGCCAAATTAAGTAGCTGCAGGGGAGACAGAGGCGCACATGCCCCGGCTCCCAATCAAAAGGCAAAAAGGGGGAAAAGTCAAAGGGGAAATGAAACGTTAAAAGAAGACCATGCTCTCCCTCTCACACTCTCCCCTAATTAATTACCTTGCTAATTTGCATTGCATCCATCGGGTGAGACATTTGCCCCCCCCCCCCACACGATGATGCCGATGTCGCCTCAATGTCTGGTCCCAGGCTACGCCAGTGTTCATGTCATCAATATTTGTTTCCCTTCTAAACACCTAGAGATGATGGAAAACATATCGGGCATGGTATCAAATTAATTTTATATGTAGGTAATTGGCAACAGCTAAAATGTTTGAACGCTCTTGCAGCCTTGAACCCTTAAGATATCTGTCAGGCCCCCGGATTGATCACAAATTCTCAGATCAGTCGCAAACTTATAAACTCATATCTCTTTCGTACATAACTGCGATTGATTTCAAGTTACGATCGATTTGAATAAGTCGTAACCTATTTATAAGATGGCGCCCTGGTATAAAAAAAAGGATTGTCGCGAGTGGTGGGTGGTTTATGATCTCAGAAAAACTGAGAAGAAGCAAGGAAGAAGTTAAAAGAAGTAATAACAAGTTGAACATTCTGGGGAAAAGATCGATGTAAACTGAAACGGAAAAGAAAACAGAAAGAAAAAGTAAAGCAGAGGAAAAGGAACAGGAAAGAGGAAGATAGCCTCCTACCTGAGAAAAACGAACAAGAAGTTATAATAATAATAATAAAAAATAATAATGATGATGTCGCTGTTGATGATGATGATGATGATAAAGATGATGATAATAATATTATAAATAATAATAATAATATTGATAATACTAATATTAATACTACTAATAATAACAACAAAAGTAATAATAATGATAATAATACCAACAATAGTGATAATAATAACGATAATAATGTTCGTGATTATAAGCATGGTAAGTACATGTAATTAGTAATTATAGCAGTAGTAGTCATGGTAGTAGTAGTAGTAGTAGTAGTAGTAGTAGTAGTAGTAGTAGTAAAAGTGGTAGTAGTAGTAGTAGTGTGTAGTAGTAGTAGTAGTAGTAGTAGTAGAAGAAGAAGAAGGAAAAACGAAGGAGAAGAAGAAGAAGGAGAAGAAGAAGGAGAAGAAGAAGAAGAAGAAGAAGGAGAAGAAGAAGAAGAAGAAGAAGAAGAAGATGTGATTACTTCGAGGTATTTTTTTAAACTAGTCACTTAGATGAGCATTATGCATTGGCCATGTCAATCTCAATTCAAATATCTCATGACTTGCGATACAATTATCTGGAACATCCCGTTAGCTTGGATAGCAGGTGTTTATAGGATGTTCTAACATGAGTAAACAATTTTAGGTTTTCACTTGTGTTTAAACTGCCCCTGGTCCCCCAATAAGGGATCTTTGCTAATTTATTACATACATTTTCACCCTGCATAGTTTTATCACAATACATTAATTTTCAAGTAAATATGCAGCATACCCCCCCCCTCCCCCCCCCCCTCCCCCCCCCCCCCCCCCCTTGAGAATACTGAAGTTTCCAATGAGCTGGCAATCGTCACCTCATATTCGGGCAGCGTGGTGGTCTGTTTTTAATCTTATATTTTATGATAAGATTACATCGTAATCACCATAAACACGTGTCATATATATTACTCGCGAGCACAATTTAGGAAATGGAGTTAATAATCGGGAAAGAGCGGTTAGCCCCTGGAGTATTATTACTCGTATGTCAATGGCTTTATTGGTATGCCCCCTAAAAAAAGAAATAGACTAAATGAAATAAATGAAACAAATAAATAAAATACATAAAACAAATGAAATAAATAAAATAGATAAAATAAATGAAATGAATAAGTGAATGAACAATAAATACATGGATAAATATATAAATACATTTACTAATTAATTAATCAATTTAATGAATTTATCAATTAATCCAATTAATTAATCAATTAATTAATTTTTCTAAAATTCATTTAAGAATGAAATGAATTTAATAAAATATGGTGACAATTCTAAATTTGCCTATATTTCTTGTTTTTCTTTTCTGTCAAATTTTCAAACATTCTCTGACAATACATGCAACCATATATTATAACCGTATATAAAGTACAATGACCGCCTTCCTCCCAGGACAACATGTATTACAGGAAGATGTAATTTAGTGTTTTCTAATCCTGGCTGGCGAGGGATATAATGATTAGATGTACTGTGTGGACATGAGTGATGAAAAGCAACAGATAACATATTGCAAATTTAAGACGAAAATGACTGGAGACATAACAAAACATTGATGCCTTGCATCGTCCCCAAATGACATATTGAGGAGGCGTCGAATTTGTCAGGATTGAAAGAGTGTAACTGGACGATGATGGATATGGAATTTCTTGAGAAACGCCAGTCGGTAATCTTACCCTGCATATCTCAATGGAAGAATTGGGGGTAAAAGAACGTTTATATCTTAATATTACTGAAGTATTACATAAGTAGGCGTAAAAATGAAGTTCATTACCTTGCAAAATATCTACATAAAAATACAAGTGTCCCTATGAACGTAGATTTTTTACACATCGTAATTAAAAACTTGCTGAGAGAGAGTTATATAAATACAAGAAGATTGGGGAGAAAAAGTATAATAATTTGATAATGATGTGCTTTGTCACTAGTTTAAAACTCTCTTGGACTTAAATATAAATCCTTTGGACTTAAAAATAAGTCTTAGAAATTAAGAGAGTAGAGACAGGGAGAGAAAGGAAGGGGAGACCAGAGTAAGTAAACAAATTTAAAAAAAAAACGTTCAGAAAAATGTGAGGTTTCTGAGGAGCAGTTTTAATTTTCCCGATTCTTTTTTTTTAAAGATATTTCCCCATTTTTACAGGCTTTTCAATCTACATGGCTATCTGCTGCCGCAGCGATCGGCATGGACACACACTAACATGTCATGCAGGGGAAAATGAGAGAAGGAGAGGGGCCGATAAACCTAGAGACAGATGAAGAGAGAGAGAGGGGAGGGGGGAGGGAGGGAGGGAGCGAGAGGGAGAGAGAGGGAGAGAGAGAGGTAGAGAGAGAGAGATAGATAGATAGAGAATGAGAATTAGAGAGGAGGATAGTTTTGTGGTGAATAGGCCTATATGGCAAGGAACCAAAATAATTTTGTCCATTCACAA
Source organism: Heliocidaris erythrogramma (assembly GCA_025617745.1). NCBI lineage: Eukaryota > Metazoa > Echinodermata > Echinoidea > Camarodonta > Echinometridae > Heliocidaris > Heliocidaris erythrogramma. The sequence goes on from CM046873.1 coordinate 31,933,431, forward strand.
TAGAAGTTAATTAATCACATGCATGCTATGTATCGCACTGATGTTATCATTGTGATTATGTAATACAGACAATTCAATAATCCACCTATTCTGACAGATGTCGATAATCGCAGTCGTCATTATGAGTAATAACAATCGCATATATTGAACAAACTGCCAATATATTTAATCGTGATTGTTCAGGGATATAATGCTAATTGAAATGACAATTAATTTTGCTTTGAGGAATCACACAATGTATACAAATGTTTAAATTAAGTTTGGAACATACTTAGATCACAGTTAGATCACATTTAGATCACGAATGGATTAAAACATATTGTATTTGTGAGATTGTCTATGAGTTGAAAAATGTGTTCATTCTAGAATGTTTACAATTGATGTTTTCATCTAAATTGGCAGCATCAATGAAGGACAAGCGCCGATTTCAACCGTGCTGAGTGTGTGGAAATAGACGGACATAAGCTACTGAAGTTGTCGACGAGTTTCGTGTTGCTGCCGTGATGTTGGAAACGAAGATCCGCGTCCCCAATGGACGGGAAGCGGGCAAGAAAAATGAAGGTAGGATATCATTTTGTTTTCATTAGTTTTTATCGCCCTTTTCCTTTCTTCTTCCCTCCTCATTGTTATAATAGTCGTCATCATCGACATAGTCATCACCTTCTTCATCATCTTCTTCTTCTTCATCGTCATCATCATCATCATCATCATCATCACTATCATCACTGAATTCACCATTATTACTACCATCACCACCATCATCATCATCATCATCATCGTTATCATAATCACTATTATCACTGAATTCACCATTATCATTATCATCACCATCATTATCATCATCGTCGTCATCTTCATCACCACCTATATCATTTCGTGTCCTTCTCTGTCTCTATTTATGTTTTTTTCTAACAAGGTATCGTAGTACATAATTATGCACTTATTTCCGATCTTTTAACATGTTTAAAGCTTTCTCCATCTCCTTCTCTCTCTCTCTCTCTCCCTCTATCTCTCTCTCCTTTCCCCGCTTTTCCTATTCTTTATCTTTCCTTGTTATCCCTGCCTAGCACATACCGTACAACTCAAATTCTAAAATCCGCATTATTTTATATATTGATCAATACGAGATGATTAATTTACAAAATTCAATATAATATTGAAGGAATCGTATTGACACCACACATTTCGAATATGGTTGTAAAACATCATAGTATAGGCCTAAAAGTCACACTGCCAGGAATTCTGTCGGCTTACTCTAAACAGCACGTCCTAATCACAACTGAAACGTGTTCTGTGTTCATATGCCATTGGCGTAGCCAAAAGGGGAAGGGGAGTATTGCCCCTCCTCCTTTTTGCAATATATATTCAGATATTTTGTCTGAACATATTTGATATTATACTGATAAATGTAAACCTAAATTTGTTCAATTTATGGAAGCTTTCGCCTCGGCTGCCCCCCCCCCCCCCCACCATCCCCTCCCCTATGATAATAACAGCTGGCTACGCTTGTGGATCAATGCCGTACTTATGACTAAACGTTTGATCCATCTTCGCATCTGTCATATCCAACTAGCTTTCATGATCAGGCTGAATACTTTGTGGAACAGGTGAAATGTCAATTAAACATACGTTTCACTTGGGGTGCTATGGGTGACGAGGGTACTGTATCACTTTAATATATGTTATTCATTTATATCATTGTTGTTTGCTTATCAGCAAATTTTGATTTCTCTAAGCCTTGTCTTTAGATTACGCAAAAGATGGCTTTTTAAACAAAACAAACACAACCCCCCCCCCCCCAAAAAAAAAAAAGAATTAAAAAAAAAAATAATAATAATTAAAAAAATGTTTGTTATTATTTGTTTGACCTGCTCAGCTGTTATTGCTCTGAGTGTTACCAAATTGTTGTTATTACTTATTTAAAAGCATCCGCACAAGTTTCCCAATTGGGCGATTCCACGGTTACTCACATTAAATTTGAAGAGGTATTGAGTTACATCTTACACTCTTATTTTCTTATTACATGTATCAGCTAAATCAGTGTTAGTTCACTCACTGCATACATATTGGAGTACTTATTATACAGAACCAAAATCTTAGAAGAGGAACCGGAATTACTGCTAGCCCAACTAATGTGTCGATTACTCACGTTACATAATTTGGATACGCATAAATTGCAAAGAGGGCTTAAATGAAAAATGTGCTAATATGAGACTTTCTTTGAAATGATTTTACCCTTTTCAAAGACCAGCTAGGGAGACCTCTACTGAATGACAACTGAAAAGTACTGGACCCATCATTTTTGCTTTTTTTTTTTCGTTATAGAAACATCTTTATTAGGTATTGCTCTTGACTTTGCAATATATAACAAATATATAACAAAACATAATACATAACTTTTCGTTATTACGAACCTTCGAAAGTATGAAACATTTTTCATTTTCTGAATTACGAACCGTCGGAGTAATATATGAACCTTCGGAGTAACGAACCTTCGGAAAACGAACGTTCGGAATTACGAACCTTCAGAATAACGACATGTAACCGTTTTCCCTAAACCCCCTTCCTTTGATATGCCACTGAATTATTGAATACTATGATTCGAATTGTATTTCTATCCCTCTTTTTTTTCTTATGCTTTTATACACTCCTCTTTCTGACACTCCTGAAGCCACCCCTTAGAAATAGTGATCGTTTATTACTTGTTGAGAGCAAGCTGTTAATATTCATCTCACATAACTCATCATCAAAGAAAATCTAAAATGTCATTAACAGACGCATTACGTAATAATGGCTATGAGAAAATGTCGCCCCCTGGACAATAGTATTGTTCATAGTATAACGGTAATTTACCTATTCCTTCGCTGACTTAGGTATTGTCTCCTTAAAATGTATGAACCCGGCCTTTAGCTAGAAAACTATTTTTGTATTTTTGTTTTACAAATTAAAGAATGAACAGAACAAACGACTAATGACGTTTTAATAATCAAGATGACGCTATTGTTAAACGTTGCCGTCTCATTTTATTCTTACATTCCTTCTTTCCCCTTTCTATTTCCTTTTCTTTCTTTTGTCCATTTCCATTGGGGCATTCCTTCTTGTTTGCAATTTCCTCACCCGACATTGTTATACATCTGAAATTCATGGAGGTATCATAACGTGAACCACACGAACTGATTATAACTTCATTTTATCAGTCTGAAAAATTAGAATAAAAATATTAAAAATCCAGTCTTCGGGTATGCAGGTATGAACAAGGTGGCGTCCCGTGAATACATGGCCAAATTTTTTTCGATCTCAGCACATTTCTTCTTTTTTTAAAGACAAACAATTCAATGTTTGGGGGAAGAGGGGTGTTGGATGTTATCCATTAAAAACTTTCATAATTATTTACTATACTTTTTCTTAGCTCCCAAGTCACCGTTGAGTTCTGGCAGTGACAAAAATACGATTTTCATAACATATAATAAATTTTTATGTGAAGGTTCGAGAGTACAAACAAATGATATCAGACAAGCAATTTGTAAATAACGGTAATAAACGAGTATTTAGCCAATAAAGATAAGAAAAAAAGAAGCTGATAGTCCAGAAAAAATCAAACAAGTAGTCCCATACATACATGTGAGTGTTGGCGCTTTTCATTATACGGTACGTGATTTTTCATGCTTTTAGTAAGTTTGTGTACACTTTGCTGCTTCAAACAAGCAAACAACCCATTTACTATAATACGCAAATCAGAATGACTTTCCGCAAGTTGCTCTCAGAATACATTTCCATTGTCAGAACTCAAGACGACATGTATACCTTTTCTTGTTCTTTCTTTTGTTTCTTTATTTTCTCTCTGATGTTTAGGTCGTGACCGCAAAGGCGCTGCCTGTCTATACTGCGTTGCCCAGATCCAACCTCTAGCTAAATCAAGCACAAAATGTAACCGGGAATGGAATTGCACGTCTGATACTAATCTAACAGACCAGGAGGAAGAAGAAGCAAGGATTTCAGCAAACTTAGTATCCCAAGAGATAAGTAAGAAACTCACTTTTTTCAAGATTACCAGATTTTCACCAGTTACCAGATTAGACTATTTGAGGATTTCGCTTCCAAAATATGCTACACCCATTTTCCATCAAACCGATTTGTCTGCATCAACACCCTAACTTCCAGTACTTACCTACATACACTAACACCTTTATAAGTTGAATTTGCCACTGGAAACGTGAAGTATTTATTTTTAAAAATTAGGCCTTTTTTTTCTTTCCTCCAAGAAGTTGTTACATGCATTGAGTTCGTTTCCAAAATATGCTACATCCATAACAGTGGCCTCCCCTGGATCTGACCAACCACAGAGCAGCATGAAACGCATGAATGATCATGGACTGACCTCTAGTTTTATCACACAATAGAATCTGCTTTGCTGCACGGTGTGTTCTCCACGTATTGTGAATGAAACTTGTGTTTCCAACACACGCTACAACCATATTTTTTTCAAAGTGATTAAATCGATGAATAAAACAAAACTTGAGGCACATAGATCTGGTAAAAGAGTACTTTAAATCTGTTGGACAATAAGACAAAGGTTCACCTCAAGTTGATATGGAAAAAGAGGAGAATTAGAAATCCTTGTTTTTCTGAGGACTTAATACTAAGGATTTAGAATGTTTTAAAACCAAACGATAGTACTTATTATATTTTTTTTTGCTACCTTACCTATTATACACGACGGTCGCATACAAAGTCAGGGCTACCGTATCCTCATGTAAGCTTACTGCTTAGAAGTTAATCAGTTTTGATTTTTAAAAATTAAGGATTATGAAACTAGATGTAATTTCTTTGGCAGATAAAACGTGACCGAGTGTTTCCTTCTATCAATTTATATTTGAATTTAGATTTTATATTCATTTATTTATTTATTTATTCATTTATTTATATATTTATATATAATTATATTTTACGTTGAACTTTGAAATACTAAAAGCTGTTTCTGAGCTGGAAATGCATACGAAACATTCTTTCTTGTAAAATTTTATAAGCGTATGATTATCATTAAACAGGAACACTAAAGAAAATGGGAACAAACTTTCCTGCCACATTGTGTGTGTAGTTCCACATACCCATTTCTATGTATAGTGCTAGTGCTCTTAAACTCTATGGCCCCGTATTCTGAACTGCGGTTTAACTTAAACCATGGTCTAAATATGTGGTTTAACTATGGGCAGCCAAGTGTGACACAAATCTCTAACAGTAGATATTTGATTTATCAGCATTTTTGGTACTCAAACTTTTAAAAACTGTCAGGGAATGATAAGTACAATAGTTTTCTGGACCATTAAAGCATGAGACCAGAATCCAGTAAACATAAGGAACCATACAGTGTAAACAAAGTTTTGACATTTTTGGCTATCCATAGTTAAACCACAGACTTAAACCATGGTTTAAGTTAAACCGGAGTTCAGAATACGGGCCTATGGGATTTTCAGTGAGACAAAACATTGTCAACTTATTATTTTTCATGATTTCAAAATCTGAAAATACACAATTATTTTTATGAACTACATACTCCACTTTTCCCAGTTATTTCTTTGTTTACATTGCATCTGCATGACCAGAGCCTTTAAGTTAAAACTTTATATTTATATTTATATTTATATTTATATTTCAATCTTTTAACCACAAACCCAACCATCTTTCACATGCACTATCGCTTTTTCAGCCATTCTCCCCAATATGTTAAGAGGTTCAAGTAATAATTCTTAGTAGAAACAATCTCTTAAGCTGAATGGCTGAAAAAAATAATTCCATGTATGTTGTACTCCCTCTACAGTGATAATCACGTTTCAGTTACGTAATAATTTAACCTCGTTAGGAACTCGTGTGATTACCGTTAATAGAACGATCGGTTATTATACTGATCTAGGATATTACTTAATTTTACGAATCATTTTGATGGTTCTAAATACTGTCTAATCGAATCCGTGGGCAATGCACATTACTTTGAGCTTGCTAAGGGGAGGGGTTGAAAAACATTTTTTCCTCCAGGTATATTAAGTGCATTGACAGTGTGAATAACTATATTTAGTAAATGATGGTTGAATAGATTCGTGGGTGTTTTCTGCTTGAATTAGGTTTGAATAAGATTTTCTTGATATATAAGGAAATCATACACATACAAGCTGTCGATATCATCCCTACAGACATGGGCCTATATATTAACACATTGCTGAGGGGAACCGGTCACAGTGATTACTGTAATGGCAATTATATAATTCGGTAGTCAAAGGGTTAATGGGCAATGGCACATTGCTTCCTCATTAATAGGCTTAGCGTGATTTGCGTTTATACCTTATCGTTTATTATTGGATCAAAGTTGGGGCAATAAGGATGTTATTAGTTAGTACCGGTTAATTCAATTAAGGTGTAACAGAGCAGTGGCGGAACCAGAGGTGTGGGGCACAGGGGATACAACCCCCTCAGACAAATTTCAGATTTTTTTTGTTCTATTAACGGACAAATATATTCCCCTGGGAATAGGGCCTTTTCTGTTTTAGTTGTTTTTGTTGTTTTTTGTATCTTGTTATTGTTGCCGCTAGTCAGAGATATAAAATAGCTATATACTCCCTTCAAAATCCCCGGCTAATATATATTTTAGAGACATAATTATGTCTCTGAAAAAATGTGAGAGCCACTTCCTTTTTAAGGGAGGGGGTTGATGTTTGTCAGCGACTTGGAGACCAGTCCTTCCGCCCCCCCCCCCCCCTGTCAAAAATCCTGGGTCCCCACTGAGAGAAATTGCGAAAAGAACGAGAGACCAAGAGAGAAAGAAAAGAAGAAAGTTTGACAGATTTTTGAGTCTTTATTACTGAAGTCATTAATTGTCATCTAAATTTGGTTTTCATAACGTGATTTTAAAAACGAACACTTTGATAGATTTCTATTAATGTTCCCTCATATAAAATTTGCAAGTTTTTTTTAATTTTAGGAATTTGACGTAATAAAGCCAAGCATGAATGCACAAAAAATTTTGGGTTCTTTTCTGTTCATACATCTGGTCTATTTTTAGGATTAAGATGGTTAAGCTAATATATCAATAATACGATAATATTAATATATTAATATATGATAACAAAATAATGATGAAAGACGTTCGTTCGTTTATATACTAGCTGGAACATGCTTCCCATTGCAGCTTTCACAAACTTAAGAAACTTTAAAGCGATTTAAGCAATTGTTTTTATGATCTCGCTTCATTCATAAACGGGCATTGACTGCAAAATAATATTCTGTAAAATCGTTTTAATTACTTTCTATCAAGTCAAGTAATGTTGTCCCAGAATTACTCCACATGACCCTCCGTTCAGCTTATACCTTGGCAAGTTTTCAAACTCAATTAGGGAAATCGAAATGGCAATCTATATAAATGGAATTTCAATCCACTTTAAGCAGAGGATGAATCTTGACTATTATACACGTACATGTATCCAACAGGCTTACAACCGAGTGTCTTCCGTTTACCCAATATCAACCCACTCACTCGCTAACGGGAGGGAAGGGGGGGGGGGGTAACATGGCACCCCTCTCCCATTTCAGCTTTTGAGATTTCTATTACACTAAGATAGGCAGATGATCTTCATAAATATGCATGACTATGTTTCGGGAATGTTCCGTTGTTGGCCCCAATGTTCGTGCTCTGCGTGCTTACCATTGGATGTTTCCACCCTCTCACTCTCCCCCACCCCCCCCCCCCCTTATCATTATGTTACCTCTGTTTCATCTGGATATAACGCTATTGGTGGTCGTTGGCCCCAATAACAAAATAGCATTCTTAATAGAACAATAGATTGTTGGTTGATCAGTGCACACCTCATGCAAAGGTGTAGCATTTGAGAGGATTAGGGTGTCATAGGGGGGGGGGGATATCAATTAAAAATGCAAGAAAAAAAAAAGGGTCGTACAGTGCATGAGGGGAGGGTGTAGGAGCGGGTATTCTTTTCAAGTTTTCTTAGTTTCCCCTATCCCTTTTTCCTCTCTCTCTCTCTCTCTCTCTCTCTCTCTCTCCCTCTCTCTCAGCTCTCTCTTTCTCTCCCTGCCCCATGTTTTACCTTTCAATGGGGGAAGGGGGAGGGCACGTGCTCCCGTGGTTACGCCACACACCTCATGATATTTTTCATTATAATGATCATCATCTTTATCATGACCAAATATGGATCGAATATGGATCGAATATAGATCTCCTTTTAGATAGTAATACTGAACAGAATAATATAACGTACATTTTCTAACCATGCTAGCAAGCGCATATAGTTTATGTCGTTAAAGAAAACTTATTCTGCTGTGTCTGTATGAGATTTTCGTTGCAACGGCTATAATTATAACGGTATCCAGGTCTGTTCTATTTTGTCAGTTTAAATACATGTTAAATTCGTGTTAACAATAATGATGAATGAAGTCTTGTACATGTTGTGTTTAATGCCACTGGCAGAATGCCATTTAAAAAATCAAGTGTCTCAAAGCTCTTAAAATGCTCTTCAGAAGTTTGCTAATGCATGACATGAAATCACTTTTATATTAATGGACTTCGGAACCATCGAAATTATTGGAAAAAAGACAAATTCTAAATCTGCTTCAAAAGCATCCCTTCACACGTTACATACCAGAATGACATTTTCCCTTTCGGAATAAAAGAAATGACATGGTTCACGAATGGTTTGTTCCCTTACCAATATGGACCAGTATTAAGCATATACTTACTATTTTCTTGGAGATCAGAAAACCATTAGTATGACTTTTTTCATGTATAGTCCAGTATTAAAAATCAATCAGTAAATATATATATATATGAGAATAAGTTGAAAACCTATTTCACATGGATATGATATTGAAATACTTTGAGTACTATGAGCCTACACAATTTTATTTACATGTGGGGGTGTTATGCTATATACACGTACGTATAGGTTAAGAATAGCGATGATTAAGTGATGACGAATTTAAGGCAATTGTGTTACTTTTGGCTTCTTTTGCTCAAACTGTGCCAAATTACTAGGTCAGAATAAAATTAAAGTGGCCCCCGAAGTCCGAATTCACACCACTGTGATGTAAAAACACACTGTTCGTTGTGCTGCACGCGACGAATATGTCACTTCGAATGATAATTGTTGTTCTATGAAACGCCGTGTGTTTGTAAAATTGAAGAAAAAAAGAATTATATGAAAAAGTGTATTGCCCTGGTTTGGAAATCTCTGACGAAAAAACGCTTTAACCTTCCCCCACCCCTTAATTCTCCTTTTCATGTACTAGTAGCCCAGCTGGTTTATCTTATAGGTCAAAATGAACTGGTTTAATGAACTATTATCCCCCCCCAAAAAAAAAAACAACAACAACAACAACAACAACAACAACAACAAACAACAAAAAACACAAAACAGTAACAAACAAACAAACACAAAACAAAAACAAAAACAAAAAACACCAAGAAACCCAACAACAACAACAAGCAAACAAACAAAGAAACAAAACAACAAAAAAACAGAAGAAAAAGAAACAGAAAAAACATATGCATTTTAAATATATAATATTGAACCTCGGCTGTAGTAATAATAATATGTCAACTTAAAATAGTTATCAAACTTAATTGATTCTTATTTTCATGTTATTAGCATCGTCATTTTCATAGTTTTAAATTAGGTATATACATGCAGATATAACTCAAATGGTTCTGTAGACGATTAACACTCAGTGACAGTTTAAGGATTGTATAAGGGGGGGGGCACAAAAACAAGCAAGCAAGCAAGATAAAGATCCAATTTACAATATATTTAAAAAAAAAAAAAAGAAAAGAAATTTTCCGCCGAGCCATCGTTATGCCTCAAACATCTCTATCAGACAAAGCAAAAAAGAAGGAAGGAAATCTTTAATATTTCATATTTCATATTTTGCAAAGGGAGATCGGGGGTGGCAGGACGTGTCCTCATGACTGGAGTATCATTTTAAGGATTATTGTCTCGCCAAAATACATTAGTGCAAGGATAGTTGATGGTTTGCGGTTTATGTTACATAATCTTCACATAATGTAACATCAGACTTTGATGCAATCAGACTAATTCCTCGAAAAGAACAATGAACTGCTTAAAGTAATTGTACATTGTGCATTTTATTAATTCATATAGATTTTCTAGTGTCATTCTGTTTGTATTCTAGTAAAAATAATATTAGTAAATCAATTAATCAAACTGGAGCATAATTTCTTAAAAGTGTCAATTTACAGAGGTAACCACTACAATGATAATAATAGTACTTATACTCCTACTAATAACAATGATAATGGTAATAAAATACTAATGATAACATAATAATAATAATAATAATAATAATAATGATAATACTACTACTAATAATAATAATAATAACAACAATAATAAACGGATTACCTTTGATCTTTATAATGTCCTTTGAAATCATTGTAGTTTGAAATATATTGCAGGTCTTATTTTTCTTTAAGAAATAATTTTTTTTCAGAGATTATATTCGGCATAATCTTGAACCTCAAAACTGTAAGGACTGTTTTATGTTGGGTTTTCTTTTTCACTCACTCTGCTGAGCTTTCTCCTTCTTTTTATGTCCGTTTAGAAGAATATCATAGAACAAAATTGCTCTTCAAATGCCCCCATATTCGAAATACGACAAGAAACACCTGAACATTTTGGACCGAACACTCATGCCACAAAATTTGTGTAGTCCCATATGCCTATTTATGTGTGCAGCGCATGAGATTGTCAACAAGATACACAAATTTGTATGTACTATATTTATATAGAATCAACCTTTCCAAATTGCTTCCAGACAGTTCTTTCACAAAGTCATCTCATGACCATCTCAGAACTCAAGTTTAACTTTAAGGGGGAAGTAGTTATTATATAAATACTGGCTTAGATTCTGTCAAGTGGGTTATTATCACTCAGTCAGCTTTAATGTAGGACCAGGCTCCTCATTTCGACCTGGAAAAACTCGGTAGGGTCGCACTGGGGCTCTTCTTAACTCATATGTTGGGAAAAGAAGGAGAAGATGTATGGGTAATTATGGAGCAGAAGACAATTAAGTGACATGCTAACGACAGGTTGAGGTATATTTCAAATAAACAGTTTCAGTCGTTCACGCCATAAGGTTTGGCTCAAGAAATAAAGCAGCTGGATGATTTACGAGAACAATAGATTTAAAAGTACAAACTGGGATGGACGTGGGTGCCGTGGTGGTTCTAAGAATACAGAGCGGAAACACCCGGAGCCAAGACCATTAAAGAATGTGAACTTGAAAAAAATGGAATATTCTCTCCGTAGCCCCGGCCTCAAACTCTTATTATCATTTGGATTTTAGCGGCGGTGTGATGAGAATTCTTGTACGGAAGCGGACCATCTTCTTGAAATGTAACGGACTCTGAGCAGAAGGTGGATTAGATTATCTACTCTTGTTGGATCCAGCGTTTTGGGATTTAATGTGGATTAACCAAACTCGTATGATTTCCTTAAAATAGAAGACTTTTAGACTTACTCACCAGAACGAACAAACGCTTTATTTTCTGTAATTTTATAAAGTTTGATGAGGTGCTTTTTCATCGTAAATCATGACTTGTATTTGCGATCTCGAAGATACTGACCTAAAACAAGTGAACGGTTTGATTTTTTGCGGGAAAGATCTTGAATGTTGTTAGAAAAACAAATTTGCCCCGGTCGCCTTTGGAACTGTGCATCTGAGTTTTGTGCTGGTGGAGACTGCGTCCAAACTGTCTATATACAGCGTGACTATGGCGTCGGAGATTTATCAATATTATGAAAACACAGCCGATATGATTCGGCCATTGTCCAAACAACTTTCGTCATGTTCGTCCCATCGAAAGAGTTACAAGCTGAAGAAACAGTTACTTGGTAATAAAACCAGATCTGTAACTATATGATTATGATTTAAAGGCATTTTGAATTAAGGAGTGATGTGTGAAGATGAGAGTATACAGAGAACTTAAACTGTTAAATAAACGAATTTTGCCTTAAAACCTTCAAAATTGCATCTTCCACTTTTAAGAAGTCATATTATAGAGACCACTCCAAATCGAAGTGAACTCAACTCCAAAGTCGTGGTTGAATTACTATTTCGAGAGTGAATTCCAATATTTTGACCATGGGTTTCCACTAAAAAACGAAGTGATCCCTAATATGACTACCTCAAAAGTGGATTTTCACACCATAGGGGGTATGACAGATCAAAAAGTGCGTGTTTTAAATTTCTTCTTAAATCAAAAACTCAGGCTTAACTTTAGATATATTTTTCAGAATCTTTAATAATTAGAATTGTGTAATGATGTAGCGTCGTCCCGCCATTAAGGGGGACGCTGGTGTCAGGAGATGGGGGTATATTTGAATGAAATGCGAGAGAAAAGGGTTATCGAGGGGTAGATGTTGGAGACGGGAGAGGGTTTTAAATTTCTTCTTTTTAAGTTGGCTTTCTCCTCTCCTTTTCTTTCTAACTCTCAACTTTTTTCTTTTCTCCCCCACCCCATTTTCACCATTCAGTTGGGGGCACGTGTCCCCTTGCCCCCCCCCCCCCCCCGTATTCGCTTTACACAGCTATCTTTCTTTCCACAAATTCTTTTATTCCAGGTCCCCACGAATTATGCATTTGCCATTTATGGATAAACATACTTATCTACACGGAGAAAACTCTTTTTAAAAGAGCAAGCAGTTGTTTACAATATGAACTGAACAACCCGTTGTACAGTTCATAATGTAAACAAATTGTTTTAATATTTAACATGGAGGTTGTATAAGTTTTAAACAACCTTTTAAACAGCGTTTTTACTGTGTAGACACGCTTTTTTAACGATAATGTAGAGTTCTGGTCATGCAATTAAACTGTGAAAGAAACTGTCTCAAAGGAATTGGGAAAGGCTGACCATGTCTACATAAGAATTGTTTTATACTGTGTTGTTTTGGAATCATTAAGATAGATAAGAAATCGACCCAATCTCGCTGAAAAGCACATGTACTGCACACAGAAATGGGAATATGGGACTACACACACAAGTGGCATGAATGTTCTGCCCGAACATTTCAGTTATTTCTAGTCATATTTCGAATATAAGAGCATTTGAAGAGCAATCCTTTTCAGGGGATGTTTCTACTATGATGTTCTTCCAAACTGACATAAAAGTAATGAGAAAGCTCACAAATTATTTTTCTCCTTTCCCAGAACTCAAGATTCCCTTTAACATAAAATTCTGCTTATCGGAAATGGAAATTTAGGTACTATTGTTCAAACCAAATAAACAGTTTCTTCATAATATTCGACCTGAAAAAATACAATTATATTCATTGTTAAAAAAAAAAAAGAAAGAGAGAGAGATTATCGTTTAATTCAGTTACCTCGCTCTGCAAGCCACATAAATTCTTATAGTTATTTTGTTGTTTGTTTTTGTTTTCTCTTTAGAGTTGCAATCAGACCTGACTGCAGCACAGTACACCATTTCGATGCTTAGGAAAAAAATATCAGAGCTGAATAAACAAAGGTAAGCTACAACAAAAACGTGAGGAAACAATCTAATGTTATAATCTATTCTTGTTGTTTTTGTTGTTGTTGTTTCTTTTTTTTTGGGGGGGGGGGTTGGTTATTTTTTATTTTTATTTTTATTTTTTATTTATTTATTTATTTTTATTTTAATTATTTTTTTTAATTATTTTTTTTATTTTATATTTTTTTATTTTTTATTTTTTTATTTTTATTTATTTATTTATTTATTTATTTATTTATTTATTTATTTTTTTTTGGGGGGGGGAGGGGTTAAGTGTTCTAAGGAAGTATTTGAATGCCATAATACTTTTAATTCGCTGATGAATCTTGATAGGTTTTTTTCTTGGAATACTTGGAATAAGATTGAGAAACCCAGTTACACCAAAAAGAATTTCCTTGCTAGTTAGCCTTCCAGACTCATATTGCTATATTATTTGAGATCATTTCACAGGGCTTCAGACTATCACTCCACATTCACGCGGCCAACATAAGTTTTGATCACGTGATCAAACTTCTGCTTATGAGTTTCTTTAACGTGCAATACAGTGACTGAAAAGAAAAACAGAGAGGAAAAAAGTTCTATTTGAGGGTCTCTTGAATGGTTGCCAAGTTATTTGCTTGTGCTACTACATCTTACAATTTGCAATTGATAGCGTCTTCAGTATCTGGGCTATCTAGACTATTCTAATAGGTTCATGTACGGTAACCGCTCAGAACCAGGGACTGCAAAGCCTCAGCTCAAGACATGGAATTTTTTTTAAGAGTCCTAATAGACTTTGTGCTCCATGAGCCTCATCGCCGATCCGTGACACCCCTTCCTACGATATAAATAAAATTGTTGTAATTCAGGGGCAAGATAAATAACATTATTGTAATTTGATGCGTCATTTCTTTTAGCGCGAAGGCTATTGACGCAAACACCGAGTGGAATATTTCTCTAAAACTTTTATCTGACATTTTCACTAATTTAGCATGTTTAGTATCAACCTATAGTGGTTTTCAAGTCATATTATGCCATGTATGAAGAGATTTGTGAACTGGCAGACTGCCCTTTAATAGTTTTTTTTTGGTTTATAGTTGGCAATCTATCTGAAATTCTCAAACACGCTACTTCCAACATTTTAAAGTGATTCCGCTCCCTTGCAACGTCAGGAGAAGATTATTTTTTCTTCTTCTTCAAAAGAGTGTCTGCTCTTTAATATGTGCGGTTTTGTTTTGAGGTTTGACCTCTTGACATTATAGATATAATATCTTCTTCTTTTCCGTGTTATGATGACACATTGTAAAAGGAAATGGGCAATAATTACAAAGTCGTCATTCAGCAAACTTACTAACAATCGATGGATTGGGGCAATAAAGTAGTAACTCACAAGAAAACACATAAATGCTTCAATTGGAAAGTTACCATTACTATCATTATTAACATTACGCAATATATACATTAAAGGATTGTAGGGTTTAATTTTTTTTCAAATGGTGTATTGACCTATATACTTATCGGTATAGTTTGAAGTTTTAATGGGTGTACAGGATTGTGGAAAAAGATCGTGGATCTAGTTTCCACCCCCCCCCCCCCCAAAAAAAAAAAAAACAAAACAAAAAAAAAAAAAACAAAACAAAAAAAAAAACAAAAAAAACACACATAAAAACAAACAAACAAAACAAAAAACACAACAACAAACAAACAAAAAACAAACAAACAAACAAAACAGCATTGACGCTTTTTTTGCAGACACCTTCTCAATTTCCACGCCGTGATGCCCGCGGAACATTAGTTTTGTCCCAAGGCGCAAATAATTTTCTGGGAAGATGGATGGAGTGACCCGTGAGAGCAGATCAGTTTATTCAGAAAGCCTTAGTCAGAGTATCGGGAAATTCAGTGTAATATCATCAAGGAAATTAATGTAGGAAATTGCAGTGAAATTGTGACCAGGCACTCTTATTTTAAATCGAATAAACTTTTGGTAAAAGCAAGAGATGGAGAGAGAGAGAGAGAGAGAGAGCCTGGCAAAATGCAGGGGTGCATTTAAATGAGGATAGATTAGATACTACTGCGATTTTGAAGCAGATTCAAGTTTAAAGTGCGAGGGTTGACGACGATTAGAGACATGGGAGAAGGGCGTGTTAATCCAGATGAACTTTTGTATTTGGAATTTGATTCAAGCCACCTTCTGTTAGACGCCTTTGCCAATCATTGTGACGTCACAATACCAGGGACTCGCTCAAGAAGTAGTCCTTCACTTTGGAATAAGATAACCATACCGAGCACACGCACGAACTCACACGCACACGCACTCTGCAATGGTTACAGACAATATGGCATCTGAATTCTGAATTCCTAACCGTTTTTTCTCTTAGTGATGTAGCACTATAATGATTTTTAAAATAAAATAAATAAAAAATGTACTATCTCATGCTATATAAAATTATACTATATCACAGGCCCGTAGCCAGGGTTTCTAAAGGGGTGGATCGTTTTTGGCAAAAGTGGACCTTTTTGTCATAATCAATACGGACCTGCCGAAGGCAGGTCCTTGCTAGGGGGTCCGGGGGCATGCTCCCCTGGAAAATTTTAAAATCTAGATGCTTTCTGCTGCAATTTAAGGTGTGTGCTTTTTTTTTGTTCATGAAAAAGCGGACCTCAGCCCAAGAAGGGGGGGGGGGGGGGTCGTCCGACTCCGACCCCCCTCTGGCTACGGGCCTGTATCATGATAGTATATATCTCTCTAACACTTCCCTGGTGTAATCATGGTATATTACATGTTATATCAACAGTAATTAAAAACCACTTCTGATTAACCTACCAATGTAAGTTATTTATTCAAATTAGGCTCAAAATAATATTCCTGTTTCAGTAACGGAAGATAACAGAGGTGATAATAGCCCTAGAGAAATTAGGTTCCTAAAAAAAGTGTTTAGACCGCGGGTTGTCATAGCATAAATACCGAATACATTTTAGTATAGTTTGTAATGTGTAGGATTAATAATATTTATTTTGGCGTACTCTATTGTTGTTGTTGTGTTTTTTTAATATAATAGTTGAACTCAATAGTGTGGTCATCTTGAAACATAAAAGTTAAAGAACATTTGTTTACGTTCAGTTCAATTTCCGGTCAATTCCAAACGCTATAAATAGTGATTATAAATAAACATTTGTTGCTGTTTCTCATCAGTGCCAGAGATCGTTTTGGCAGCCCTTGTTCTGAAGGTACTTCATTTCTTTTGCAGCCCTTAAATTTGATGTTGTGTGAGGTTGCCATAAAGTAAAAAAGAATAATAATTGTAAAACTTGTGCGGATGTGAAAAGGATTATAACTTACTTTTAATTAAGTATTAACAACAATTTGGTTACACTTTATTCTTTCGACTCCAAAATTTGTTTAATTTTTAAGATTAGTTTTTGACCGTTACTAGTACTAGTCACTATATGATGTACTTGCGTTGATTTTTGAATAGCTCCCTCTGTGACTAAAACATGATTTTTCATATCTTACCAAGGAGTTATAGAACTTGTGATCATGAAATTTCTTAGGCAGTATCTACACAATGTCTACTAAACCTGTGAAAAATCGGGGAATCGGGGTATCGGGGAATTTTGTGTAAGTTTGCAAAAGGGATGAATTACTTTTTTTAAGAACCGGGTAAAGCCAGTATGCCTTTCATTTTCAAGCAAACATATAGTATTCTATTGTTCCGATTTGTTCTATAATTTATTTCCAGAGAGGTCATGATTGTATCTTAATGATAAGGGGGGGGGGGGGGTCTAGCATTTATACATTACTGGTATAATTTCCTGGTACTACAAAATTTCAATATGGCACGAAAAAGAGACATGATAACGAAGCTTTTCGACCTACACTCATCAGGTTATCATGCAGGTATGTAACAAAGTACTCGAAATCAACTATATTATACTCGATGAACCCGGACGCAACCCGGACGCCGTAATTTCAGAACAATCACAAAGCTTGGAGGTCGAAAAGCTTCGTTATCATGTCTCTTTTTCGTGCCATATTGAAATATATATTTGTTTTTAAAATATATTTTCTTATTTTATACAAAGTGATTTTAAATTAAAATCAAAGTAAAAATCAAAGAAAATAAAGAATTTAAATTTTGGCGCATAGATCTCTTGATACCCAACGTGAGACCATTCTCAATACGATTCTTCCCAATTTCCTTTTCGCTGTTATGTTGATGTATTTATGGTAAGGCTGATATGTCCTCGATAGAATGGTCATCGTCATCGGGCAAAGGAAGGATCATTTAGCATGCATGAGCTTGGCTGTTTTCCTAGAAACGTCTTACAACGAGGCAATATCATTATGATAACTTGGCATAGGGTGTTTTTTTTCGTCAGGAGATTGATTCTCCGTCTTTGAATAGGTCTCGCACGACACGATTTCTGCTTCACAGTGCACCGCCAAACTTTGTTGTTGTTGTTGTTGTTTTTGTTGTGTTGCTTTGAGTTGGTGCGTGTTTCCAAATCATCAACAACAACATCAACGAAAACAACAACAATGTGGTCATTCAGCACGGTTGCGCAGTGCGCATAGTGAGACTACCTTTAGAAATTCAGCAAAATATTTAGCGATCATTAGGCCTCTGTTGTCATTTTTACTTTATAATTAATAAACAGCATTCAACGTACTTGAAACGTACTGAAAAATAAAGGCATAGAAACGAGGTGTAAGAAAGATCAAATGTATTATTAAAAGCGCACAGTGATTGCTCCAGGGGAATGGGCTTAGTGTATCCTCATTGTTGTGGGGCTACATAATGACTGTATATTTCGATAATATGGTCATTTTATTTATATAATCTATTTAAACTCGTGATTGCTTGTACCTTCCACTCAGTAACGTTGTTCATTTCATAAGAAAATGTACAGTGCGGTCCAGTGATTATATATACATTTGTAGTGCGCAAAGCAAAGGTTCTTGCCAAGGAATATTAAATTTCTTGTTCATGAAACAATGATATAAAAAGAAACATGATAGGATCATTTTCATTTGATTTCTATTTGATTCTCACCCTCTCTCTCTCTCTCTCCTAGCCTGAACATGATTCCCCTCAAGGTTCATGATGAAATGTTACAGAAGGCCAATGACCGCGCCCACGTGGCTGAACGAAAGGTCTCCGTGCTCGAACAAGAGGTAATTACTTATACAAACTCTCCTACTTTTCATCACAAGATGGCGCTATGACAAAAAGACATGGCTTCGTTCACGATCTCTTTGGCGGAGAAGAGCTCTCATAAGTAATTCAGGTCCCCATTCGATCACGTGTTAATTCGACAGTAATGAAAAAAAAAATCATGTTTTGAAAACGTTGGGGGCGGGATTCGTTATAATGTTCAGAGAAGAGACAAAATATAAAAATATTCTGAATGAGGTGCCTCATTTGGGCATTTTGCCGGAGATAAGAAAAGTTATGAAGGCTGAAACGCGGCTAAACATAACTCTCGCCGAATCGCAGCCTGAAATAGTGGAAACACACTGAGATAATATAAACCCTTTTAAAGAACACAAACACAAGCTCACTTCAGCCCAGGGGTTAAATCGAAAACATTATGACTATTAAATATATTTTGCCTTCTTAAAATTTACAAATACTCAATATTATACACTGTTGGTCATAATGGTAGCATAATTTTTTTTTCTACCTTTCGTACACTATTGACAACAATACGAGTCATTTCTTTGCAAAATAAAGCTTATATCTTCACCGATTTTATTGATAAATCTGTTCTCAACATATTAAATAAAAAATAGAAGACAAAAATTAATTCATACAAACTTTATACACTGGTTTAAACCACTTTTGACAAACACAATCATCCAGACCTTGGATTCCTTGAAACAATGTATCGTTTTAGGTAAATGTTTAACCATGATAAGTTTATCGTGAAAAATAAAATCTTGGGATCTTTTGATTATTGAAGTGAAGTGTTCCTCTTTTTAATCTTGTTGGGTCACTTAGTACCGGGTATGGCCACCTCTGGCACGCACCAGTGCCTCCACACGCCGTGGCATACTGTCCACAAGGTTGTTGATGGTGTTCAAGGGCAGTGCATCCCACTCTTCGGTTAGCGCCTGGGCTAACTCCTGCACATTTTGAGGATGATTGTTTCTCTCATTGATGGCACGGCCCAATGCATCCCAGGCGTGCTCAATGGGGTTCATGTCGGGGGAACAGGCAGGCCAAGGCATCTGCTGCACGTCCTCTGCGTCAAGGAATTCCCTCACCAGACGTGCCCTATGTGGTCAAGCGTTATCGTCTTGGAGCTGAAAGTTATTGCCAAATACTCTTCTGGCGTATGGAAGACAATGGCGTTCCAGGATATCGCGGTACACGGCGGCGTTGACGTTTCCTTCAGGTGCAGCCAATGGCGTTTTCCCGCCATAATGTATTCCGGCCCATACCATCACTGAGCCTCCACCTGCTTGATTGGTTTCCTGGACACAGTCATTACGGAGGTTCTCGCCCCGCAATCGTCGAACCCTCTGCCTCCCATCTGTGCGGTCAAGGATGTACCGGCTTTCATCAGTGAAGATTACATGGCGCCAGTGACCAAGCTGCCATCTCCTGTGCCTCCTAGCCCACTGGAGTCGAGCAACCCGGTGGCGAACAGTGAGACGTGGAACCTTGGTCATTCGCCGAGCTCTGTAGCCATGTTGGACAAGTCTCCTGTTTACGGTTTCCCGTGAAACTCCGAAGTGCCTCCTCCACAAGTGGCAAAGACGACTTGCTGGCATTCTCCGGTTCCTATGACACATGTTCAGCAGTTGACGGTCATCCCGTGCGGATGCTCTTCGTGGTCGACCTGTAGATCTCTCTGGACTCAAAGTATCCGCCTCTCGATGTCTTCTGAGGATGCGGCACACACAACTCTGTGACAGTCCAAGAACATCTGCAATCTGGGCCTGTGTCCGTCCAATCCGTCGCAGTGCAAGGACCCTCTGGCGAATTGGAAGTGCCGTTGGGCGAGGCATAGTGTAAGGAATCAGTGTACCAAATTTGGTAGGAATTGATCAAGCTAACTCTGAAAACGGGCTGTTAACACACGTAGGCTTTCTGCACGAAATGGACAGCAAAACAACAGCAGAAAGGAGGCTCTGCCTTTCATAGCACCAAACAATAAGATAGGCCACGTGATGGAATGTTTCACTTGACCGACTTTTACCTCGACAATACAAAATCATTATGTAATAAATGAACCTGGTCAATATTATCTATTTAGGCTTTTAAATATGATTAAATCAACGGATGACCATGAAAAAACGAATTATGCTACCATTATGACCAACAGTGTACGAATTTCTTTATCAAAGTTTTATCATATTAACTTTGCTCCGCCTCACAAGAATGCATAGCGGGTGGATGAATTACTTATGTGTTCCCAGAAGAGATTAAAATGATGTCATAATTATTTTCATGATGATGCAGACGAGACACAATCTAATATCGCAATAGTGAATGTAGTTATAAATCTAATCTTAAAAGGTTTTTTTTTAATACTGATGGAAAGTGCATGGAGCTGTGTAACCATTTTGATTTAAAAAAAAACCCAACAATTTACACATACAAACTTGTTAATTGATTTCTTTGTTTCCTGGATTTTTAACAGGTCAAGAAGTTACGTGCACAACAAAGCCAACCTCAAGTATGCAGTTCAGCCATGATGCCACCAATATCCGAAACACCCGGAGAAGGCTATGAAGAACCTCATCGGAACGACCGTGAGGAGGCTTACAAACCACCACGTGCAGCCCGAAGGTTTTATGGTGTCGGGGTCATGCCATCTGTGGCAACGTCCACAACGCGTGAACGCTCCAAGACGGCCATTGGCCACACGAACGACCTCAACAGACATCGCACCACTGGAAAGCACACTCTTGTTCTTGCGAATGGACACGCTAATATCCCAGACAGAGAGCAATCATCACCCAGGATGCTACCTGTCTCGACGTTTCCACGTGGCATCAGCGTGATGCCTTCGGTGGCTCCTCAGCCAGTCATGCCTTCCATTGCAACAGTCAAGTCAACAGCGAAGAACAGCCACTTTGAGGAATATCCCGATCTGCACATTTTCACTGGTTCAAAGACGCTCGGACGTAGCTCCAAGCACTCCGCGAAGGCATTCCGTAAGAATAATGGTACTGTTCATTACATAGGAACTGTCGGTAATAGTAAAATTGAGCGGTTGACAGCAAACCAGAAGATGCGTCGAAGACCAAGCATACATTCCCTTGTTACTCAGTCCATTGTAAACCTTGATGATCAACGCGAACGTGAAATGATGGAGGAGGAAGAGCGGAAACGTCTTCAGGCTGAGCGCGAAGAAATGGAAAGACTCGAGCGTGAACGAGTTGATATCCTTAACAAAGAAAACAAAGCCTCCAAACACAAAGGAAGGTTTAGGAAAACGAAGGCTTCCAAAGGTAGTAAATCTTTTATGTCTCGCATCAACACTTCTAAACAGAAAACTGCAAAGTCGGGTACGCAGAAGTCTCTGTTGAGTAGGATGCACACCAAGTTCTTCACAACGCGCAGGAAGACCTTGAGGCACATCTATGACCTACCGGAAGTGTCTTCACTGGAAACATGTAGCTTGACCTCGGAGTACGAGACGCCTTCGCAGAGGATGCAGAACTTTGCAGCAACGCCCCTGATCTGTGAGTATGACTTTCTTTGCTTTTTTATCACACATCCCAACCCTACCATAATACCAACGAAATGGAGGATCAAAATCATATATCGATCATCACCATAGATGCTTATCCTTAAAGTAGATTCATTTCCCCTATTAGAAAGGAATGAATGGTTTAGTTAATCATTCATTTCATTTTATTCTATATTTCCATACGTGCATCGTATCACTTCCATTCCATTTTCAGTATATTACATTTGCGAACATTTCTTTAACCATCATACAGACAAAAGTTTAGCTAGGTCGTAGCTATCATTTTTATGGGTGGTTTCGTGGTTTCACTGTGAACAGTAGGTAAGAAAATAAAAAGTTATTGTCGATACTCATAGGTGCCATAACTTCAGGCATATAAAAGTTGAAAACCAATAACAGCATTCATTTGTCATAACGTTTAGTGCTTAGATAAGTTTCCATTATACATGTGCAAAATTATCTATTATAACTGTCTATAAAACCTATTTGTAAATATTCCCCACCCCACCCCCAAGAAAAATACATAAAAACAACAAACAAACAAACAAAACAAAACAAATCATCGCCGACAAGACAGCATTGTCATTGATCATATCGGGAAGGTGACTGAATTACGTATTGTGTTAAAAGTTCCAATTTGTTTGTGAAAATAAAAATTATCTGTCGAATCTGTATGAAGGCGTGGAGTTGGCCTCGACTCGAACGAAACTGTACTAGTTGCGAGTTCGTATAGCACTGTATTATGTTTCCCATTATGTCTGCATTAGGTCCAAGCCCGGAAAAGAAACGGCTAAAACCCCGGGTCCACCCGAGGGTAAAGACACTCAAAAAGACAGGGAGCGTGAGACGAAAATCAAGAGCCAAGCGGACCCTCCCGACCGGTTAGTGTAAACGCATTCCTCCGAATTAACACCGTCTTAAGTTTCACTAATCTGAATTTTAAACTGACGAATTAATCTGTGTCGGACGTTATCTAACGGATGCATTAAAACAATAGACCTGCCATAACTATTCATTATACTGTTTCGTTATTAGCTAACGTAAATATCTATAATTATGTTCAATTTTACGTTTTGTTTTTATATTAGACACAAAACTGAACTAACCAAACAAAGTTTCAGAACAATTTTATTGAATGAGTGACCTTTTTTACTTTTAAATTAACACTATTGGTACAACGATACTTAACATTCACTTCTGTATGCCTGAAGTTAGCGCATGTTACATATCACATCCTTTCACACAATCATGTCCTAATTTCCCCGAAATGAATCACCCTTAATAATGCACGTTTGCATGTCGAAACTGCTCCGTGTGAAACGGCACTATCATTTCCACTCGAACCGCCATACGATGTAAAGAATGAGTTCACATTTATACTGTGAGTGAATGAGATGATAACTTGTGTGTGATTTCGGTGCGTTCAAAAAAAAATAATGAATGAATTAAACGTCTTTTCTTCCGCACAGCTTTTCTCTTAACATTTTTTTTTTTTTGCTGTATTCGTTTTGATAATCTTTGGTGAGGGAATCTGCTAATTCTTCACTTTAAAATCTAAATACATCGGCCTGCTTTTATCCAGCCTTGAAACTAATGCGTTGTGTTTGACAGTGACGTGTACATGCAAATTAATCTGACAACGTATGGACTGAGTTTTACTTTCTTTTGTGTCAGATCTGATAATAACCCATCATATATAAAAGGGAGATTCAATTCAGTGTAATCTAAATGTTCGTGATTTGAGAACACGAGAACAACACCACATACGGTGGCTCTGGCTTACTCCAAACAGGCGCATATGGGGGGGGGGGGGGTGGGGGCGTGCCCACCCCTCCCCTTGCAACCCAACTAGCATTCATTATTAAAAGTACAATTAAAATTTGATGACAATCAAACAAAACGTGTCCCTAATGTCAAATTCAATTAAGACCCCAAAAGACATCTGAAAAATTTGATAACTTTTTAAACGTTTTTTCTGATATTTTTTCTGAATTGTTCAATCGTCCCTGGTTTGAATACCAGGAGATTTCTTTTTTTTTTAAGATAAGAATGACCAGGGGAAAATCTAACGCCCCCCCCCCCCCCACGTCTGCCGCCCTCTACGTGTGTGTTACCCCATTGCCTACTGGAACCGGGTATTCTCTGTATGAAGCCTATGAGAATGTGAAAATTCAGTTCTCAACGGGTTAATGGAAATGTTAATCAATTACTGGATACTGGATACTGGATACTGGACACAACACGGGAGTAGTCAGCGTTGTTAATGATTTCTCTGAAATATTGGCGGGGGAAGAATATTTAACCTAGAATTCAGAACTCGATGGATTATAATCGTAATTCGTTAGATTATATAGGCAGACCGCAGAGCATGAATTACTAAATCACATGATGAACTTAACTGCAAGAAAGGTTTAGGGCAGAAAACCATAAACCATTTGAAAGTGTAGATGTATAATGTGTCTGTATTTAAACTTGATGACTGCTTTGGCCTCTAACTAGTTTCGTGTTATGGATGACTCATATGAGTTGAAGTAGTAGTAGTGGTAGTAGTAGTAGTAGTAGGAGTAGTAGTAGTAGTAGTAGTAGTAGTAGTAGTATAGTAGTAGTAGTAGTAGTACATGTAGTAGTAGTAGTAGTAGTAGTATAGTAGTAGTAGTAGTAGTAGTAGTAGTAATAGTAGTATAGTAGTAGTAGTAGTAGTATAGTAGTAGTAGTAGTAGTGGTAGTCGTCATAGTATTAGTGGTGGTGGTGGTGGAGGTGGTAGTAGTAGTAGTAGAAGTAGTATAATAATAATAATAGCAGACTGTAACCACCCCCCCCCCCCCAAAAAAAAAAAAAAAAACAAAACAAAAAACAAAAAACAAAACAAAAACAAAAACAAAAACAAAAACAAACAAAACAAACAAACAAACACACAAAAAAAAAACCAGGAGGGTCATTCTGCGTCTGACTATTTTTTTTAAAACAATTTTTAGCCCAACTTGGGTAAAGTTTTGCCAAATCACAATCACCTGTTCAATCTGAGCAAAAACTACTGAGCAAACTAGACGTGGTAGTAGTAATAGTAGTAGTAGTAGTAGTAGTAGTAGTAGTAGTAGTAGTAGTAGTAGTAGTAGTAGTAGTAGTAGTAGTAGTAGTAGTAGTAGTAGTAGTAGTAGTAGTAGTAGTAGTAGTAGTAGTTGTAGTAGTAGTAGTAGTAGTAGTAGTAGTAGTAGTAGTAGTAGTAGTAGTAGTTGTCGTCGTTGTTGTTGTTGTTGCTGCTGCCGTTGCTCTTGTGGGTGGAAGAAGAAGATCAAGAAAAAGTCCAATGTAGGGCAATGGTTTACCCAATCATCCTGACAGTGAAGTTGAAGGCAAATCACTTGGCCAATGACCACCTTGACACTCTACACAGCATGCTGAACATATGTTCCGAAGATAAAACCCCAAACTATTGTCGGTTCTTTTTCATTTCCTGCCTTTTGCTTTGAGTCAGGAGAAGCTTTGCTGTGTCGCCAATTTTTCCTTCTTTTTCTTCCTTTTCACTCTTGCAATTCTCATATCCTCTTTCCGAATGAAGTCACTTTTCAAATAACCTGAGTGTAATTTATTTACTGTAGCTAGAAATGAGCACGTATATTTGTGGTCTATATAGTTTGAAGGACAAATTTTTGGCAAGTTACCGAGTAACCGATGAGCCGAACCATATACATGTATGTATATATATTTTTTTGTTTCACCAGGAGTTACATTAATAATCTAGTTGTTTACTTTAGACATGACAGTTCGTGTTGCCAGTTACTTCTTTCATAACGCCTAAATCTACAGTAAAATCAGGGCAATGGATAACTAAGTTGAATGATAGAGAGAGAGACAGACAGACAGACAGAGAGACAGAGACAGAGACGGAAGGGTGTCGGGTGGGGTCGAAAAGAGAAAACGAAGAGATGGGTGGAAGAACTCTACAATATTAACAAATAAGCTTATAGGTTTTTGTTATTAGAGGTGGAACTGGACAAACTTGAATATAGCACATTTTGTAATTTTCTCCTGCCCAAGCTTTCTCGTCCTATCTTTATAAAATCACGTATAAGGCTTGCATCTGTGGTAATGCGCGTTATAAGATATACCGTTTGTTATGATGCCTATCATTGTTATGCTTATTGTTTTGTTTCAGATTATCAAATATACCCTGGTTTTGGGTTTTTTTTTTTTTTTGTGTGTGTGAGTATAAAATCAGTGGTATTCAACACAAGATGCCGATAAAAAATATCCTGAAGCAGATCAGTAACGGATCGATTTATTTCCTCTTTAACAAAAGCAAGAAACACTAACGCAAATAATGCTATGACAGTTTGCTCATTTTCAGGGGTAGGGAAGGGATGGGGGGGGGGCTTTCGGTGAGTGTAGGGCCACACTTGAAAGGTTTATTCAAATCGATAATGCGATATTCGCTCATAATGATCATAATACAAAGAGGGAGAGAGAAGGAGAGAATACCAGAGACAGATAAAGCGAAGGAGGAGGAGGAGGAGAGAGAGAGGGGGGGGGGGTGAAAGAGAAAGGGTAGATTATGTGTTAGATGAATATTTTCGACAGATAACTTCAAATGAGGAAACTGAAATGAATAAGTGGCAAATATAGCCAGACATTATTCACAATGAGTAAGTCTGGGCTACTCACAACGACACAGGTACACAGAGAGACTTATGTAAACATTAATTTGACAATAAGACAACTTAAAGTTGATTTTTCGCTTTCATGTCTCAGATTCGTTAGGCTGCAGGCCCAATTTCAGTATCATGTGGACAGAGCATCTTGTAGGCCTTGAAATGGAAGAGTATGCACTTATTTGCTCTATCTCTACAGTGTTTAAAGTGTAAAAGAATATACATGTCGATCTACGTCTTACACGTAATGTAAAAGAATATTGCGATTGCTGACACAATTCCATTGTCATGCACTGGCAGCCATGACATTGTTCATGTAGGCTATATTATGATTTTATGCTGGTATATCGTTTTTCGTGGTTTTCTGGGATTATTCACTTTTACATATCAGCGGCGTGTCCAGGATTTCCCAATAGGGGGGCGCCAGGAATTATTGATCGCCGTCATGTGGGAGAAATTTTTGCTTCTGAAGAAGGGCTGATATGCAAAATAGTGCTATATAGTGCTATATATTTTTTTTACGACGGCCAATAGGGGGGGGCGCCTGTTGCGCCCCCCTGGATACGCCACTGCATATGGCTGCGAGTCTGTATCTATTTCATATACTCGATCTATTTCCCCGTTCTTTAACTAACGGAATTGTGACTACACAGCGTCGCGAGGAAAATATTTGTTGATCTATGTAGCTTCCCTGTTTTGGGAATTCCATATTTTTATTTCTTTCATTCTCTTTCTTCCTTTATCTCTCTCTCTCTCTCTCTCCCTCTTCCTCCCTCTCTCTCTCTCTCCCTCCCCTTCTCTCTCTCTCTCTCTCTCTCCCTCTCTCTCTTTCACTATCGCCAGGGGCGGAGGAATGTTTTTTTTTCCAAAGTAAGGGAATGGCATCAACAAAAAGGGTGGAAATGCGTAATATACCTTCAACATATTTACACCTGACATTTTGTAACTTTTTTTTCTTAATTAATATTAATCAATCAATCAATCAATCAATATTTACATGACCATCCTTCGAAACTACTTATTGTTATATCGTTATAATCATAATTATATAGATCATCACTTTCATTGATACGAGCTGCTCTAATGAACTGGTTCGCTTCAAAATGAAAGAGAAAGATTTAGCAGATATGCCATTGAGTTGTTTCTGTATCCATTTATGGTGGGTTTTTTTTTTTATTTTGAAAAGGTAGTGTGGTAGTCCGTAATTTGCATGTGTCCTGTATAACTGGGCTATTTGCAAGTATTGGGCTGCCGTAAAATGAAAGCCACATACTGACCAGGAGGAGGATTTGTGTACGAAGAAGAGCCAATTTTGTCACAGGTGGGACAATTTTCTTCAGTTTGGATGAAGTGGGGACATACCACCCCCCCCCCCTCCCCATATTGTTCTGCCGCCCCTGTATCTCTCAAAATGCCGCCCCTTTGTTTTGTTGGGTTTTTTTTTTCCTCTTCACGCTTGAAATACTTCGGTTATGATTCGCCTTCCTCTGTTCTTTTTATATTGACTCAGTTGAATGTCAGACTTCGTGACTATATATAGTTCCGCTTTCAGCTTACAAGAAAGAAGACACAAATTACGCTGTAAACAATATTCCCCAAAACAGTTTCGAGAACAATACGCGAAAATCCCCCCTGACGGCCCTATCACATTGCGCATGCCGCATTTACGTCATCAGAAAAACATGTTTCGCACAGCCAAAGTTTGTTTCATTATGTCCGCCAGATATCATATTTTAATGCCACACGCACGTATCAAAGTTCGCACGCCTCATATCAATATTACACGGTCGTTGATATGTGTCTTCGTTACGGTGTATGATTAAAATGATGACGGATATATTTATTGCGGTTCATTGTGCGAATAACATTTCTACGTCGAGGACGAGAGTTCGAACTCTCTCGCTCTGTGCGTGAACGAATGTTAACGTGACATTTAAAGAAGGAATTATATTCTAGTCTCGACTGGGTCATTTCGTTGGAACGTAGCGTTGACATTTTACAGGTAAGTGTCTATTTCACATGTTTATGACAAATATTCATTATCATTTTTAACTTTCACTTTATGGATTAACTATGTAGAGATTTATGGTATGCCTGGAATTTGTCGATTTCATTGAAGTTTTATATATTAAAAATAGTTGTCTTATTTAAAATATTATTAAGAATTTTAAAGAATATTAAGAATAATTGTCTCTAATAACTCTAATAGACGAGAAAATTAGAATGTATGCCCATTAGCATTGCTTCACCTGATCCAAAGATATTACATATACATATATTTCATTTTGCATTTTAATCTTAATTTGCTGGGAAATATAAAACATTATTCAAAGTAAAGCCGTCATTCGCTTGAAAATGTACATGACGCATGGAAATTGAAATTCACATTTATTTCCTTCTAATTATGGACATTACGCTATACATGTGACTATTTTATAACATGAATTAATACACGTTCATAATGCACCTGCAAAATGCAAGTGCAATTACGAAATCATCATGTTTTACTCCGGGGTTTTGCTTTCATTTTACCTGTTAATGATTAATCTGTCTCGTGCCACTGTTACAACACCATATCTCACTCTCATCTCTCTGATTTAAAGGGTTATACACGGTCGTCAAAGTTATGCTGAAATGTATTATTTAGTGCATTTAGATGGTCCAAGACCAAAATTCTAATTTCCTTACTCTCTAGAAAATAGAATAATCATTAACGTGGCTCTCCTGGGGAGTTAAAATTTAAATATATTCCAGAAAATCTCAAGAATTCTTTATTTTGAGATTGATAACGTGGTTCAATTTTTTTCTTCTTCATTTTTCCCCTATTTTCTTTACATATCTTTTTAAATTATTGTACTGGGAGGGGGTCGTATCATCTTTTCCCGCTCATTTTGCACCTCTCCCTTTCTGAGTATCCCTCTCTTTCTCTCTCTCTCTCCCTCTCTCTCAATCTCTCTCCCACTCTCTCTCTCTCCTCTCTCTCTCTCCCCCTCTCTCCCTTCTAATACTCCTCTCTCCTTCTCCCCCCTCTCTCTCTCTCTTTCTATTTGATTTCATTCTCTTTTTCTGCCCCGACATGCCCTTTATGTCTACGCCACTACACATTGGCTATCACATATGGCGATCATGACATTCAAGCCGAACGATGCCTAAGCTGGCTATTTTCTCAATCTCCTGAATATATGAAACCATAGGGACTTTTTTCCCTGCAATTCAGATTATTGCTGAAACTTTTGTTTAAGCTACAGCTTGTTAAGACACTGGGTGCGCTAGAAAAGTATCAGGAACAGCCCCTGTCCGCTCATGCGACTTATCTGAACCTTAATAATGATCACTCTTTATTAAATAACGTCCTTTTCGTATATGATTTTTGTTTTCCTTTTTTTTTGGTCATCAATTACAATCATCGGGTAGAGGGGTAAACCCCTAAAGCTGTTGACATCATTTACATGTACTCTTGTAATGGTTGGGGGCGGACATCATTGAAGTGTGAATATGAAATGCCTTTTGTCAAAACAATTTGCTTCCCTGGGTCTTATTTAAAAACACGATTATGTTGTGAATGCTCATTAAGTAAACACAGCGACGAATTAATTCAATAATTTTTCTTTTCTTTTTGTTACTAAGTACATTCTAGTCCGTTAAAGTAAATGTATATCAGTGTGAAAAGAAATCGTCAGGGAGGGGGGGGGGGGGGTGAATTAAGAAATCAAAACAGCTGCGTCATGAAAAATATCAGCGAAAATATAACCATTATCAAATTCGCAAAACGTTGGCAAAAGCTCTTTCGTTTTAAATACGTAGATAGTTGGCAATATTGTTGTCGGTTAAATGAAGGAAAAAAAAATTTGAGGAAGTCTGGTCTTTTAAGTGCGCTGTATTTCCGCCTCTTATGAAATTGAAACCATAAACAACACTTATAAATATTTAACTTGTACATTCGCTACTGAAGTTGCCAACATTATAATTATACACTTATAATTGCATGTCTTATTAAGTATTATTATGGTACATATTTGGGAATGGAAACTGAAGCAACGTCAAAATATCCAGTCCGAGTATCCACAACAGTGACGAAAGAAAGTGCTAAATACTAATCGAATTGAGTCGTAGATGTCAAAATGTGTAATTAATTTCTGGCTATCCTTCTTGCGCTATTTTGTAACATATTCTATTTTTAAGTGGTGAAAGCGGATGTGTTATGGTATATCTTAAATCACTTATGGTTTCCTTATAAAGTGTACAATAGCATCATAGTAAAGAAATAGAATTCTGCTATAATAGTTCATAAATTAAAAGAAATAACGTCCTGACGGTGTCGTTTCCGAATTTAATTCCTGGAAAGTCAACAATGAAGGAATATGAATGTGTTTGTATATAATTTAATTCAATTTATTTAAACACACATAAAGTGAGGTAGTATACCTTTTTTTAATGGTGAACATGGTGAAAGCGGATATAACACGGTGGTGCATCTAAAATCAATTATTATATTTTCCCCTGGGGAATATGATTATAAAGAACTGAATAATACTATTCATGTATTAAACGAGAAACGTCCTCACAAAGCCATTTCCTCGTTTAATTCCGTGTACGATAACAGTAAAGAAATGTGATTGGTTCATAATGTTTGATTAGAATTGAATTGAAATGAACTCAAAAAGTGAGGTATACGCCTTGTTCCCAAGCAGGCTGATTGCTATAATATCACCTTTCATTTTATAGATCAAAATATTTGGTGTTGACAAAATAATTGGGACAATTCAGATGATTAACGTTATACATAATAGCAACACAATATTCTTTTTTAATAAGTAATTGACGTAATTTGACAATCTCTCGGTTCGTTTAGATCACAGGAAGTTGTCAACTTTGTGGAGCTCATGTTTCAGGTGGAGAATTAATATTAGAATAATGGTTACGTGTGTATAAATTTAGTTTTAAAGAGAAAGTTCAGTTTTGAGAACGGTGGAAGAAAAATGTGAACTTTCTCATTCCCTTTTGTCATTTTTTGAAAAAATACCATCATTATAGTAGAATGTTACCTGAAAAGAATTTCCATTTAGTCAAATGCCCTCATATTCGAAACAGTATATACATCAAGTTTATGTAGACATGATCTGCCTTTCCTAATTTCTTTGAGACAGTTTCTGTCACAAAGTAATCTCATGACCATAACTCAACTTTATAATTAAAAGCAAAATGAATATCTACCTATATTAACCAGAATGTAATATACACTTCATATTCTATGTACTTCACTTAAACTGGTTGAACATTGGGGAACTGATAATAATAAACGTACTGCTAGAATGTAATTGTTTTTTCCATTAAGTCAAAATGATTGGGGTCAGTGGTCAAAATATATCTGGAGTAAAATATCTGAAAAAAGGTGCACTTTTTTGAAGGAAACCATATATCTTGCTTTTTAGGTATCGTACAACGCTTTGATTTGACGGTACGTATATGCAATACTGATAACTCCATTAACTTTCTCAGTCCTCTAGGTGCAAGAATGTGTATTAACTCAATGGGGTTTTATGGCTTGGGACTGAGAGGGTTAATATTCTATTCCGAGAATTGGATATTCCTGAAATTGATATTGAAACTAGATTATGCTAACATATAAATCGATGCCGTTGATAATCCAGGTAATGAGCTTTAAGTTTCAAAGGGCATTACAAAGTGATGTAAACGTAAATAATCCTTAATTGACCGCAGTTCAAACTTTCACCAAATTAACCCGTTGACCACTGAATTCTCTAACTCCCATAGGCTTAATGCAGGAGTCATCCCGTTCCCGTAGTCAAAGGGTTATTCCCTCTGTTACCGAAAATAATGCCCATGTAAGCCCCTACCTTCAAACTAACTTTATCCTTGAGTAATATGCCCTATTCCCTATCTGTAAGTGCTGAAAATATCTACCTTTAAGCCCATTTAATATGCCATGATGCAAACTCTATTCTGTTTTCTATCTAAACAAGTTACGTTTGATGATACCGGATTAGGCATACACCTTATACTGAATCTGCGGTACACATAAATCATGTCCTTTATTTGACGTATAAGTACCTTTAAGCTAACTGTTAATCACTTGAGTTTATTTTTAGATTTTCCTGCTTGACTGCGTTATGATGGTGATGAAAATAAATGGGAAAACGTGATAATAAATGTCAAACAGATATAGAAATCCGATGAAGACAATGGGAACGATATTGAAAAATCGTCGCAACTTTCTTATCGATCTTATCTGTAAAAGATGTAATGGGAAAACGATCAAACGACGCATACTAGTACTCTCGCTCTTTTATTTGGTCATTACTTACTTCAATGTGGGACACACCGGGTCAGTGATCGAGGACTATCCTCTTTGTCCTTATACTGACACATGATATAGAATGAATATTTCCTCTCTATCTCCCTCTCTCTCCATCTCTCCCGCTGTTTCTCTCCCTCTCTTTCTCTCCCGCTCTCTCTCTCTCTCTCTCCATCAATCTTTTCTTTATCTCTATATCTTTATCTCCCTGACTCCCACTTACCCTGTAGCACCACTGTACCATCATAATAGCAATATTATACAGCAGCACAATCCTTTTCTTCTAACACTGTACATCACTCCCCCCCCCCCCCCTCTCTCTCATTCTTCCCTGTTTACCCTAATACATCTCCCATTCTCGTGCATCTCATCATGATCCTCGGGGGGGGGGGGGCATAATTACATCAAACCATCATTAAATTCGATACCCCTCTCACCCACTCTTACTCTCGTACCCTAATCATTTTTTTTCTCTCTTTCCGTCCCTTTCTACCTGCATCTGTCTCTCTAACCCCTCCCTCTCTCTCTCTCTCTCTCTCCCTCTCTCCCTATCTCTCATTTTATCATTCCCCCTCTCTCTCTCCTTTATTCAGTATCCCCCTCAAAAAAAATAATAAAAAAGAATAAAAGGATAATTAAAAAATAAAAAATAAATTTAAAAAATCTCAGCAATATTTAGCATGGCTGATCGATACAGCGCAAATCACGTAAAAACACAACTTTTTTTCTTCTTTTTACCCTTCCGCATGATTTCTTTATTATATCACATATTTAAAAAAAATAAACATACGTATAGCATAATAACATAAAAAGCATACGAGATAGCGTAAATCCCCCGGGCATACATAAATTATTACGAGATAATTCTGTTGGGAAAATTGACAATGCTTCTTCCCCCTAACAATAATTATTGATAAAAGTATCAAACAAAAAGAACATCTGTGTATATTTGCATGCATGTTAATTTCACTATATATATTTTTCTCTTTCTCTCTTTCCCTTCACCGTATAAGACGCCACGTATTACTACGATACACACACAAACATTCGTCATACACACACGAATGGATACTGCATAACGCCATATGACGGGGGATTTGGCTGTGACTGCGAATAGAGTCAAACACTAATATATTAAGCGCAATTATACAGCAGTCTGCATTGTAAGCATTCCATTGTGCGACGAAATAACATCGAAGAGGGCATACTCAAAGAAGAGAGAAAGAAAGAAATACGGGAAGAGGATTACGTCATCGCTAGCAGCATCATCATCACCATTTTTTTTAATCCCGAGCGAGCTTCTTCATCAATATGACGAGAAGTGATGTAGCGTACCAAGCCGTAGGCAAAGGCGGAGAGGACAGTGGGGGGAGCGCTGAAGATAGAACAGAGCTGGAAGAGCCACAGCAGAACCAGAATAACCATCACCACAAGGAGAAGCAGGAACTGCAGCCGCCGCGGCAGAGAAGAGGAGAGCGAAGCGGTGTTCGGACACGGATGACGTGATCAGGGAAGAAGAAGAGGAGGAGGAAGGCGACGATGAGTTTGATTCGAACAACAACGACCCGCCATCGCCCACGTCTTCGAAAGGAAGAGGTAGTGTGTTTCGAAGGACCATGTCGTTTTTAGCCACCCTGCCGAGAAAGCTATACAGCTACGTACGCGAGGTCTTCTACACGCCGCAGCAACGCTGGTCTAGGGGTAAGTAATTATGGAAGGCACCTCAAGAATATTGTCACAAAAAAAAAACATAATGAGGCTCCTGCAATATGCTTTTACAAACCTCAAGGATCAGATAATATGGGTACATCAACCATCATGCCCATTGAGTTTGTGCGTGTTGTGTGCATTTAAAGTGAAATCTTTCCATCTGGTGACACGACATATGCTCCTCCGTCCATATCTCGAAAGGTCAAAGGTTAAGGTCAAGGTCATGATTTTTTTTTGGTTAAGGACAATGTGAAGATTAAGATTAGGATTAGGGTTAGGTTTAGATTTAGGATTAACATGGCAAAGTTAGACTGGAGCAATAGACCGCTTCGGTAATGTATGCACATTTTATACCTTCCAAACAAAGGTTGTTCTTGACAACCTGAAAGCTTGCCGGACATAGCTACAAATAATGTATGCAAACTGGATTCCAAGCATTGAGGCTCATTTATAAAAAGCAGGTTCATGGAATAGCTCGTCACTAGGTGCTCAGAGAATACATGTGCATAACTTTGTATACATTACAGAAGCGGTCTATTGTCACAGAAGCAAATGTCATGGAACCTTCTATCTCGACCACAAAAGGTTGCCTAAAAAGTGGCCAAATTAGAAAGGTATTCTTCATAATGAGGTGACCACTAAGAAATATTTGAAAACTGGCCTATAAAGGCCACTCTATGGAAATAGAAAAGTGGCCTATATAGACAGGTTATTCAGACTGTACAGGCGACCGCTAATTATGTGGCCTGTTTACCATTCCAGAGGTTGTTGCTGCTGAGACAGGTTGGACTGTGTAAAAACGAAACCACAACACAGAATAAATGATGCGGAATACCCTGTGTTGTATTACTTGGAATTCGAGAAGCAATTCAAAGTGCAGAGATGTCTGAAGATCATAATAATATTTTCATGTCATCTCCCCATGCAGCCAATGTTTTGAGATATTTAAAGGGAATGAAAGGCAACAAACATGAGCCTATAATCATGTAGATAATTGTCAGTCTATTACAAATATCTTGAAATTACTCCTATTTGATTATTTAAGAAGGAGAGTAGTGTCTCAAAGAGTTGCAGTTTCCTTGCTGGACATTATCCCATGGGGGCTGCCATTATCTGTACAAAGTAATGCCAGAGCAGTTCAGCTACAAGACACTCATGGTCACCGGTGGAATGTATGACACCGGATGAAGATACTTTTATCCTGTCATATAACCCATTTGTGTCAAGATATTTGGTTCAGCTGTTTCGTTTGTTAAGCAGGATTTGGCATGCACAAGTTGTTGCTTGGTCAGACAAAGGTTTGACAATTCTTCAAAGAAGTGAAAAAGACCTACAACTGCTCTTAGATATCACCTGTGCGAGACAATGGGGTGGCTTTATTCGTACGTACAAAAGCTATTCATTATACAACATCATATCCATTGTCTACAGGTAAATGGACATGTACTACCATGACATTACAGTTTTCAAAATGGCAGCCCCCATGGGATAATATCTCGCAAGGAATCTGGAAACTTTAGAGAGATTGTTCTCCTTATACTGAGTAATCAAATAGAAGTATTTTCAAGATATTTTGAACAGGTTGACAATTTTCCACATGATTATCTGCTAATGTTTGTTGAGTTTCATTCTCCTTTACGTCGGTGAAGTCAAGGTGAAGTCAAAAATATGTGTGTTTGATATCGCCACTGTAAAGCCCCGTAAATGGAGAAATATTGTTTGTAGCAAGAAGTGTCTAATTGTTGTGTGAACATGTATATTCGGTACAAAAAGTTTATGCCTTATCGTCAAACCTGTTCAATAGCTGTGGATTTGTAGTCCCATCAATAAAGTATGATGAGGTACTTCGTGGTGCATAAGCCTGACTGCATTTACCCTGCCACAGAAATGGTAACAGATGTGGGAAAGCAATTGAGAATGAGTTCGAGGACATTACTCAATAAATCATAGAATTATAATATCGCTTATATTTTTTTTCTATACTATGTATGTGTTTGTCTTATTTGAATGCGCCATGGAGATGCTATAAATAAGACTCGGCATAATGCATTCATAATAACGGTCGAATACGTGGGAGAAGTGCATAGATGAAGAAGCTAGTATGTTGTCATAGCAACTGGGTTTGCTGCGGTGGATGCGTGCTGTTGTGAACCTACTTCCATTGAAATAGCATTCGTTGTTTCGTGCATGCATGAATACGCTTCATTGGTCACGGCGTTAATGTGTTGTGCTGTACATTTTAACATGGATAAGTAAAGAGAAAGAAAAACAGAGATAAATGTATGTAAAGAGTGTTGATTAACATAGAGAGATGTAGGCCTATATAGCTAGCTTTGTAGATAAATTGAATTATAGAGATTGTGTGTGTGTGTGAGAGAGAGAGAGAGAGAGAGAGAGAGAGAGAAAGAGAGAGAAAGGGGGTATAACTGTATATCTAGCTATTAAAATATAGATAGAGTAGAAATGATGAGCAAAAGAGACCACTGCATTGCATAGATTATATTCATACATTTTCAGACAAAGAAAAGAAGGGACACCGTGATTGGGTGAGATAAAGAGCTAGAGAGAGAGAGAGAGAGAGAAGACAAGTAAACTGTGGTAGTTATACGAGAGAGATTATGACCAGTGACGTGTGTGACAAAATACTCTCCGTTTGCGTGGTTATTGGAGCATAAAGAACATTACGTAATCTAGAACGCGGTGATCTACTTAAGATGTTAACTGAGAATCTGTGCCTGATGAGAATAAAGTCATCTTCGTAACATATCGATTTCTTTGTTACTTAAGGGATGGGGAAGAGAGAAGGAGGGTGGGAAGGAAAGAATGAGAGAGAGAGAGAGAGAGAGAGAGAGAGACACCCCCCCACCCCCCCACACACACATATCTTGAGAAAGAGAAGGTGAGAAATGAGGAAGGGGGACATAGCCACATACATGTAGGCATACTCGTTATGGAGAAATGATTACTGTGAGAGCGAGAGGAGAGTGGGAAAGAAAGAGGGATAAAGAAAGAGAAACTTGTTTTGAAGAACATAAGCGATAAGATGATACAGTGATATATATATATATAGAGAGAGAGAGAGAGAGAGAGAGAGAGAGAGGAGAGAGAGAGAGGAGTAGAAGAGGGGGAGGGGTGTTGCTTGAGAAGGGGAGAGGAAGATGATGACATTTTAATACTTTTGTTATTTTTACTATTGTATCAGTTGTGCATATTGTGCATGTCATATTGTTAACTATCATCCTCACATAATGATGCTATCGAGTGAGTAATACATCGTCATATGTAAAGCTTGTAACGATGAGGAAGACGAAGAAAAAAATGTAATGCATCGTGCTGTTAGATACTGTCTGGTGAGATGAGTAATGCTCACCCCGAAATACCGACACGACATTTGCTCGTTACGTGATGGTGTGAACGAGCTGGGGGGGGGGGGGGGGGGGGGGGGGGGGGTATGTACTCGTGTGTTCGGTGATACAGATTACAGTGTTTTGAACACGCTGTCTCAGACATAAAGCAGTACAACTAGAAATAGTAGTAGCAGCAGTAGTAGTAGTAGTAGTAATAATAGTAGTAGCATAGTAGTAGTAGTAGTAGTAGTAGCAGCAGTAATAGTAGTAGTAGTAGTAGTAGCAGCAGTACATGTAGTAGTAGTAGCAGTAGTAGTAACAGCAGTAGTATCAGAAGTAGTAGTACATGTAGTAGACTACTACTATAGTAGTAGTAGTAGTACATGGAGGAGTAGTAGTAGGACATGGGGAGTAGTAGTACATGGAGGAGTAGTAGTAGTAGTAGTAGTACAGTAGCAGTAGTAGTAGTAGTACATGGAGCAGTAGTAGTTGTAGTAGTATAGTAGTAGTAGTAGTAGTAGTAGAGTAGTAGCAAAAGCAGCAACAGCATCAGGAACAGAAGTGGTCACAGCAGTTAGTAGAAGTAGCATCAGAAACATAATTAGTCACACTAGTAGAAGTAGTCGAAATAGTAGTAGTATTAGTAGTAGTAGTCGTCGTAGTAGTACTTATAGCCTGAGAATCGTAATATTCTTGGTAGCCAATGGTAGCAGAAGTAACATGTAGCAGAACAACAATGTCAAAAATGAATAGACATGTCTGTTATTGTCTAAGTCTGTCAGTGACACCCCCTGCCTCCGCCAGTCCTGACCGAAAGCTCGGCAGGGGGTGCATCATCAATGTCTACCCGTAACCTGGTGACGGCATGCTCTTGACAATGAAAACATGATGGTTTCCATTGTTTGTCTTGTATTTATTCAAGAGTATTTTCAACTCATTAGTATACCAGTACGTGTATAGAGAGTTTGCTCTCGCGATTCTCACAATTTCTTTCTCATAGCATAAAAAATATACAGTATTTTTTATGTATAGTTCGCACAGTTGTTTGTCTTCTTGCATATTAAAGGGCAATCCAACCTTGGTAATAAGTTGATTGTGTGAAAGCAGAAAAATAAAAACAGGATGGTGAAAGTTTGAAAGAAATCGAACAAGGAATAAGAAAGTTATGGATGTTTGAAAAATGAGATCACTACATCTATGTGAATCTCAAATTGGCATTTGGTGAGTCGATTGTGACATATTTGTGGACAACTCTCCTGTTTGTCGTACACAAATTTATCATTAATTTGCGGTTTTCTTCGAGGCGCTTTTACCCTCCGGGCAGTACTCAAAATATATTGGAGATAGCATATTGTTATAGGTCCTCATGAAAGAAAGAGAGCTACTGAGTATACATTTTGAAAAAAAAATGACATTTTAGTCATTTTGTGTGTTGGAGCAAATGGGGGAGTTGTCCACAACTTCATCACAGAGACATTACCTATTCGGCCAATTTGAAATCCCCATATGTATAGTATACAACTTTCAAAAAATCATATCTTTCTTATTGCTTGTCCGATTTTCTTTCAGAGCAACTTGCTATTAAGGTTGGATTTCCCTTTAAACGACCCGTATTATTTCAGTTCGATGAATATAATTCCCGTAAGTCGACAAATAAAATACTCCAGGATAATCAGTATTGAAGAAATTTTAGAGTGAATATTACCTAAATGATATTTTTATTTATTTAATAATTCTCTGATAAAAGAATTTCGTATTATTAGCTACCAAATATGTGCATACCTTCTTGATCCTCAACTATAATAGGAATATTTATGATAACAATAATAGTGATTATTTATTGACTGGCCTTGAGGGGGATACGTCATGTATTCCCCGAACTGGCTTCATATTGAATATCTATCTATTGAAGGGGCCAGGGGCTATACATAATTTATGTCGTATCTCCTGAATTTTTTATTATCCACATCAGACCTCTATAGCAAACAAGACGTAACATTATGTAAATTGGACTCCAAAGCACCATCTAATCCGTTTTTTAGTCAAATTCGTTAATCAATTTTTCCCACTGCACACTGATGCTTTATAACTGCGCAATGCAACTAAATGCGCTGCACCACCAGACATTACAAGCCTGTATTGCCTTGTTAAAATTATAAACACGTACGCTTTTGTGAAAGAGGAGGGGGGGGGGGGTATAAGATATATTCTCCTCTAAAGCCAAGTTGTCATTAAAGACGAAGGGGAATATTATTTTGTAAAACCCTAGCTCATAAAGCGCCAGTTAGGCAGTTATACTATATAAAATCAATCAAATCTGACAAATTTATTACAAGGCCTCGCCGTAATGTCCATGGACTTCGATTTGTTTTCTATGAAATGGCATTGAGAACAAAAGAGGAAAACACATATTTACACTGCAGGACAGAAATATAAATATGGACCGTAATTTACGGTGTGTGACTGTTGTTGTGTTTGAGATGTGATCATGTGATCATGTGAAAGTCCAAACTATGCGAGTCCTAATAAATAGCGGATGAACCGCCCAGGGCACGT
The DNA here is from genome assembly GCA_025617745.1 of Heliocidaris erythrogramma. NCBI lineage: Eukaryota > Metazoa > Echinodermata > Echinoidea > Camarodonta > Echinometridae > Heliocidaris > Heliocidaris erythrogramma. The sequence continues at coordinate 31,974,244 of CM046873.1, forward strand.
AGAAGGAAGAAAGAAATATAATTCCCCAACTTCTGTATGGCTCCATATTGCGGAATCCGGGGAATTCCAAATATTGACATACTAGTGGGGTGTTGCAAGAAAGTTCCAATCAATTGCAAATTGCAAAGCAAATTAGAACAACCATTCTGAATGGTTCAGGGTCTGCCCATTCAAGAAGATGCGCTTGCAACAATGATTTTGATTGGTCAGTACCGATCAGTTGCAACTTGCAATCAATCGCAACTTTCTTGCAACACCCCATAGGACAATGTACGGATCAGGTTTTCAAGTACATAATACATATGTAATTACACAATGATTAAATGTAATGTATGTGCATACCGTTTTTATTTGGCGTGTGCTAAATAGTTATGAATTATGTCTTCGCGCTGTGTGCATATGTAGACATACTTATCACAATGCAAGATCGTGAAGGTATGTTTTGCATATTTTGTATTACACGAATCATGTACCGACATGCCTGCACATGAATATTAAGATTTTCTGTTGTTCATTTTCCCCTCTCAGCTAGGCTCTCTCTCTCTCTCTCGGCTTATCTCGAAAGGGTGCGGTGCGGCGCGGCGCGGCGCGGTGGGGAGCGTTCAACGCATCCTTTCGAGAAAAGCCCCCCCCCCCCCCGCTTGTCTCGAAAGGGTGCGTTGAGAACGGAGTGGCGCGTTAACGCACCCTTTCTCGAAAAGGGGCGTTAACTAGTCTTCCACATCAGTCGTTTATAATAAAATTAAAATAACGAAATATCATCTATTCTCGAACTGAACGTGGAATTTAGCTTGCATGTGTTTAAAAAGATAATATCGTAATACAGGCCCCGCAACTTACCCGTCTTGTAATTGATCTTCCTAGACGTCTAACTTCAGCCAACTCACTAGTTATACTCATGTTACAAGCCCCGCGCAAGCCACGTTGAACAACTTACAAAACGGAAATTGGGGGGGGGGGGGGGGGGGGGGGGGGGGGGG